>NADL03000732.1:600000-1155194 GCA_002205965.3 Kappaphycus alvarezii | reverse complement strand
AGAAAAGGTTATGTCTGCGCACCAAGTCTTAAATTTGGGTTGCTCACTATATTACATGCATCCAATGGAGCATTGAAATATGAAATTTGGTTTGGTTAAAGCCCGAAAATATGTTAGAGAAAACGTAACCCCCCGGATTCCCCTCCGTCGTGAAATGATCGAATCGTAGCCATCAAAGAAAATTTACTCGTCTTATTTGAATTATCTGGAGTTAGACATGTCTTTCATTTCTTTCTCACTATTTGCAAGTACTTCTGGACATTTTATTTGAAAAAATATTAATACAAAAATCCAATTTACTGAGTGCGATGAGTACCGAAAGACGTATTCATGATCCTTTTTGATGTTTTTCTTCAAATATGTTTTTAGTTCCTCGGCATTTTCTCCGTCTAAGTCAATATACTACAAAAGAGTGTATTTTGTGCTTTTTTGTTGGTTGGACAAAAGACGAGCGCCTTCAACGGTAAGTCTCAATTCATGTAACCACTTATATTGCACAGCGCTTCATCGTGACGAATCAGACAATGAACTTCTCAAAGTGCTTTAAAAAGTTCCAGAAATTCCGCTGAGAGTTTAAATATTGAAACTGAAGGATTTATTCTTGTCGGTACTCTACAGCACTGGTATTTATAAACTCTTTACTTCGAGTATATTTTATTTTATTTTTTTGCTCCTCTCATCCAATTAAATATCTTTATTTAGAAATATAAATTTGTTCTAGGGTTTCCTCTTTTTTTTCAGGTTCTTTCAGTATTTAAATCACTACGTTTCGGACTTCGACTTCCTCTAACTTCTTTCGCCACCATAACATAGCTCGAAGAGCTACAGAGCCCTAGCAGACGTTTTCCCATGTCCTTTGATTCACTGTAAGGATTGGCGTACTAAGTATTATCGAAATAGATTCATGAAAGACAGCTAACAGATAGTTGCTCGCGCTTGCTACTCAGTATAGATCAGAACCTTTTTGTGCAGCGCTATCTATCGCATAAACCTTCTTTTTTCTTTCAACGTCAGCATAAGCCAAGAAACGAACGCTAAAAATCAATCTGAAAGCTTCACTTCTGATTGATTTGCATTAAAGTTGGAACACTGCACCGAGTTTTTTTGGGTTGCTATACTTTTTTCATAGGTTGGTGAAACACTAGAACTTTTTGGCCATGAATTTCAAATGTTCTCTTTTGTACAAGGATCGCAAAAGGGCTCCTCATACCGCTGCTGAGCGCATTAAAACCTCCTGAACTGCTTTTAACAGATCCAAGGAAAGAAAATGCAACTATGATTACAGCATGATTACGGCTGAGGCTCTAACTATTTGGCGCTGTTGTGATCCGCAAAGTATCTTGAATTTCTTTTCGTAGAGGATCAATGTCTGCATACTATCCGTAACTACTATTTCTGTGCTCCCAGGGCACGGTTCGGTTGTCTCATCCAAAAGAGGCCTATTTCGCAGATTTTATGCACACCGCCGTCAAAAAAGACAGCAAATTACGCTATCGGGACCTGATGCACTTCTAAGCAATTAAACTCAATAACACCCGGCATGTCATTTTTTACCAAGGTTTTACCGCATGATGCCATCAATTCAACCTTCCAGACCAGTAAGTAGAGGACCTCTCATAAAGTTTGATCTTTTCAATCTAGCTCCTCCCCCAGTATCTGCGGCCCATATCCTTATATCCTTTACGAGATGCTGCACGTTCCAATTTCGTCCTTCCGAGGAAGAAGTAATGAGAAGATTGGTCCTCTAAGAATCCTAATTTTCCACCTTCTTCATTACGTCCTCGATACTAATTTCAAAATAGATCGTTTCCCACCACCCCTTTTTTAAAAACTTTGAAAAGTTGTTCCGTTTTAGAAAACATAAATTCACTGTGATGTTCTAAATTTATTATATATTTTCAAGATTTGTCCTTCTCTTTTGGGAATATGTGTCAATACTTTTAATTCAATCGTCCTTTAAATTAGCTCCCATCATCTTTAAACCCAAAATCTATCTCATGTCTACAGTTTGATGCTGATTAAAAACAATGATCAGGCCACCAATGTTTTATGCAACCGAAGCAGTGGAAATTATGGAATAGATTCTCCTATTTATAAAAGTATGGATGTGTTGTGACAAATCGCCCCCTTCATCAACATGCCTATCAGCTCACACTCATAACTACGTAAGGTGTTGTAAATCTGACTAACCTGTCACTATCCACCCGTTTTCCCTTATCAGAAAAGCCCTAGACCATGGAGGCATTAATTTCATAGCTTTAATGGCCAACTTTCCCATGTACTGTGGAGATTAACAAACTTTTTAGGCCACTATCAGAGTATGGGAGTTCTTATCTTCAAATTTCAGTGGAAACAGAGGAGGGAAAGGGGGAGAAGGGAAAAAATGTGCATGTCGGAGGGTAACAAGATGAAAGTACTCGGTGAATCTATGGGAGCCGTTGAAGCACATGTTTGAGGAATATTCTTTAGAAAGAAAAGAAAAAAGATAATTACATGGTAATTTTGAGCCCCTTGCTTCAGGACAAAGAGGAGGGTGGAGGTCATAACACAGTGTCGAAGAATGTAAATATTCGTAAGGATTCTATGTGCAATGAAATGACTTTTTGGAAACTTTTTAGAGATTTGAATGAAAATATGAATAAACTGCAGCATTTTTCTTGTTCCAACATCGACTGAAGAGGTAATGATTACCGGAAAAATAAACTATTTTCTTGGAAGAATCTACTCTAATCTTTCTAGTCCCGCGGACTCTCCTAAATGCATTCAATGTTACTTACTAAGTTTCTGTAAGACGTTAGGTTGTTAAAAATATCCATTTAAAAGGCTTTTTTAAAATAAACGTTTTTAGTATATTCGGAGCTTTTTGGGAGACAAAGTAAAGGAGAGATATTTTCAGTGTCGAAATGGAAAGCCAATTACAGGCACAATGAGCTATTGAATAAAGAGAAGCCTCTGATAATTATTGATAGGGTCTAAACGCACTGTCATCATTCTTATCTCTGCAATATATAGAGGGAGATATATCTTAATAGTTAGGACCTTATCCAAAACTTCATTATTCCCGAAGTATACCCAGTAAGCACTGCCGTTCATGAGATACTGGATGCTAGAAGTTTCTCCACATCGAATTTTACTCATCCGAAGTACTGCAAAACTCTTTTCCTGACGTCTTCAATGACTTTGAAGCCAGAAAAGCACCAATGTTCTTGCCCCATGGATCCCAGGAGTACTTATCACGACACTGGTCGGTTGAGATATGGTACAACGCACTATCTCCGTTGGACAGACTTTGAATCTACTCGCAAGTAGCTGACTCATGTCCAAATTCCTTAGAAAGCTGCCCACTTGTAATTAATACAGACAATAATTTCCTTAAGGGCCTGGGCTCGAAGTATTGCTCGCCCTGTCCGATGAATGAGGAATTCATCTCGAAATGTATTGAAAGTTTATTGCTTACAGTATATATATTAAAGTATCCTAAATCTCTTGAAGAAGTACGAACTCATTTCCACAGCTGTTGCGCTAACTTATGTACTCCTACAGAGGTTCCGCGTATTTTTGAATGGAAATCGTTACCAACGTGGAAAGATTATTATTCAGGAAGGGTTTTTTTTGCTGTCTGGCACTTGATATTGTCTTTCAAAGACTAGTACTCCCGATACGCGATATGCTGTCGGTGCAAGAAGGCGAAAGGAGGTCTAAGAGGTGTTTCTTTAGCTTTGATATCACGAAAATTGCTACCCAGTGGCGGTAAATATCGCTCGGTTGAATACAGTCGAAATTAGTTCCCCCCAAACGCAGCGCAAGTCGGTCTTCAAATTAAGAGAAACGGTGGCCCTCTGGCTCTAACCGAGGATCTTAACGTTGCAAAATTTCCGACGATACACCAAGTTTATGGCGAGGGGACTATAGTCTGTGTGGTTCCATAGGCTGTAATGAATGCACTACACACTACGTTGCCATCAGTCGCTGTGCAGTTTTTAGGCAGTTATAGATTCGGCTAAAACCAACTAAGAACACAAAGAGTTTCGAAATAGGCCTTACTTCGGCCGACGACATGTCTTCCGCCTCCGTCCTCCCATTTATCTTGAAAAACGATAAGCTTTATTAGGATTAACAACCATCTGTGTTCACCGAATCAGCTACTTATGTAGAGGCAGACGCCAAGAGGACGTTATCCCCTTGGATTCCATGTTTCCGCCCTGTTTACCTGTGTGATTTCAGTTCTATTTGGCTCTAGCCCTCTAGTACGGCTAAACCAGCGTCATTGAAAAAGTGAACCGCCATTTACTCAAGGTAAGAGCAATTACGAGCGAATGAAATGCTTCAATAGACGTTAACCGAAGGTGGCAAGGATTGGAAGTGAAAGCTGATTGACTAAACCAATAACCAATTCTAAAGGTTCAGGATCTGTCAGTCACTTTAATCCTCGAAGTAAAGTGTAGACCGTATCTGAAAAGTGTACTATCCGGAGAGAACGTCCAAAATATTTACACATATGTAAAATAGAAGTGATCAGTAAGTTCTGGTTCATTGACGAAACTCAATTTGTGATATCCTAGGGAAAAACATTTAGACCATTAACTGTTTACAGAAATCCAACCTTCTTCGACTCAGGCACCATAGATATCAACCTGAGAAGGGAAAGGAGGATATCTTTTATTTCGTATTAATTTCCGCAATAATATTTTTCTCAAGCTCTGCGAGTGTCGCAATATCTCCTACTGTAACCGTCATTGGCGAGATGTGGGGATGAGCGAAATAGTGGGCACAGAGACAACGTCGACGGCGATACCAGTTGTGTGAAGCCCATAGCCAGCGGGATTGTAGATGTACATTCGTAACGCGGGGGACTCCGAATGCACAGGCGAGTTGGTAACTTCGTTGAGGCGCGGATGCCCAACGAGGGCAACGATCCCAACTTAGAGAAGAGGAAGAGAACATTTCGGAGGAAATGATTTCGAAGAGTCATGCCATCTTTGTATTTTCAGTTCAAAGTGTGTCAGCCGCTTTGATTTAATACGGCTGCGACGTCAGCAGAGAAAGAGAATTTTACGAAGGAAGTGATGTTGACGAGTAATTCCGTCTTCATATTTTATGGTCAAAGTGTACTGGCTACTTGGATATAGTACGCCAGCGAAGTCGGTCGAGCGCCGGGGGCAGACCGGACACCGAGTAGATCTAGGGAATATCTCTATACCAAGATGGAGAGAGAGCCGGGGCGACATTTCTCGCAGAAAGAAGGATAGGTATAAATCTTCAGATGAAATTATCTTCAGAAAAAACTCCTTCTAGGAGTAGTTTTTTTCTGAGAGTAGATTTTTCTGAGGACAATTTCATCTGACGATTTATCCTTATCATCCTTTTCTGTGTGGAATGTCTATTTGAATGACCTTTTCTATTCAATCAAGGAAGTTCAGAACTACTTGCAGATTATTTTCATACTCGAGAAAACATTCCACTTGCACCTCAGCAACTCCGAACATGTCCTCGAAGCCTTTTAAATTGGATTAACTGGATTCTCAAACGGGATAGGTAATCACCAGATTAACTATTTAGCTCTAGGCCTATACAAAAATTCAAATTGGTATTCTGCAAAAATTGCGAACCATCGAGCCATGCAGTGATGCACATCTTTCTTTTGGAATGAAGCCATAAGTCCTGGTGATCACTCATCAAAACGAAATTTTCAAACGATAAAAGGTAATCTCGATAATTCTCAACGCAAAAACAAAAGATGTTGCTTCTCTATCGCAGACTGATCATCTATTTATGCATCAATCACGGAACCATTCGAGATTTTAACAGAATGCCGCCTTCTTTTTTCATCTTTTAGGGAGATAATGGCAGCCAGAGACCATTCTGAGGCTTCTGTTACCACAACTAATGATCTTTATAAATTGAATAATGATCTATAAAGGTAAAGAGAGCTTATCTTAAAGCTCCTCGAATGTAGTTTCCATTTCATTGCTCCAGAAAAATTTGCCGCTCTTCGTAGTACTGACATGCAACAGTGCTGCAGTCTCGGCGAAATCGTTGACAAATCTGCGAAACAGGCGGTCAGACCCAGGAAGCTTCGAACCCACGTTTATGAAGCGGGCCTTGGTGCCAAATTAAATTTTTCCATTTATCGGGATCATAATAATTCCCTGTAGATCGACGATATGATCGAGTAGTTACACAGATTTTTTCGCAAAGGAGCATTCGTTCAACATGGTTTCCTTGCTGTATGCCAATATACAATTCACAACTCCCTTTCTGGTGAAATTTGTCTTGTACTTGCAGGTTTCATCAAAAGAAACTTGTCAGTACCAAGTGTAGAGGCCCATTGAGTTGAAAATTTTCCCATCCTTTAAGTCTGCAAGACTTTCTTCCTTATTTCGAATCGGAAAATTGTTTCATATCAATTTTTGATTCATCTGACATTAATTGAGACCAAAAGAAGCTCAAAATTACTTTTTGGTGTAAACGCAACCATAAATGACCGTAGAGACGAAAATAGTCGAATAACCTCAAATCTAGATTACTTGAAACATATTACAAGATAAATTGTCTATATTTCGGCAGTTAACGTCTATTAACATGGTGTGTTTGTTGATAATAGATACTTTTTAATGAATATATGACCGTTCTACAACTTTTGTCTTAAATCTGGAACGCTCCATGAAATTAATTTGGAAACTGTTAATATGTCGGATATTTTATTTGACGCAGGAACGGAACGTGCTAACTTTTTCAGGAACATCTGCGATCTTGCGCGTTTTTTATTCGTGATCCATACTCTAACAATTTTGAAGGACCTCTTTCGGAGTGTCCATATCTTTAGATATGGGATTGGACAAATTAATATTCTCTTCGCAACTATTTTTGCCTTTTAAAGTCTGAACAGTGTCCTGTGGATCGATTTATCGCAAAAGGAAACACATTTGGGGCTCAAATTTGCCTTCGAATTCCAACCGTCTTCTGTTTCAAAACCGGAATGATAATCATCTCATGCCATATTTAGTTCTCCTAGAGCTATTCTACATTTCGCAAAGTGCCTGTTTATCTGTTTCTTCGCTTTCATAGCTAGAACTGATATAATGAATGTCTTCTGCCCCAAAATATTCCGAATTTATTCTTTTGGAGAGGTCCAAGAGCAGCTTTACGGCTCTGCCATCAGTATAAACTGAAACACTTTGGTTGCCCAAGTCAATGTGTTTCCTTGTTTTTTCGTTGTAAAACAACAAATGATTACATCAAAAGCTAGAAAAGCTACAGAAAGACAGTCGACATCAATTTGAGGGTGAAATGAATTGGTGACTGATTTCCATCGCGCAATGAGGAGATATAACATTGCCGACGCTCACTTAATCTCGATCATACCGTGCATGCCTACGGTGCGACTGTGCACATGGGGAGGAAGTGCTTCCGTAAAGATGTCTTATCGATTTCGGGCCGTCGTGTGGTATTCGAAGTTGACCTCATTGCGCCGCACGGGGCCCTGGGGTTCCAAGAATCGCAGATGGAGGTGCTTCGCCCAGCCCGCAAAGCCCGCCTGATGATATATGCTATTAATGACATTGTTAGTGCCAAAAGAAGAGTGGTTCGCTGGAAACCTACTTCATAGGAAAACGCGTGAATGCTCTTTTACTTTTTGATTTTTTTCGACCATGAATAACATTTCTGCCTTTGTCGAAAGGCTAATGACTTTCTGCTTGTGTCTTTCTCGAGCCATCAAGCACCCCTCGTGCAACAAAGCCATCCCTATTGTTGACTTTCGGCACGGAAGACCAGTATAGTAAAAATCCTGAATCAAGATGAGCGCTGACTGATTTTGAAATAATTTGTGCTGGAGAACCAGGTTTATTGTTCCTTGCAGATAGCAAAATATTCGATTGATCATTGCCCAATGAATTACAGTAGGGACTTCGCAGAATTGCGCCACAAATCCGACTAGAAAGGCGATGGCCGGGCGTTTGTAAGTATAGAAATACAGCAGACTTTCCAACGCCTCGTGTTACGACTTGTTGCATGCAATGTCTGCCCGCTCGCGAAGCAGGCCCAAAACGTTTCGCTACTTTTGCGAGCGAACTGGGTTTTCAACCGGCTATGGTGAAATTTTGATTGCGTCTCCGATGGTGCTCACCTGAGATAGGGCGCAAGTTCCGTCTTGCGGATTATCGTTGATTTCGACACCGATGCACTAAGAGGGGACAACAAGATCCTCGACGGAGAAGCGCATGCTCGGTGCACACAGCATCAGTACCACATTTTTGATATCCGTATGCTTCACTTGCGTCCGGAAAAAGAGACTAGAGGCAAATAGACTTTGGATAGTGTTCAGCGTCGCTACTGGAGCTAAATTCATGGTGAGTTATATACCTTATTTCTGTTTTAATACATTTCCAGCCATACTGACCTGAAAACGAGCCAGTGTTGCGGGCGTTTCCGTTTTTCAATTGAATATAAATCGACACTAGATGGCTTTCGATGTGATGATGGAGGGGTTAAGAAGTGTCCACGTAATATGTTCAGCTAGAGCTTACATATTCTTCTACATAGTGTGCTCCCACTGACCGTGCTTTTCGTCGTTATCTGTCTCCATGTAGGAAGATTGCTCGGGTATACATTCATGCGGGAGGATCATCTGTGCCACGTCCTCATCATCGTCGTTGGTCATCACGTGCCCGTATGTCATGCGAAGCGAAGGCGCATAAGCCCGGTTAGGGTGGCAAAACGACGCCTCTTTGTTGGACTCAGCGGTTGCGGACAGTGCGCTCGAGTTATCGTCGTCGTGGTTCCTGGATTGGCTGGGTTTCAGAACAGATTCAGAGCTTGAGATAGAGGGGGTTGGAGTGTCCGCAACGCTAGGTCGTGCGTAATTGTGATTACCTTAGCGAAGCTCGATTACTCGGGTCTCTATGTGCATTCTGTCCCGTTATGTCTCGAGCAAAGACACAGGCAAAATTATACGGGTAGAATTTTGGAGCCCCCCAAGTAATAATCCGCTTCCCTTTAGCGTCATGGAAGCGTTAGTTGTGCGTGGGTCTATTGTAGCCGGCGAGGGCGCGCGGTTGCGCATTTTTGTCGAGTTAAGCTCTGCGCTGCTTCAGCACGAACAGTTCTGCCAGGAAGCCAAACACACATAGGTGATTGACTTCTGGTTTCCTATAGTGCCACATTTCACTTAGTGTAAACCAGTTAACTGCACTAGACGGTTTCAAATTGCAAACATCTTTCCCTTTTTATATAGATTTAGTCCACAGAAACTGATAACTGAAACCTCTAGCATCATGGCGCGTGTTTTTCCGAGTTGAATGCGATTCATTTTGCTCCTCATCTCTTTCTGATGCGGATAGTAGGGTGCCGACTGCTTGTGAACGATTCACTTCACACGGAACAAGTTTTCTATATTCATGTTGCATTACTTGTTGCAGTCGTCCGATCTAATGCTCTTCTTATGGTATCTCGTTTGTCGTTGGATGAAGATGACGAAGTAGCTCATCTGTTCTGGTACCTCAATCTTGTGGCAGAGAAAGTAAATATAATTCATGCGTGTTGTTTAGTTAATGAATGTGACAACGTAGTGGCACTTTCTCCGAAAAAAAGCTTTGAAAAGCTTGCAGATGTCTTTGCTAAACGAGTTCTAGGCGATTTGCATCCTTCTTTGTCCGCCTTTTTGCTTGAAAGACCGTTTCTTCATCTTGCCGTGGTCCCATCAACAGCAGACGCAAGGGTTTTCGCGTTATTGGTTGATTTTTTCCGTTTCTATCAGTCGCTGGTCACCCTCTTTTCAAGTATATTCCGTCCCGGGTGTCCAAGGTGACTTTCTCAAATTAAATTATTATCGCTGTGAATTTAGTAGGTAATGGCTAGGGCGTTGCCTGCAATATGTGAGGTGGCTCTTAGAGTGCGCTTTGTATCCATTTTTACTTCGATTTGCTCTCAGGGTTACGTATTCTGTGTTGAAGTTGTAGACACGGAGTTCGTTGTTCTCGAACGACAAATGCGAAACCATTTTTCTCTGCTTGTGCAACTGAAAGCAGATTTGCACCCGCTTGTGGCTTGTACATTTCGCTGCGGAGGCTCACGTTGATTTTATTGAAGTCCGAATAGAGGATGACTCGCTCGTTCCCGCTGTATCTGGCCTCAATGCTGCTGTCCTCTCCGATTCTTACTAATGTCGCTCTCGTTTTTCCTCGGTTTGCCCTCGAGCAGCTCGATACTAGCTGCAGATGTGGAAGGTAGTGTTAACGTGCGAGTCGTGTATGCCCTGTCCAGGCGCTCGAGTGATGAAAGGGCGATCCTTCCTTTTTCAAAAAAAATCTTTCGACTCGTGATTCGCTTCGTCCTCCAAATTCAGTTCCGATATTTTATCAAGTAGCTTGTTATTATTTCTCTAATTGCATGCAAATTCAAAGCTTCGACATTACCTCAGAATTTTTTAATTCGTCCAGTGCCCTGAAACGTTTAGAACACGTCGACCCATTTAAAGTTCTAAATCGACTTCATTGAGGTATCCCCCGAAATCAGCTATCCCATCGGCTCACCGCCTTTTATTCCATCAACAGGACCAACCTTAGCCCGTCCCTCATCATCGCCAAGTCATCCCGAGGTCGTCGCCCCTTCAACGATATAGCTTTGTTGACCAACGGACCAACCCATTATGATGATTAGTGTAGAAGGTTGGACCCCAAAGGCGTTCAGGAGTGGGTCCGATGGCACTTCTTCGAGGAGGCAGAGGAGCAGATAGAAAAAGATGAGGCAGAGGAGGAAATAGAAGAAGATGAGGCTGAGGAGGAGGCTGAGGCTGATGTGGAAAGATCAGAAGGTGAGGAAGACCGAGTGGACCCGTGGGAGCCACTAGTGCACAACGCTAAGGGGGCTGCTGCGGAGGACGGAAGGGAGAGTGAGGGATTAATAGTTATTTCTGAATGTTCTGACAGAGGCGAAGAGAAGTTTGAAGGGTTTGATGAGGGATTGAAGTAATTGCATATGTGCAGGGGTTTATTTTTAATTCTGGGCTGTATGATGTGATTTTGTAAGACTGCATTAGGGGTATGGATATTTTACAGGAATTCTTTGCACTGAGCTCGAGGATTAAGATTGAAAGGAGTAAACCTAGATATCTACCCAGAAAGTATCTAGCATTAGTCTTTCTCGTTCACAGGATTCCAATTGAGGCATTTTTTGGTGCTTCGTTTATATGTTTGAGGCCTTTGAGTTGGCTCAAAAGTCTACTCAAGTTGACTAAACTGCTTCTTGTTTTGAAGGCCAAGCAAGTTAGGAGACAATTTCAAGCCAAGTCCCGAGTAGTAGGAATTTCGGCCAAGAAACATTTTTCTTACTCTGGTCACAGAGAATCAGTAGTAGACCCGGTTCCTTCCACACTTGCTTGTAGCCCTCTCAATTGTCGTCCTTATTCATCCCTTTTCTTTCGCTCAAATATGCCACGGTAGCACTTTTGTCGCATGTTACACCTTCTTGGGGTAATTGGTTCTGAGTATCTCCTTTTCCGAAGATTTACCTCCATCAATGGTATCGAAAAAGTCAATAACTCCGCAATTTACTAATAACCTCTTTTTGAGATTCTGAGTCACAGTTTAAAAGCAAATTCGCAGGGCTCCCAACTTTCGTACCACCCGGAGTAAACCAATTCCACTTGCACTCTCTTCAGTGGCACCCCAATACGGTCTCGAAGATCAAGGAGGTTGCACGATCCTTCGCCAGCTGAGCCTTATACCAACACTTTGGTATGAGGGCCATTCTCCTTCAACGACACGCGGCTTTAATGGTCACCTCCACCTCCGCCTGCTTGTTGACGGGGCTACCAGTTATCATATAATGGGTGGAAATGCGCTATTATTCGTACTTTTATCCGGAAATTTTTTTTGAACCCGAGTTCACAGGACTCCCAGTCCCCAACCAGGATATAGACAGCCCATGTCAGATTAAGAGTTTTCCTCTATCTGTTACAGTTTCGAAGCCTCCTTGATCAGACCTCATTCGTCTGGCTATCGTCAAACAGAACAGTATTTGTTTTCACTATTTTATTATTCGCACTTTGGCCTGCATATTCGTCTTATGGGGGGAAAGGTCTGGTGTTTTACTTTTGGAGGATATATTCGTCCTATAGTCATGGACCTTCATGCGCCAGTGCAAGTTTTGTTCCGGCTTTCCAATAAGTGGCACATTCATTTTCCTGTAAAAAGGGCGATCCGTTGCTTCCGAATAAGGTAGGCTCCTATCGAGCCTTGCCGGTCTTGATGTCCATAATGAATCCGTGTCTACTGACTGCTATTGTCTACTTCCGTGGCTCTGTTAGGTATTTAGCACCCGTTATTCTGTTCTAGATTACTGTGAGGACTACCCCAATTCCCCACTGCGAGAATTGTAAACGATAGACGGAAGTTCACTTGCATTCGGATATCATATTGTTTAAAGTGAGTAAGGCAGGTATGGTGTAAACAAGGGAAAAGGTTTGGGTGTTTTACTTTGGGAAGATATGTGTGATCTAGACACTTGTCTAAAGTCCCTAACCTTTCAGTGTGAAGGCAAATCTCCATGAGGGGCAAACACATTTAGACATGGACTATGACGATATACATTAATTGCTAATCAGGCAAGAAGTGAATTCTGATCCCACTGATCTGTAACTCTCGAAGACAGAATGACAAATGAGTGATAATGGTACAGTTTCCACGGAGGGATCGAAGTCCTTTCACTCAATTTTACTTCGCACCTTTTCTTATTTCCTACTGTAAGGGTTGCGCATTGGCAAACATTACAAGTTAGTAGAACCTAGCCTCTATATTTCGGGCGAAAACACTTCTGCCAGCAATTACAAAGTATAAAGGTCGTGGGAAGATCCAGACAAACGAAGCCCAGTAGGCATATCGCAACACAGTCCAGATCTAAGAGCGTGAAAATTTCTCCTGTTGCCATGAAGATCAGACAATTATTGACTGCCCTATGTTTCCAGGAGTATACTATCAGTCACCCAGAAAATAGAAAGAACGGTCTCAATGACAACCCCTTGTTCTCCTAACCTGCTGCTCAGGGCCATGCCATCAAGCTCTATCTATAGCCTGAAACCTGCTCAATAAAGCCTTCTTCCAATGCGTAAACCCATCTCTTTTCTCCATTTCTCTGCCATTCCCATTTCCCGTCTCCATCCCCCTACCACCTACAGCTTGTGCACTGCTCTTGTCCTTTGGGTCTCGTCCCAGCGCTACGTCCCCTTTCAACCCCGTATTATCTTCCCGAAGCGCCCCAACTTGGCAATCGGAACTGTGCACCACGCTGCACGCCTCCAAAGGGACACTTGTGTCCTGACTACCGCCACTCGAACGACGCGCTTTTGCACTAGCCACACGCGACGATCTTCTCCGCTTTATCACCCCATGTTGAAGCCTACCTGGCTTCTTCTTCTTTCCGAACAGTCGTTGAACACGACCGGGCATAAAGTCGTGCGCTAGTAACACATCTTGGTCCCCTTGCAGCAGGTTCGGGATACGTAATGCCAGCGGACGTTGTTAAGGTCCGTGCGTTGATAATCATTATCATCGTAATGAACGTAGAAGGTGAAGGGGTTGTTAGGCAAGGCTTGCACCAAAGTTCCGCGGAAGTAGCGCTCGCAATGGGGCCAGTACACGTCCACGCGGTGGAGGAGAGCAGGTGGTGTTTGTGGGCCTGTCATGGCGTGAAGAATGTGAGTTACTCGGGTGTGTATGGGGGAGTGGTGACGGATTGGGAGAGTGATTCAAGTTTGGTGGAAAATGTTGCTGCAGGTACGGGGTGTTGAAGCTTAGAAGTGCGGCTTGAAGTAGAGTGCAGTGTATGCACAGCAGTGATTCGGGACGCGAGTCCAGATATGAAGTGAGAAAAAGTGGGATAGGATGCCGGAATGATGGGGATTTGGTGGAATGTTGAGTGGAGGGGAGGATTAAAATGTCGCGCTTACGGTATGCACGCAGAGTGCGCGCGCCAGTACTGGACAGTACTGTACATACACACTAAAGTGTACTGTACTGTACGTATTTGATTAGTTCGAGCTCATTTTTAGGGGGCAAGGGCTGGGCCAATCGCCCAACGGCGGACAATGTCTTACGGCTTGGTATGGCCTAACGTGTTGAGTAGCCCCGACTTCAAGCTCGGTTCAGTTGTGCCCATGCTGACACTATCGACTGGGCGCACCGCGCTGTACCTTATGCGCTGCAATTTTCATTTTTGAAACCGCAAGATTGAAAAATGCAAGATTGAAAAATGCAAGATTTGGAATTGCATTCATTTAGATTTCTTGGTTCCCCCATGCCGACCACTTGTACCAATTATTTGATGCGCTTTGGAACATAGGCTAACCTATTTTTCAATCATTAACACCCCAATTTTCCCCCTTTACATATATATTTTGCGCTCTTCCAATTGATAGGCATTTTTTTACCCTCCAGCACCCTACGACTGTTGCATTTTGCATTCAACGTTCTCGAGCGCAGAAAAATGCATGACTACAGTAATAATTCAGCGTAATCTATGCCGGTTAGGTATGGATGGAGGGTGGTGAAAGGATTAGAGCATGACGTTGATGCACCTGTATGAACCTAGCTAGCCTCACATCAGCCCTTTGAGGTCGCACCTCATGACTCTGCCTCATTTTCAGACTCTCTAATACACAGACCTGCCCCCCTCTCTAGTCTTCGGAAAATAGCCGTCCTGCAAATACACCACAAAAACATCAATAGATTCCTGTCTTTAGTTATATACCCGGGGGCTAATGATGGGGTAGTTTACTTCGTCTGACACTTCTAGCGGGGGGAATCTAAAGGGAGTTATATCCCCCCGTACCTTACCTTCGCCTTCACGAATCATAGTTGCTGCTACAGCGGTTCTATTAAGCCCTTATCTACAAGCCCACACAGCCCTCCAGCGGTTTCTGCAGACAATGTTGGTAAAGGTCATTTGTAACAATAGGGTCAGTACTGTAACGGAATCGTCCTAGCTGTGCTGTTTCTGTCATCACAACTTTGTTGCAATTACTCTCTGCATGGTTCCACACAACTGCCCTCGTGTTCTTTTCCTGCCTTTTGATGTTTTCAGCGCCCAGCCTATTCGAACTGCTAGTGTTCTAACTGAACTTATGACACGCATCTCCTGTTGCTCTAGCTCTATCTAGCGTCTGATCCTAAGAACATATTAATTATTTCAGACAAAGTCGACTAGATCTTCCTAGAGTAAAATACCTAAACCTTTCCCGCCTTCGCCCCTACATTAACAGGTCTAGATCTGTAATAGCCTCTGAAATGCGATATTGCTTTGATCGCAGCGTCCTTGGAACAATGCAGCTTGTGTATGGGCCAATAACCGGTCCCTTCTCGGAACTATTGAGACAACGTAAGGGATCACTTTCTGAAGGACTATCTGGATCCCCTGATGGCACCCCCTAGCCTTAAAGCGTAGTACATTTTCGCCTTGATGCAACTAGGGTGTCGCTTTCCTCTGGAAATTGAGCGTTCTTTCGCGCGCCAGACCGTCGCACTCCTCATAACAAGCGACAAGGCTAAGTTTTTCCGCGCTTAATGGAAAATCTAGCCATATTCTAGTTAAGGTGGCTCCCCTGCATCCTTTCGAGTGTTTTCTTTACCCAATAACGTCTTTATCGACAGATTCGGTGAGGACTCGTTCTTTAGATTCGGTCAAGTTTGCTGGACAGAAACAGCCAGTCTTCTGCTTGTATGGATATAAATGATTTGGGGATGCTGACTGAAGAGTGAAATCTGGGTCAGTTTAGGGACGAATATATCTTCCAACAGGAAAAGCACCCAAAACTTTCCCGTTTAGGGACTGACTGGGACAGAGACTGCAAAGCTGCATTGCTCCTGAGTGTGTCGTTAACCCATCATTATAATGTATGAGTGACAGGAGATGTTTACCTTAGAGTATGATTGATTTTGACCTCGACTGTAGACAGTGCGAGGCTGCTCGGTAGGAAAAAAGTGCGATGAAGCTCAAGTCCTGGACCCGCTTTCGAAATTTGGGTTGCTTTAGTTTAGATGAGATGGGGGCTGATAAAGTGGGACTGGAGATGAAGCCTATGCCCTGGTGTGGGTTACGCTCAAACGTTCCCAACCGGGACGGAAGCATTTTGTGTAAGAGGGAACGTTTGAAGTAAATGATGTACTTTATTTCCTGGTGACGGCAATCGCACGTAACGCTTAAGTTAAATGGGGTGCTTTACTTGTTAATGTGTGTGGATTACTGTACTGTAGCCGGACGGGCACGAGACCTGTAACACGTGCACAGACGGGTGAAGAGCGACCGATTGCACAGAGTCACTCTTCACACTTTGGCGACTAATTGATGTAGGCTCATAATCCAATTGAGAAGTAGGGCAAGAATGGAAAGGTAATGGTGGGTCAGTTGGGCGTACAGAAGCAGGAAACCTGCGGCTCCACGAGTTAGGAAGAAAGGCAAGCGGTGGGGTGATAGTGAACAAGCAGCGTACGGTGAGAGCCACGGCAGAAAGGTGTGAATCAGTGAATAGAATACATTGCTTGTGGGGCATCCATCGTTTCCGGGTATTCGAGAATAGTCGAGTATTCGTGAGTGCGCGAGGATCAAGACGTATCTGAGCCTGTACTTGAATCCGGTGTGGATTACAGGTAATTCCCAGCACCCCTTGCCATGCGGAAGTGACAACAGTACATTACAGTGGTTCTAGTGCACAGAGCCCAGCGCAAGTACTCACACGAGTATTTTTTGATTAATGTAGAATCATTGCTTTGTAAGCTTACATTGTGAGTAGTGCACGAAACCTCTGTACCACCTGAATCTGCCTACGGTTATCCGCCACATTTCTCAAAGTATGGTTACTACAGCGGCTGCCGCAACACTCACACAGCGCGAGAAACATAGTCATTACGGCCCTTACTGCAACCAAAACGATATCCTCCTCTCCCCTGTCGGGATTGGTATCTATGGCGCCTTGGGCGACGACGGCAAGGGTTTTTTCCGCTGCCTTCCTTCCTTCGCTGCTTCCCGTCGCAGTTCCCCCCGTCAACAGGAGCCCCGCGACTTCGTTACCCGTTTTTATGTTTAGTCTCCAAATAATACAGGCGCGACAGGTTTCTACCCGCCGCCCGCATCCGTAGTTAATTAATGAATACCCTCCGCACGCTTCTGTGCAACATTATACAACCTATAAAGATTTACCACCACTACATACAAAAAGTGCAAATTTGCTTAATATAGAGGAATGGGGGGTTTACAGATACTCGGGTTAATGACCACCGCCGTCGTCGGCTAGGGTTAACGGACTTCAGAGCAGAGGTTGACCTGCCAAGAAAACCCTCTGGAATATTATAGAGCACCTTGAGTGAACGATCCTCGCTGAGTAAAGAAAAGACACAACTCGTACTCATTCAACCTTTTTAGTTTATGGGCTCAGAGAACAACGCTTTATCTGAGTCAACAATCAATTTAGTTCTTCCGGATCTTCGTTTCCGTCAGTCTAACAAGACATTAGAATGCCCATCAAGTCTCCAAGCAGAGTAGTCTGTCTGCCAGGACGTAAAGCTTTTGAGAACCTCTCTACCATGAGTCTAAAATTTTGTGTTCACTTCTAAATTTATATCAACCCATCGTCATCCTCAGAGACATCGCCGAGTACATCATGTCTGACTCAGAAGACTCGGGCAAGTCCGCGAAGATCTTTCGCTTCCACAGGAAGATGGGTCAGGACTAAGCTATATGGTGTTTACGTCTTCGAGCCGCATGCCGGGTCAAGAGTCTCCGGAAAGTCCTTGCATGAAACCCGACGCCGGCCATTTCTGACATCGAGGAGAACCTAACCGATGCAAAGAAGCTCAAGAACTTATCAAAGCAAGAGAATGCTTTTGGAATCGTCATCTCAGCATTAGGCAACTCTCCTCTCCGCGTCATTGTCGATACAGACGATGACCCGTCCAGAATTCTCTAACTTTTCGACGCATGCTACACATCAGATCGGATAGTGTCTAGAATAGCAGTTGAGATGCAATTTTTACGGACAAAATACGTCAATCAAGACATGGCCAAGTAAATTGAGGAGTACACTGATGGGCAAGGAAACTGCGATCCCCGAAACTTATAAGGCCCCGATGATTTTTGCATCCATTGATACCGCTCCTGCACTATGTCTCTACAACTCTAATCGATGATTTTATCGATGAGGGTTTCTCAAAATCCAAGCATTATCGCAATTGTGGACGCAAAGCCAAGCGTGGACAGAAATTGCACCCCCAAAAGTTGATGAGAGTAGCACATCCGACCATTCCTTTGACGACGATGCCGCCACTCGTGTTCTTGCTATTTTACTTCATCCGAAACACTAGGAAGCTCATCCGGTACAAAGGGTTTAAAACGTGAATATTCTTTGGTAACAGAGGACACGCTGAGGCCGATTTCTACATGGGAGCGAATATTCCTGGCAAAGGCTTGACTTTAAAATGAAGAAACGTGTGATGGTGGCAAATAAGGTCTCAGCACGAACGTAGAACAGATATTTAGGTAGTTGAAACGGGGGAGAAAAGAAAAAAGAAGATATCGAGGGGTCGCCGTCTGCACTACGAAACAGATGACGGAGGAGCACACTATAGTTCTACCTCTGAAAGACTGCAGCATGTAACAGGAGAGAGGAGCTACCTCTCACTTTTTCCACTCTGAAGCGTCATTTGTTCCAGATCCTTTCAGGAATGAGATGACCACACGGGTACTCTCGCTGGTAAATCGACTGTTGTCACTTCGAGAATGGGAGATGTGATAGTAGAGTTCGAGCACCTCTTTTCTCGGTTCTCATTAGTACTACACTTACTAGGCCTTAGATACATTCGTTGGTCCGTTAAGAAGCTGGAAGATAATGAAATATTTTCCAAGTTCCGAAACTACGATGTTGTACTGCGTTATCCAACGGAATATACTCTTGTTTGATACGGTTTCTGAGAAACCGCTACTGGGCTGTATGCGCTTCTGAATTCGAAAATATTGGATGCCGCGAGTGTAGCAAACGAAATGTCTGCAGATGTGTCTACCGGGAGTGATGCAAAGCTGTGGCAGCGTTGGCTTGCCCACATCAATAACAGAGATCTTTAGAATGTCCACAAGCATAAACGAGGTATTCTTGCTATTGTTAAAATTTAATCAGTTTGAAGGGCTTGTCGATTTTAGAAAGCCAGTATGCTTTCGTTCAAAGGTAAATTCGATGTAGCGAATAATACTGACAATTTCGTACATTTTGACGTTGTTGGTCCACTTCAATCTTCGTATCCAGGGTGGTATAGATATGTGTCTACCTTACAGGATGAAAATTCCAGGAATGTTAAATTGGATTCATGGTGCGCAAAGGAAAACTTCCCACAGTGTGAAACAAGTTCGTTGCAGTATTTAGGAAAGCAATAGGGCCAAACTTTCTCAAGTTGAATGTAAACTCGGAAAGTGAGTCACAATTATCAGAAGAATGGGCAGTCACCAAACAAATGCACTATGACAGGGGCAAATAATACCAGACTCTTCGTTGCGACCTCCGAAGGGAGATGGCCAAGTATTTTTCTCCACCGTAAACATCAGAACTCGACTCAATTGCCGAAAGTGTTGGCTGAACTCTTGCAGATGCTGCGAGATCCATGATCGTCTTGACTGACATTCCCACATGTTTGTGTCCATTTGCAATGAAAAAAGTGGTTTTCTTACGAAACAGAGTTCCACAACCAGCAAATAGTATTTCTCCGTTCTTGGTAAAATACGGTCAGCCTCCGTCACTAAAGCACGCTCGGGTGTTTGGCTGCCTGGCGTTTGTTCTTCGCCTCCCAAGCGTTTCAAAACTAGAACCTAGAGCCCGGAAAGTAGTAATGATCGAAACTAATGATCACTATGTTTAAATAGTGATAGTTACTATGGAGGATAAAAACCGCAATTGTGGAGTCTTGGCCCCTAACATTAGATGAGTCACAGTTCTCAGGTTTGCTTTTATTAATGGATCGATGAACGACGAACGTTCTCCGCATTATAATTTGGGGGAGCAGAGCTATGATAGCACGTCAAGTGAACTTTTAACAGAGCTGCATGAAAACTGCTATGATTATGGTGAAGAATATTGTGTTCATGACGATGCTCGTACGACAATGATGATGATGGCGATAATGATGGGCACAACCAAACGTCTGAAAGCATTTCTGAAGGCATTGAAATAGACGATGAAGAAATGCACGCTTCTCACTCCGGCAACACAACTGAGTAGTTGCAGCGTACCCATTATTACACTTGACGTAATCGGAAGGCGCTTTCAAGGTGTCCATCAAGCGAGACGTCCGCATACATATCAGTCACCTCTGTTCGCCGTTAAATTACCATAAAATGTGACCCTAAAATCTTGGATTTCTTAAATGCCACTTTCCATGAGCAGGAACTGTGGAAAAAGGCTATCGAGTATGATTTTGACTACATCGAAGAGAATGATATGAGGGGACAAGCTCATGATTCCACTTCAGAACCATTGCCAGCTCACATCATCTTGAAGGTCAAAAGAGACGCTCTTAATCAGGTTGAGAGATTCAAGGCTCGAATCTTCGCAGCGGCATTAATCATCGATTCGGGAGGGAATACTTTGAAACGTACGCAACTGTCGTACAATTTACGGAGGTTGGTACGTTGCTGTGCATTGCTGTCTGTCTCAGAATTTTTCTTACTGAATTCGTTTTTGTTGTCAAGATGGCCTTCTCGAACGAGATATTTGAGGAGGACGTGTGGTTTTAGTACCGTTGAGATATTCCCAGATTATCTCATGGAATATAGAAGTGGAAAATGATGCTGTACGGACAAAATCAAGCACATCGTGCATGGCGTTAGAAGATGTGAAATGCATGTAAAAAATTAGATTCCGAGAGCTCCTGAGCGCATATTTCGTTTACTTCCTTTTAAATTTTTTATTTGTACGGAAATAATTTGAGAAGACTATTTACGCATAGTTGCTTCGAGTTAGATCTGGTTTGATTTAACTTAAATGAGTTTTAAAAGAGTTCAGATTGTTTAAAAGTCAAATTTTTAAGCAATGAATATGTATCCATGCTATTCACTACTGTAGTTGTTCTTAGTTCCTTGAAAATACTACTTACGCACTCCAATTTGAATTCTATTGGGTTTTATTTTGACTAGGACAAGCTCATTCCAATTTATTTTACGGGAGTGGAGAAATTATTGGCAATTTAGTGTTTGGAAACTAACTTCTTTTATGAAGTAATGAAACATCCAAATCAGGAATTTTGATAAGTGGGTGTTACAGAAGCGCGAGGAACAATTTATGACTCCGGGAATGTCAATTATAATATTAAACCCAATGACTAATAATACTACTAATAAGAATTAGTCCCATTTTTGTAAAACTACTGAGCCCCGGTCAATTTTAAGAAGGTTTTATTTGTTTCTAAATATTTGTAGGAAAACTTGAACCTTTAATGTTCTATTACAGTTGAAAATAGGAAGCTCCTCGAGTAAGATGAAAAGGTGTAACTGCAGGAAGATTTTTTTTGGCTTGCATGGAATGTATAAATCGCTCGCCACTCTCATCTACTCAAACCAGAGAAGTTGTACATTAAAATAAATATATATGTTTACCTGTAAGTCACTGGTTCACAACAACAACATAATATCTTTAGCATGGCTAAGAAATACTTTTCCACCGCATTATCCACAAGCATTTTTTAGTGTATACATGGTAGTATTTTTGCAAAAGCGAACATTTATGTTTCCACACTCTGATAAATATTCTTATATTTTAATACGCTTTAATTTTATTTTACAGTTCCAAAAAATAAGAATCTAGATTTTCTCTTTTCTGGTCGTAAAATAAATACTAGGCCATTTGCGATGTATTTTATGCCAAAACGAATAGCCGTAAACCATTTTAATGTATTTTTTGAGAATAAAGTCGACTTCAAATTAATTTATTCCTATTTCATGTCTTAAAATGCCCAAATTATTTTCAATAACTTATTTGAAAACCATAGCGGTTTCAATAGCAAATATAGAGCCCATCTTGATTTATTGTTCCTTGGGCTAGCAAGACACATATTTTCACTTACTGTGACACCCAGATAAACCAAGCTTTTCTATTTCGAAAGCAAGTCGTAAGCAGCTTTACTCAGAATTATTCCAAGTTGCACTCAGCAAATTCCAATAAAAAAATTTTGTTCTTCTTCGAAAAAAAATTGCGTCAATTATCCACAGTACACAGTATTTCCACTTACTTTGGTGAGAATAGAGAACCTGGAAACTTTATTACTCCATTTTTTGTGAAGAAAACTACTTTAATTTCTTTATTCATTGTCAGCCCTTGTAACCCCCTTTTTTCAATTGAAATGGTAGATCTTTTACTGTTTTGTGCCGCAAGGTACATTAATTGGTATTTTTCAATCTTCAGGGATTAGTTACTAAGCAAAAATATTCGAGAAACGTTTTCACTACCCCTTTGAAATTTGAAACAAATTAAAACGACTTTGGTCTCACAGTTTTTCAACTACGTCGAAAATTATTTGTAAATATCATTTTACCCGCTAACAAATACCTTTGTAATATATTCTACGATGTTCCAATTTGAAGGATTGAAAAGGCCATAGAATGTCACTGAAATATCTAGACGGAAACTTTTACTGATAGGTAATAAAAAACAGAAGGACTTCCAGAACATTTTTTAATGAAACAGAAAAATGAGTACTGAAAAGCATTTTAAATCTTTTAATGACTACATGTTCTTTTTACCACATTTTTGCCAGTTTATAGTACCCAAACTTTCTCGAGTAGCTATACCAGGTTTCTTTCAGCCAAAAGTAGTACCGCACGAGTCCAGAGTGGAATTGCAAAGCTTTCACAGGCTTCCGTTTTGAATAATATTGGTTTTCTGTCGTCATCGCACTTCAAACAAAAAGTGAGATCCAGTTGGACCTACAAGCACTAGCTCACAAAGTCTTCTTTTGAAGAAAAAGCAACAAAATATACAGAAAGTTTTGTTTAGAGAAGGACTTTGAACCGTTGAAATCTTTGAAGCTGAGAAACGAAATATAATTGACGGTGTGAAAAAAGCGTGTCATAACTTTTTTTAATCCAAACATGTCGCTAGTTTTTGTGAGGAAAACATCTATATATATGAGATAGAAAACTAATAATACTTGATATGCCTCTAGATGGTTTTGAAAAGTCCATTCTAAATGTCAAAAGGTGTGAATAAAAAATATAAGCTAAACTTCAGGTAAGAAATGTTCTTAATTCCATTATATGTAATGATATTTTCAAGAATTACAGCAGAAGTTAAATGTATCAATAGTAAAAGTTCATCGTAGGATGAACATTGAAGATTATTAAAATTCATTGTGCATCTTATTGGGTCTCTACAGATTCCAGATATGATTTTTACGTGAAATGAAATGAATGTGTGGAACGCAATCGACATATACCTCTCAAAAACGGAATTTTAGGATTTAGAAAAATGTAATTGTAATTAATTACAATATTAGGAAGGAATTAAAGTCATAAGCATTGGATGTAGGGAATCCAGAATCATAGTTAGAGTGAAAGTCATGGGAGACATTGAAATGCTTATTGGCTTGGTAATTTGAATTTTTTAAATTTTTTGTAAGCTATCTTCAATATAATATTAGAGACTTTCAAGAATTCAAGCACTCTCTCAATTAAAAGATTTACTTATTTGAAGTTGAATTCCTGTTCGAATATTCCCAAAGAGAAGTAAAAATCACGAGATTAAGGTCGAGAAAATATTTAGAATACAGCAGCTGCCCCCGCTTTGTTGATTCCTTTCAGTTGTGGAAGTTGGAGGGAAATATAGGGAAGGCTTGCTTGGAAAAACTAAAAAATCGATTTAAATCAACATATGAATTGAAATCAATGCTCGTTCGATATAAATTAGAGCTAAGTAAAGTGATCGATTATTGTGAAATTTATGGCATAACAAAAGTATATATATTTTCCAAACCCTAGATCAGATAATAGTTCTGAAAAGCTTCGAGATGCAAGATAGTTACCAAAACTTTCTCATATGTGTTTCAATGGGATGCAGTTACAAATGCTAATTCTTGAAAACTTCCTGAGAGAATAAGCACAAATCGTTCGATTATGTTTTCTATTGCCAATCGATTAAAAGAAAGATATTGCTGTTTTTCATTCATAAATGAATCGCATCTTCTGTGAATGTAAGGATTTTTAGTCGTACCATTAATAATTCTTACGGTATTCGGCAACGATAAATAATATACTTATTAAATTTCTAAACGTATTGTTGAGTACCTTTAAAAATAGGAGTATTAGGTTTCTACTCAGATAAAGTAGCTTACAAAAAACGATATTGCGTTCTTTTTATCCAAAGTTGGGGAAAATTTTTGTCTCTTTAGTATTGAAAATGAAGTGTTTCAAGCAAAATATGATCCTCAAATAGCTACAGTCACTAATATTTTTTGGTATTCCATTCCAAATATTTAGAATATTTTTTTAATTCCTCAGAGATTTCAGCTCTTTTGATTGGACAAAAGAAGAAATATATCAGTTTTGAGCATTATATGAGATATTTTTTAAGAGCTAAAGCTGAAAACATCCATCAATAGATCTTCTATGTTTGGTACCCCATATTGGAGAAATAGGGTCAGAAGCCAGCTTGTTTTCTTACAGGTAGTGAATGGAGTATTGTTTACACAACTACGACGAAACAAAAGGTACGTAGTGATTGTATTCTATACCAATAACCTTTCTCGGATTGAAAAATATTATTACGCAACTTCTGCAGAGCACCCTGGTTTGATGTATAATTATTTTAAGGGTTTGATTTTTCTGAAATATACATTTGAAATTAAAACTGACAATAAGATTTCCAAGCATCTCATGATCAAGTTTTTGGTGAATAGAAAAATAGAAAGCTGCTTCTAAATGCCTGGCATTTTTTTAAATATATTTAATGTAATTTGAAGTTTTGGAAGGAATGACATATTTGGTGGTCATTGTCAAGAGCTCCTCGTGCAATTAGCCCCCGGGCATAAATACCCCTTAAGTGAGTGAAAAGTAGAATTAATTTATCTAACTTTACCATCAACTTTAGAATTATAACGTTACTCAATTGTCTAGAAATCTTTGGTTAAAGTTATGCATAAATTGGAAAGTGCTGCCTCACATGATGGCTAAAATTCTAGGCCGTAAGGAAGGAAGCACTTATGTTTTGTAAAATTAATGTGTGGTAGAAGTAAGACAGTATCGCATATAATGCGGCTAGCAAATTCTCAGGATCGGTGGAGGTTTTCAAATTTCAAATATTTTATCCAGAGTTGTGAGCAAGCACTGAATACATGACACAGATGGTGTTCGAAGCTACGTTCAGGGATTTTTCCAGGGTCAGCAAGCAACAGATTCTAATCGGAATTAAATGACATGGGTCGTATATCTAGTATTGCTGAAAGAAGACAGTGGATTCTTAGCCAAAGATTTCGCTATTTCACTTTTAGAGAGTAGGAAAAGGAAAAGTACAGATAAAACATCCGTTGGATCTTTTCACAGTAATTTTGCATATCATTTCTTGTAATACTAATGAAATACCGGTAGGCATCGCAAACGTATTCCTCATTTATATATATATTTTAAACCTAATTTCTTTCCTGAAAACACTATTACTGATATAGATCGTGGATTTAACTCAAATGCTCCTAATATGTGATGAATATTTGCGTATTGATGTTAAAGCTAGCTATTTCTCTCTGTGTAAAAAGAAATGGAGTATCTGAATTCGTTCCAAGAATGTTTAACAGATATATAAGATTTAATTTGGGTATCATCTGAGTCTTTGAAATAAGTTCTTGTTTGCATCTAACTAATTTTGAGTACAATTTTCCGTTATGGATGAGTTCTAGTATCACCATTCCATGTTAACTTGAGAGAAAAAATCAAATATGTTTTTTCGAGGATTCTTCATATACTACCGATTATGAATAAATAATCTCCCAAGCTGCATGATCTGTTCCAGGGGAAGCAATTTGCTCAAAATGTTTTGACTTTTTGGCAAATCAGTAAGTCTCAAACGAACATACTAAAAAATTTAAATGCGTTAACGGTAATCTTGTGGGTGAGAAAGGCAAAAAATATATGCGACCAGGATAAATATCTAAATCTACTTTTGGCAATCTTTTTCCGCGGGATCAGAGATGAAAAAATACTCTAAAGTATGTATACCCTCAGTGCAGTCCTTCAAATTCTGTCGAATGGCCCAGAATGATAGATGGCTTCTTCGTATATAACGAAGCCCTCCAATCCCTCTTGATGAGCGTCATACTCCGCTCCATCCGCATTGGAGGATTCCAAGATTTCGTTTTCAGGCTCATCCCACCTTCGCCCTCCCCAACAACTCGCCTATAGTTGTAGAATAGTGGCTTCCATGAGTCCACCTAATCTTCCTCATCCTCCGATCCCTCTACATCGGCCTCATCCCCTGACTCTTCTTCATCTTTTTACTCCTCTGCCTCTTTTTCTTCCCCTGCCTTCTATGCCTCTCCGAAACAATAAGGGCGGACCAACCCCCAACACGTTCCCCGTCCATCCTTCTAAAGTAGTCCTCTTAGTCAGTTGGCCAATTGGTCATCAAGGCATGCTTTGGGTGGCATTGCAGGATCTAGATGACTGGAGTTGGTGAGTGAAGGGCGGAGATTAGTCATGTTGAGGACATTGTGGATGAGACGATGGAGTGGCTGATGGTAGCGTTGTTGCTCCGGAGACGTTGCTGTGAAATTTTAAATGGGTAACATCTTCGAAAACTTTCAAAGCCTTGGACAAGAAAATGCGATGCAATGTTGCTAGTATGAATTTGCATTCATTCAAGTAAATAATTAAAAGTCTGCTTGATAAACTATCGGACCTGAATTTGGAGGAGAAAGCGGATCACGAGGTGAAATATTTCTTTTCGACAAAGGAAAATCAAAACTTCAAACCTAGAATAGAAAAGAGAATCGCGCAGTAAATTTCGGTTCATACAGGAAAAGGACCACAGGATTTCCTTTCCGTTGAAAGAAAAGTTAGGACGATTTGTTTGAAAAAGAGAGGCTGAGAATAGTTCTCCGGATAAAAGGAAGAGAAATTTGCGGAAAAGGCCGGTTTCGTAATAACGCATTTCCCCTTTCATAGTTGAGAGAACAAGTTTGGGTGTTTTACCCCGAGAAGATACATTCGATATATCCCAGTTTGTAGGGTCAATTGTTTGTACTTTCACTAGTTTGCAGGAAGAGTTCTTCATAAATTCAAATGGGTTTTAGCAGATAACAACTAGACTCCGTTAGATGGCTGCTGCAAGATCCGCTTGCAATACCTTCCAGTACAGTCTAACGTTGCATATCTGCTCTGGCATTTAGCCGTCCCTTCAGGAATAGCTGTTTAGTGTCACCCAGCGACGACTCGTCCCGCTCAACGCTCTTTCCGCAGCTTGGGTACAACCGACCAGATCTTTCACAAATTTTTTGATTAAAGTAACGTAAAACTCCTTCCCCTCTACCAGCAAGTAGAGGGGAGGCCAACAAGCAGACAAGCCGCATTAGAGGTTATTGCCCACGCGAAATGTCGCTGTTAATGAATACCTTGAACCTTCGAAACCCGTTCCATGGCGTGGGTGGCGACTGTTCTCACAAGTTCCTCGAATAGCCAAAGTGAGTCAGCTTTCAAAAAGGGGAACGTTTGGGTGTTTTACTCTTGGAAGATTTATCCGATCTATCTTTCAAAAATGTTGCAGCGATGCCATATGAGCCAGATCAAGAGAGGGCCGCAGCTGATTTTAATGAATAGCCATTGATTGATTTCACAGAGTAGCGGACCTCCTACGAGTAAATGCAACACCTTAGCCGCAAACAATAGTGTCGATGTAATGAAAGACTGAAACAACAGGAGTCGATGTCCATCGAAAGCAAGACCGCATATCTGTTACAATAAATGAGCCCCCCGTGTTCCCCCGGACAGCAGCGTATTCAACTACGTCATATTTTAGAGAATAGCGGCCGGATTGAGATCGGATCGGTGGTACTCTGAGAGGATAATGTAGTCGCAGTTACTGAGTAGAAAAGGACATTTCAGAAATGTACAGTTTAGTACTTGGCGAATAGTTTAGGCTCTCTAGGCTGCTACTTAAGCACCAAACCCATGCGAAATGTCACCTTTTCAGAAAGCTACAATTCACAGTACGGTAATTTTTTGCAGTACTGTACAGTAATAGAGAAAATGAAATCGATCGAGATGGGGTTACAGGAAAGAAGATGTGAGGATGAGCTTTGCAGATGACTGTCAGCGAAATTATTGGTAACCCTGATAGAAATATTTTCGTTTACATGATTTCTACGAGTTTGAAAACCGTTGGACTTTACCAAAAAAACACAGGGACACGATAATTGGATAATGTCTGCTGGCTGGCCTCCCTTCCACCTTCTGGTAGATTGGAGTGCCATCCACAGCTTTCGACGCATTATACGGTTTCACAATTGGCTTGACAATGATACGATATCTACGCTCCGGTACAAATTTACTGGCTGCCAACCCACATATCTACCACAGTAAATTAACCCCCCATTTACACATTGAATAATTGACTCAAAAATCACCTTGATCGATATCATTTGCGGCCTTCATGTGTTGTGCTCGGAATTTCTGTCGTGTCAGTGTCGCGCGCACTTGCGCAAAACTCTCAGTTCATCCCGAAAACAACTTGTCTGAGACAGCTTGCAGTGCATTCTTGTTGCATCTCATTGGTTCTACATTCACTGAAGTTGCCAAATGCAAACATACAATCTGGCAAATCCTATAAAGCATCTAAATCCGCAAACATTCCAATTCCAATCTGCCAAATCATGCTTTCTCTCCCTTCATGTCCCAGTGCACATATTTCATCCCCAAATTTTACCTTTTCTGCGAGCACCCCACCAAAAGTCTTCCATACATTAAAAGTAACCAAAAAATCCGCCCCACCAAAATCCACCCATTATGCCGTTCCGCCGCCCTTTTCATCCGCCTCGCCTTCACGGGCTACTCTATGCTACTTTTCTAACACCCACACCTTCCTATAACGTTCGCCAGAGACAATACTTCTCCTGCAAACTGCAAATACTTGAGGACAGTGTACGCACCTATTCACCCTACCACTAGTGTCACAACTACGTTCCCTTCTTTCAAATCTCTACCTCGCACCTACCGCAAAACCACTCATTTCTTCCTCTGATCAGCGTTTTCTGTCAACCGACCGAAACCTAGTATTCGCTCAAGATGTTATTTTCTAAAAAGACGCCCGCACTTCTCGACCGCGTCGACATCTATTGGCCATCTTGTGAGCGTTATTTCCGTGGCACTCTTGTCGGAAAAGTGCGCAACTCCCTTTTTGTCTTCTTTGTCCACTACGACGACAATGATTATCAACGCACTGACTTGAACGAAGTTCGTTGGCACTATGCTTCTAACGTCTGTTGTGAAGGTGAGCAAGATGTCTTGGTGGGAGAAGACTTTATGATGAATGATTTGCGACGGTACTTTGGAATGAAGCAAGTCCGGAAAGACAAGGTGGTCGCAAGAGGGTTGGTTTCGAAAAGGAGAAGTGCTAGGGACAGCAGAAATGTTCGAGGAAAAGCGTTGAGTGGGGCAAGTGAGGTTACAATTTTCACATCAGAGGCAAGGAGTGAAGAGCAAAGCACTAGTAGTGGGCGGAAAATTTCTAGCGAGTAGAGTGCAAAGCACGAGAAAGTAGTTAAGGTTCAGTGGACCAGTGAGAAGAGAGAGGCACGTGAACCCGCGGTTGGCCATAGAACCGCAGACGATGGAGAAGAACTTAGAAACCCAGGAAAGGTATTGTTGACCGAAGTAAAGCATTGGAAAAAAGCCCTTCTCGAAGAGTTTCGGGGTTGGGAAAAAGAGCGCATAGCTGTGGTTTCATCACGATAATTTTCCAGTTCCTTCCCCATTACCGTGTTGGTATACCCTTTTCGAGTCAATTGTGGTTGTCTGGAAAACCATGGGATAGGTCGGATATATCTTCCAAGAGTAAAACACCCAAATCTTCCCCATTTTCCATGTTGGCCGTAGGCGGTCAGCGGAATGAATTGAAAAATCTCTCTCACAGTTAAGAGATAGAGGAAGACTTTACTAAAGAGGACGAGGGGGACGTAAATTCCTCGGCGATTAAGTGGCTAAAAATAAATGGAGGGACGGGTTAGGTGTCTTATTCTTGTCTTATTCTTAAAAATTTAAACGGCGAAATGTAGTGAGGGTAGTTGACGAGGCAGTGCCGCAGTGGGCAAAGAGTGGGTTCGTTTACTGAGATAGATGTTCTGACTGTAATCCCATCACATTTCATAGCTGTAGGGTCGCATTACCTGTTCTGCTGTATATACTGTAAACTTTCCTCAGTCGGGGTCGATATCTATGGCGCCTTGGGTGAAGACGGCCAGCAATGTTTCCGACACCTCGCTTCCTTCGTCGCTTCCCGTCGTGGTTGCTCTCCGCAGCAGGAACTTCGCGACTTCGTTACCCGCTATGCATCTAGCCTCCAAGCTATGCAGGCGCGAAAGGTTGCCACCCACTGCTGCCTGCGTAGTTGATCTCTGAATACTCTCCGCACAGTTTCGTGCTTTAGGACTCGTAAACCGTTCCGTTCCATATAAAACAAGTTAATGGGCCACTGTAACTGTGTCAGCATGCCTTTTTGAGTCGATTGTGTTTTTCTGGAAAACTTTAGGATGGATCGAATACACCTTCCAACATGAACAACACCCAAAACTTTCCACCTGTAACATTAGGCCATTGTTCCGTGCGCACCAACCACGAATCATCTGTACAGTATTGAATCGTACATTACTCAATGCCTCCAGAGGTTCAGCGGCAGTGACTCCTTTACAAGTTTTCACTTCCACACCTCAACAAGCAGAAGATAGTTGGTACTCCATTGAGTACGGAGTACTCCTTTTTCACAGCAGAGGTACACGAGCTTATATCTATAATTCTTGATCCCTTAGCGAACTAGCCTAGCTTTGGGGCTGCTCCTGCTCTCCAATTATAAAACTATACAAACTTTCCTACCGAACAGAAAGTATTTCAGGGATTACTTCTATTTTGTAGATTACCAGCTGCTCTTTAGCTTGTGAAATGCTCTGCTATTCAAACTTAAGATCCTGAAAAGTTGTTTGAATGCAAGATCATAGGACTCCCAACCTTACCATCACTGGCAGTACACCATCTCCATTTACCCCCTCTGTATAAGATTAGAAGATTCGGCGGTGATCTAGCCACGAGATTTTAGCTTGCCTTCTCCGGTGCTGTAATCTAGCTCTGACTAGAGCAAGGTAATCGATCTTTCCGATAGTGAAGAACTACGAGTGCTCAAAATTTCGAACAGATAAACGGCCGTGTCTCACGTGACTTCCATGTCTACATGAGAAAATGAAAAAGTGTTACGATATCAGCCACTATGTTACTCAATTGAATACTTTTACGTAAATCGATCTTACTTTCAGGAAGGGGTTTAAATGGATTGGCTAATGTATTCAAAATCTTCCTCTTTTTCGGGTGTACTTCGAATGATGCCAAGATATAATGCAGGCACCCAAACATCTTCTACTTCATTCGAAGGAACTATGTACATAGCAATCTTATTTGTGGAGCTTTAAGAGCACCGCTACCTGTAAGGAGAAAGGTTTGGGTGTTTTACTCTTGGAAGATATATCCGATCTACCCCATAGTTTTCCAGACAACCACAATCGACTCAACTCTACTTGTAAGCGCTGAAAGGGTTCTCTTTTGTCTTTACATTTACTTTGCCTTTGATTTTGCGCTTTGTTTTCTCTTTCGTTTTTATTTTTGCCTGTTCTTTCATCGCTCCGTTTTTTTCTTTTCTGTTTTATTCTTTTCTCTAGTCCACTACGGGAGGGATGTCGGGTGCTTTAATATTTGAAAGATTTGGTCGGATGTGACCCGGAATTTTCAAAAATTAGGGTTGAACAGTTCCTCCCCCATCCCCCCCAACCCCCTCTCATCCGCGCGCGAGCACGCGTGCGCGGAGCGCTCCTCTCTTGCGCATTGGGAGTAGAGCCCCGCAACCGGCTCGACCCTCTCCCTCAACTTCCAACAATTCTCCTCCTGCCCGCCACGTTCATCTGGGGTACGTATCACAATACTCTCACCTTCGTTTTACTTCTTTTCGTATCATCCACAGTCTCGCGGATCTCGACGCCCGGCGTTCCCCCCCTGCTTCTCGTTGCCAAGGCGATCGATTGGAACATCGACATCCCGACCGCGCTTTCTTCATCGCAACGACCATCGACTATCCCGCAGGCTCCCGTGTCCTCCGCTGACGAGGACAAAATTTCAAATTTCTAAACGGTCAATTTCCGCAGCACCGCATTGATTGCATTGCTGCACCAACTGACAGTGAAGCACGGGTGACAATTAAAGTTTTGAACAAGGAGGTCTGAAGTGCATACCGACCGTACAGGACAGGAAGTCCCGAGGATTGGCACACTGTACAGTACAGTACTGTACAGTAGTAAGTCCAATCGCTTAGTAGGGTGCACTGTTCTAGGACCTCAGGGGATTGGAAAATTGTCACTAGTGGACTGTTCGCGCTTACAGCATCATGGCACAGGCCGTACGCAAGAATACTTTTACTCTCGAACATCGGCCTTCGAGTGACAACGGCATTTACTGGCTCTCAACACGCAACTTGAAAAGGCCCCAACCCACCCAGGAACTACCTACTCCCGGTCAATGTATCCTCTGCAGCAGGCCCCAGCCGCAACTCCAGACTGTCGCAAACTTGCTGGCCCATCTGCGCACGACGCACACGCCACAATCCCGACACGGTCCGCCCCGCTGCCATGAGATCCACAAACTGCAGAAAAGTCTAGCTCAAATCGGATACTGGTACTGTGCCTGTCATCACAAATACCTCGGCTCCAAAGTAAACGGTCCGGATCCGCAAGGACTGTACTCCTTCTCGTACGTCCGCTGCCCTCAGTGTACCGTAGACACAAGGCCAAGGCAGTACGCTCCGGTGCACAAGTCGCAGTTGCAGGCGGATGAACCCCGCCAGTCTTCGGTCCCGGTCCCACGCCCGATCGCCGACGATCAACCGCCGCGACCCGCACACACGACTGGACACGCGTCAGATCAGCAACCCTCACCAGGGCATGCTCCGCTCCACGCACAACCCCTGCCCCGCCATGAAGACATCTTTACGACCCACATTCCTGTGTTGTCTCATATCCCTACACGATTCCGATCAGCACTGAGTGACTCCCTGTCGGTCGCCATGCATGACGCAGCGTGGGCTTGTGCACACGGACATAATGATGCGGAAGAGAAGCTCTCTAAAGTTTTTCTTTTCCCTTCAGTGATGCTTTCCAATACTTCACCTTACTCAGGTACTACCGGTTCGAACGTCGAAACGCAAGTCCATTCAACCAGTGACTTAATCAGAGAACGGCTCGAATTGTGGAATGCAGGACAGCTCCAAACCTTATGGCAGAACACACTTCAACAAGCGACCTCCCGTACGAAACGAACTTTAACGCCCCAGGAACAGAAACAGGCCAACATCCGTCGTGCCATGAGACTCGCCCGCGAAGGAGCATATGGGAAAGCTGCACAGGCATTAGGATCTCTAGGGGTGTTACCGGCCACTAAATCGGTGTCTGACGCCCTCCGAGCTACACATCCTCAATCCTCCCGGGAGGATGAGGGACACTTTGAACCGCCTTCCGCACCCCCCGATATCTCAGCGATCACAAAGGATGAGGTTTTGCGGGCAGTTCGCTCTTTCAAATCCGGTTCAGCCCCGGGGGGATCCGGACTTCGCCCCTCTCACGTCGAAGAGCTTCTACGGACACCCACATCTTCCTCGCAGGGGAAATTGTTGGATTCATTAACAGAACTTCTGAACGTCCTGGCTTCCGGAAAAGCTCCTACTGCTCTCGCCCCGTGGATTGCTGGAGCCCCACTCACACCACTTGCGAAGAAAGACATGACTCCGCGCCCCATTGCAGTGGGAGAGACTTTGCGACGGTTAGTTAGTAGCTGCCTTGCTACCCGGGTCAATGAAAAGGCCTCCACCTACTTCCAGCCTCTTCAGGTTGGTATCGCCACAAAGTCAGGAACAGATGCAGTAGTTCACGGTGTTCGACGCATCGTGAACAAGTTCGGTACACGCTCTGAATATGCGCTCTTGTCGGTCGACCTGAAGAATGCGTTCAACCTGTGCAGCCGTGCTTCCTTTTTTAACGCAGTCCGGAACCTCTTTCCCCAGTTGCTCCCTTGGGTACTGTATTGCTACAACAACGATCCAGCGTTCCTCTGGACGGGATTCGAGACTATACGGAGTGTTGTGGGTACTCAGCAAGGAGACCCGCTCAGCGGATTGCTTTTCGCTCTCGTACTCCACCCCATCGCCCTAAAGATCAAAGAGCTATTGTCGGGATCCCCCGACGAGGACACAGGGTTAGACACACTGCTTTTGGAGCTTTGGTATCACGACGATGGCTACATTGTAGCCAAACACGAGGATATACTCAAGGCAATCGAGGTTCTGTCTTCTCCCGAGGCCAAACGTCGTGGTCTCCGTCTGGCAGTCTCGAGATGCAAAGTATGGTGGCCCACCGCCCCCTCCGCGTCGGTTCAGTCCGCATACCCCTGTGATATGCGGCAGGAATACAGTGCTGGTACTTCGGTTTTGAACGCGCCAATCGGCTCCCAAACGTTCATGGAACAATACTTCCTGGACCATGTATACTCCCTTGAGCCTTTACTTAACGCTGTCATGGAAATCGAGGACGCGCACGCTTCATTCCAACTACTGCGCAACTGCTTTAGGGTTTGCAAAGTGGGATACCTCTTGCGAGTTGTGCCGCCCTCCTGTACGCGGAAAGGGGCCGAGTACTTCGACAGCTTAATCGAGAGGTGCTGTCGTACTTTAGCGGGTGGAATGCTGGACAACTGTATATTCAAGGAGCTGCAACTGCCCATTAAGGCACTACAGGAGAAGAAGCCGACCTTGGGAATCGGCCTCTCCTCCGCGCGAGATGTCGCCGCCGCTTCGTTTCTTGCGTCCAGCTCCGCGACGCAGCAGTTATGCGAGAAGTCTTTGCCGTCCTGTGTTCAAGGCCTGACGCAGTACGAGGATGCTACAGCCGCCTTTACCGCATGGAGCGCCTCTTGTCGACCCTCAGAACGAATTCCGTTTAGCAATTTCTGCTCATCCAACCCACCATCGCAGAAGAAGCTAACAGATGCAATTCATATGGCTGTGCAAGAGTCCTTGCCGCTCGGAAACATCCGCACCCGCGCCTTCCGCGCTAGCATGTCCCTCCCCGGTGCCAAAGGCTGGGTCTACTGTGCACCTTGCCCTGGATTGAGGACGCACATCAAGAGCAAAGACTTTTCCGTGTGGTTCCAGTACTTTTGCCAAACCCCCTTATTCGCCCCAGGTACCCCTTGCCCCAAAGCAGGATGCCATGAAATGCTGGATATCTACGGGGACCACTTGCTACATTGTCGCTTTGGCTGCGAGCGGAATACTCGCCATAACAACCAGGTGACTTTACTGGGGAACGACCTTGCAAGAGCCACCCGACGTCCATTCATCGAACCTCGTCTACACTACCAAAACAGGACGAGGCCGGATATCAGGGCGATGGGAGCCGCCGGTGGCACGGATTACTTCGACGTAACCTTTGTCAACCCGCTCGCTCCCTCCCACGCAAGAGCCAGGGCTTTCAACCCACTCACAAGCCTCAACGCAGCTCACGCAGAGAAGCAGCGGAAATACCAAGGGTTCCTTGCTGAGCTGCCTGGGAGAAACAGGCTGGTTCCTGTCCCCATCTCAACGCTTGGAGGTTGGCATCCGGCGGCGTTCTCCGTCGTCAAGGAACTCGCGAGAACCGTTGCCACCCGCGCAATGGAACGGTTTTCGAAGGTTAGAGCCATTCTTTTACAGCGGCACTCCGCTTTGGCAGTAACCTCCAATGCCGCTTGTTTGCTGGCTGGCCTCCCTTCCACCTTCTGGTAGATTGGAGTGCCATCCACAGCTTTCGACGCATCGTACGGTTTCGCAATTGGCTTGACAATGATACGATATCTACGCTTCGGTACAAATTTACTGGATACCAACCCACATATCTACCACAGTAAATTAACCCCCCATTACAGTACATTTTCAAAAAGGTGACCAGTAGTACCTCTTGGTTTTCCCAAAAAAGCAAGCTCAAGGCCGGTCAGCAAGTATTCTGCGTTAGACATTACGGCTGCAGGGGGGTGTCTCTGAGTATGATCCGCTCGGATCTTGCCATAGGCCTCCATCGTCCTAGCGGTCACGTTCCGCGCGACATTAACTAGCACCCCATAGACGTCTGGGTGCCGGCCTCCGAGACTGAATCTGGGGATAAGCACGAGCCTACCTCTCACGGAAGTTGCGGTAAAAGATTCATGTCTTCAATACTTCGCTCAAACGGCCGCATTGAGGGAGGTGAGCAGATGAAAAGTACGCAACCTTTTGTGGGAGGGCGCGTGGTCTACGGCGGGTTTTTTCACATACTTAAAGGATGCTTGGAGTCTGTTTTTCGTTGGGTAATGCAAGTCTCTTACGATGGTTGTTGTTACGGAGATGAGTATGGAGATTGACGTCCTTGGTAAAGGCAGTATCATACGATACGATGTCCATCGATTATGCTGCTTTCTTTCAGTTTTAGCGATACTCTTCTGTGCATTTTGCCTGCCTTTTGAATCACATGGAAACCAGAATTGGTAAATCAAATGCCGTAGATGCGGCAAGGGAATGTGAAATTCCCATTTTCGATTCCTCTCCCCACTTTCCTGATTGGCTGTGACCTTGTAAGTAAGAATAGTTGGGCTGCAGTCTGATCGATAGAACTAACTGGGTGTAGAACAGTGTACACCGTTCAGAGATCCGATAGTCTCCGTAATTATTTACTCTCAAAGCACTCTCAGACATTATGTAACAAAACACATTACAATAACAAACAAAGCATACGGTTTCATCATGAAGCAACCTGATGACAAGTATTGTATTACTGTTGCAACATGAAGCACCCAGATGATTTCAGACGACAAGTAATACAATACAAATTCAAATATGACCGGTCGTCATATTCATATTCCTCCCCTTTTCATCCAAAGTTCTTTTCCGAACTTTTTGTTTCTGAGACAGCGTCAAAATCCATACAGAGTCGACCCGTAAAAAGGGTCAACGGGAGAGCATCTGTGATACTACTGTCTTTCTTCGTTAGAGGATCAGCGAGATTGGTGCTTCCAGTTATCCACGATATCTTCTCCACAGCACCGGTCTGAAACTCATACCGAATTCATCCAACATCACCTCTGATAGACATATCTATCAAATTTTTCTAAGTAGACAACGAAGTGAACAAATCTTTTGAGTCAACACAAAGGCGAACACGGATTTCCATGTCCAGAAGTTCAGAGTATGCGCTAGCAATTGCCTTCTCCTCGTCAATTCCTTCGCCAGCAGCATAAATTTTAGCCGCGGGTACACTCTTCACGGGCCTTTTTGCCTTGTGAGATATCCATGATATGGAATGAAAAGTTGCGTTATTCTTCATCTCTCCAATCAAAAGTCCTGCGAGAACTCCTAGTTGACCAACATCATCAGTCTTTGATGCATCATCGAATAAAAGAACTGATAGTTCTCGCTCCAACTTATCAGTCGGCCTCGGATAGGAAATTGTGGTGCGAGCTTCTTGAGATTCCTTAAGATGTTAACCTGCTGAACCAAGTGGCAAACCTTAGTATCCGGGACTTTCTGCTGAAGATAGCTAGAATAAAAGGAACAAAAAGTAGATGTTGCTGTTCCAATACATCCAAACGAGCTATTGATAGATGTAAATGCAGACTTCTCCATCTTGTTTAAGGTCACATCATACTCCTTTCTTCTATGTCTAGAAGAAGGATATTTCCTAGCGCTACCAAGCTTATCATCGGCATCGGTTTCCACCGTGAAATCATCATTCTGAGTAGTATTGATACCAAAAAAGCGAAGCTTTCCTGGCCCATGGTTAACATCACCAAACATAAACTTCTTATCAAACTTTTTCAAGAACCGCTTAGCCCTGTCTCCTTCATCAGCTGCCATCAGGTCGTCGGCAATCTTCGCGACGATTAGAAATAATCTTGCATATTCGTTTTGGAAGAAAAGTTGCGTAACATGAGTGGATTGTGTGAGTCAATGTCACACATCAGATGATCTGACTGATTTTGCCATTTGGCGTTTGCATTAATCAGTGTGTAAGGAGCAGTCAAGAGGACCCATAGATGTGATCCTTTCATTTAGCTCTCTCTTGGTGGTCTCACATATAAATCAAGCTGAGGTGTTCCCGTCTGAAGAAAAGCCGCTTTGACATCAGCTTTGTACAATGTCCACCAAAAAAGAGATGTAATAAATTGCAAGATTCTCAGACCTGCAGGTGGACAGGTGCTAAACGAATCTTTCAAGTTGTCTTCGTTCCCATGAGATGCTATACGAGCCTTAAGCTTTAGGAACCCATCATCATTCTGCTTTACCTTATACAGTACGTGACTGTTAATAATGTTCGAGGAAGAAGGAACCTTACTCTTAGGCACTTGTCACACAGTCTTCAGATATGTTTCATCCTCTGCCTTGTACGCGTTTACAAGCGGGAACTGATCAAAGCCTTGCGCCTGGTGAATAAGAAAGGACTTGTTACCAAAGTGCTCAAGCATAGATGACAGAACTGAGTCTTCAACACTGGTCACTTCAAGGCCACTTGAAACTTTACCAGCACTTGCAGGAAGCGCATCAGCAAATTTCCAATGTTCCTTAGTCATTTCCAGACATTCAGTGTCACCATCATCATAGTGAATCTCAAAACGACCATCTTCGTCAGTAAAGTGCACAGTACCATCGTAGACCTGATTGTCCAGTGGCCAAAAAACAGAGACTCTATCACCAATTTCCGGTTCTGAATTTGACGTCTCTGTTGAAAAGTCATCATCGACAGGGTTTTCAATCTCATAGGGTGAATCTGTATCATAATTTGCATCTATCTCCTGTAATCATACTTACACTGAGCTATACTCCTTAAATGTCACTAATTGTTGCATGATCTTATAAGATGACAATACAGTTTATTACTGAATATCGGGCTTCATTAAATACGTTCGGTAGCTACTGGTGTACTTCAGTATAGCACTGTATGCTTAAAAGAGCTTAATTATAAGAATAACACTTGTTCAGGCCTAGAACAAGTAGTGTGCAACATTCATACCAAGAAGGATTAAAAGTAAAAGGTTAACTGAGCCGTGGGTTTTATCAGAACATTATTAAAGATGAAACTAGCTGGTTTTTTGTGGCCACAATTACTTTCTTTTCTGTATTTTGCAAATAAAAAACTCCTGTGAATATACAAAAATTAATTCAACCAAAAGCGAAATCCCCCAAAGAAAATGCTTGCCGCTCTTAAAATCTTCAGAATGTATTTTTTCAATGAGAATTTTTCTTCAACTCAAAGCTCAATCAAATAACGGCTATAATATGATTTCTAATTGTTGTAAATGTTCAATGTTCAGTGAAATAGTGAGTTTAGAAGGTATGGATTGTAACGTGAAGATTTTACAAAAAGCAGGGCAAAATTATTACACACCTAACGGTATTAGGCCCGCTCAAACTGGAATTAACTTTGGGATCGTTATGGCCTTGGTTTATATCAATTCGCAGCAACTAAAGAAAAACACTGTTTATCGACGTAGGACAATCAAACAGCCCAGTATAAATCTCTGTCAATTGTGAGTGACTATTAACACAGTATATCGTTGAACGAGAATGAAAATCGCGCAATAATACTTTCGTTGGCCCGGCTGAAGACTGGCAGTACAATAATACTGATAGTATAAACGGCATCAAAAGTTAAGCCTTGAAAAGACCCATGCAGATGCTGTTCTACTTTCAATTAATTTTTTATTAAATTAGAGGACCCCGCCGCCTACTTACGAAAATCTAACGATATGCTCCACAGTATATTTTCGCAATAAAACCAGCGAAATTAGTGCTGTCGTTGTCGATCACAACATGAATATACTAACGTGCAGTAATGGGTGCGCCCGTGAAATATTCGGGAAAGCAGGGATCGAAGGCTTATCATGTACTTTTCAAGCAATATTACTGTACTTTTATATTTGAAATGTAACGAATTTAATATACATTGGATGTAATGAGAAGAAAATGCCACAAGTACCGCAATATGGGCCAGAAGTATGAAATCAAATTTTCATGCAAGTTACTTTTTATTCGAGCGTTAGTTCAATTCCATTCATCAGGAGAACTGAAGGCCGTCTGTTGGCGGCGCGAGTGTAGAGTCGCAGGCAAGTTGCGGGGAGGGAGAGTGACGGAAAGGATGGGGTGATGAGTGATCGGAGAAGGCATGTACAGTGTGCTGGAGTTTGGAAAAGTGTTGATGTTGGCGTACCTTTCTCTCTTTCTACTCTTCCTCTCGCTATGGGAGTTATATACCGCACTGTACAGCATCAAAATAAACAAGCTACAGTACAGTACCAGAGAAGTTTCTGGAAACAAACACGTGTGCTACGTGAGGGCGTCGGGTGGCATCAAGTGAGGGCGAGGTGCGACACAGTACGTATGTGCAACAGATATCTCGAACTCCGCACCTCTGACCCATCCAACCCTCCGACTAGTTCCTTTTCCGCTTTTCTCCTCTCATTACCCTTGATATTCCTCTGTTCTGACCAGGCGAGTACATCGCTTCGCCCAAGTGTCCCTAGCATTCCAAATCGTCCACAATACCGTCTTAGCTGTAGCTGCAGCAGTGAAATAAGTTAATGGAAAGCTGAATCAATCTAGTCAGATTGAATTGATCTGAAGATGAACCAATTTTTATTGTTATTGACAACGTAGAGAGATCTTGTACCCACTGTATTTTTGGTACATCTCAGGGAAGTTTGGACAAAATGATCACAATTGGAAGCAGTCTTTGAAGAAGAAAGTTTCCACAAAAATATTTACATGAAAAGTACGCGTGTCCAATGCAGTCAGTGGAACTCATTTTGTGCAAGAGTTGTATAGGAAACACCCGAAACTAATATATTTGTATTGAATTTTGTCATAAAAATGTAGATAAGCATAGATGATTTTGGCTGGCAAGAAAGCAAAGATATTTTTACAATATTTGCACTTCAATTTTTTCTCTGGCTTGGTCACCGCCCACTCGTATTAACCATTCATTTTCTAAAAAAAGCAGTTGTCATCAATTTATTGACTCAAAAACTCGTCCTCCTTAGTAAAGCTTTGCATTTTATCGCTCCTCTTTGCGAATTCGTACAGAAGTCTGAAGATATATTGAACAACTAGTCAGCTTCTTTAGAAAAGTAAATTGCCACTTGAATGGGAGAAAAGCTTTAGAATAGACTGTTTTCATTTTGATCAAATTCAATTCGTGAAATTTTACTGGTAACAAGGCAACGAGTATACAAGCCGTACGTTTGCATGGCAAATAATTTATTAGTACAAATTAGAGGGCCTCAATGGAAAACAAAGAATACGTGTGGGAATAAATCTATACGGTGACAAAAAAAATATCAATGTGTGAAAAATGGCTTGGGCCTTTTCAATCGAAGGTCAAATAAAAACAAAATATAGATTAATAGGAAGCATGGGAAAGGACCCTATGCGGTAATTTAAAAACTTCAGTAAACTTTCCAGCTGGGATTCCATCGGATTTTTGAATCTCAGCCAGAGTAAAAACTTTCAGCAGGAACGAAGCATAGAGTTAGCGTTCGTGTGCAAGATGTGCTTCTTTAGAGTTAAAAAAAGCAAGACGATTGAATTGCTTGCATTATTGTACGCAAGTGTCGATATAGCCTAATGATTTATTAATCCGTCATCGCCATCCTTACCATATAATTTAACAACAAATTAAATAATAAATTATTGACAGCAACGATTGAGTGGAATAAGTGACAGATAGTGGCCGAATAAGAGGTACAAATAATCTGATTGTGATACACGGACATCTGTATGATTTGGGGAAATCCCTTTCCAAAAAAAATCGTCCTAAACCAACATACTCTATTCTTTATCTGAAATTGGCGCATACTCATAACCGTTGCACATTCAGAAAGAATACACTTTCATGCCATTCAAAGAGATAGTGATGTCTGAAGGCGTATCTCGAATAAACTGAGTCCTTTTGCGGTAAATAGTGCCCAATACAATACTTGTGTCTCACCTTGTGCCTAATGATACTTCTTTTTAAGATATTACATTGATGGATTAATTCAAACCCTTTCATGATGTCGAAAAAGTTTTTATTGAGGCCAACATAACGACATTATGAGAGAGATTGGGAACTATTCTGACCTTTCCTACACAGTGCAGTTGCATTGCTGATTTAATATTTAGAAACAGATAATTTATAGGGGTTTTTAACTTAGTCAAGCTTCAACTTAATCGAAGAAAATGCAGCTTTAAAGTTAAATCAGATCAGTTTATCTCAATTCACACACTTCGAATCTGGGGCGATGAATGCATCAGCGAATACTCTACGGACAGCTAAAAAGATCAATAATTGGGACCTACTCGCCTCAATCATTTCTCGTTCGCAATATTTCTTTTTTTCTCATCAAAAACTAGCTTTTCGAACGATATAAGAGAAAGGGGACGAATATCCAAAAATGTAGCTACTCTGAAGACCAACACATATTTCTGAGTCGAAGCATTACTGGAATTATAACAATTTGACACAAAAAGCACATTGAGCTTGAAATAGGTAATAAAGATTACGGAAAAGGGTACATTTCATCCTAGGCACAAAAAAAATATTTTCCAAATATTCTTGTTGAAGGAAGAAATTATTAATGCGTCATCGTCTGGCAGTATTTGTGCAATTGCTCATGAAAAAGTTAAATAGAAAAAGAGCTTCTGAATGGTGAAGTCTTATGGAAATGTTCGCGTATGTACCTTACATATTTCTGAAGAGATAGCATCAATGGATTTATATGTATTTTGACCTACAATGGTCAATAATATGTAGAAAATTTCAGAGTCAAAAACATTTGCCCAGAAGTAACAAGCAATTAGCGTATAAAGCAACGGGTCGGTGTGCTTAAAAATGAACGCAAATCCTTTTCTTCTTTTCTGACATATTTTTTGTCACTAAAAGTGGTACCACAATGAAAATCTTACTTCAAAGTGTAGATATTTATCTTTCCCCGAGCGTCAAATGACCGCACCGTTTAGACCACTAATATCAATTTTTACCTAGGTTAGGAATGTATCTAAGGGTAAGAAGAACTGTTTCTTCATTTCGCTTTTCTTCGATTAACCGTAAAATTAGAGAAGAGTACACTTTTAGACCATTGGGGTATTTATAATACAATATTTTGGATGAAAATGTATACTCTTGAAACTTAATAATGCATATGGGTGGGAAAAGTTGACTGTCATCATGCTTTCAATGCGAAAATGAATTTGTACTGAAAATTAGTATTTTCCAGTTGATCCCGAGGTGGCATTATCTCTGTACACTTTCCTTAATTCGCGACGATTAAATGAATACTTATGCATTGCACTGGATCGAACTGTCCGAACTGCGATTGGCAGAGAGATCAGTAAAGAGTTGAGATTATTTTGCATCACTTCACTACAGTACTGTGTATCGCACTTTCTGTGCCTGTTTCGCTCTCATTAAGTTCACTTCTGTACTCGACAAAAACGTCTCCTAGCAGGCTATGAGCCCAAAGTACTGCAACTGAGGTGTTCTACACCTGTGAGAAGATATTATTTTCGAGAAGTTCTTTGAATGAACCGAAAACGTCGATTGGGAAGGTTCCAAAAAGGCCAGAAAGCACGAAAGCTAGTATATTCTTGTAGATTTGGATAGATATGAACTTTTGCTCGCGTCACAGCCATTCACGAGATTGCAAACATTCCTTTGCATGTGGGACCACCAAAATCTGTCTGCAATGATTTTTTTGTTGTTCCGAGACCCCTATGACCTATCATGTCAGGAAATTCCCTTAATATTTTCACCTATCTTTTCAAGGGTACCACTTATCAAGAGCTTGATTAGAGAGTAGTTAGAGATTTCTTTCCCACACGTTAAAGGCCTTTTGATTTCTATACCTCCATTCTCTGTGCTATATGCTGATGTATCTTCTTCTCAATTACTCAAAGAATCGAATGAACTCTTGCATAACAGACTCAAACGATCCAGCGCATGATTCTGGGATTTGGGGAACTCCAGCTACATTTACATGTAGGAAAGTAATATTAATCGATAGGTTACCTTAATTAGATAAGCAATCATCTGGTTGATTACTGTGTCGAGGTCTATACCCAAATTCAAACCAGTACTATGCCAGAATGTAGAGCTAGCTAGCCACCAGTTGACGGAAATATTTCTTTTGGGATAGCGCTTTGAGGGCCTGGTGATCATCTTATGAAAACAAAAGTTTTGGAAAAAACAAGTAGACACCGATATTTATCATGCAAAAAAGACCAACATGGCTTCCGTGTCACATAGATAGTATCTCCTTTACGCATCATTGAAAATGCGACGTGAATATTGAACGACATAGAACCTTGATTTTCAGTTTTTTTTGACAGAACTGTTCCCAATAAATTATATGAGGCGTCTTTTTGCATTATTAATAACTTTTCAAATGGAAATATATGAACACTAGTGGGTTTCATAATTTCTTTTTGAAATTTTTGAATATGTTCTGCATTTCTTGATGTCAGGAAAACCTCCCAATCTTCGCAGTTCCCGTTTGTAGTGTTGCAGCTGTCATTGCAAAGTATTTGACGAGTCTTCGGTAGTATGAATCTAGAAAAAGGAAGTTCCGAGCTTGCGTATTATAATTAAGTCTCTGTAACAGTTTAGCAGCTTTCTGGATCGTCTTGGGTTCCTCATAGATCCCCAATATGGCATTGTCCCGTGATGGAACCATGCGCAAAAGAGAATTTTATCAATTTGACTTCCAAGTTGTACTCTGCTCTTCTATCCCCATCTGTATATAAATCTGAAATATGTTCATACAAAGCTTTTTAAAATACCCTAACATCATCAATGTAGACCCTTGCTAATGTGAATCCCTTCAAACACTCATTAATTATTCTTTCGAATATGGCTGGTGCACTCAGGAGCCCAAAAAACAGTATTTTAGGTATAATGGTGCTACCTTTGGTGGCATAGGTTATTATTGCCTTGCAATTTTCATCCAAATGAGCCTATCAATATACAATTTAAAGGAGAATTGATATGATTTCTCTCCTACCCTTCAAATTCTCTAGTAGTTTTCAAACCGTTTAGTTGCAAATCGATGAAGTACCATTCTCTGGTATAGTCTTCAGTATTTGACGGTTAATAGACTTTTATTTCGCTCCGTTTGCGCAGCTACAACACAAAATCCACGCAGATGACCCTAGCTGAGTAATACCATCGTATTTCTAACACTACTTTGAATAAATTGATCACATTTCGGCGGTTAGCGTCTAGACCTATGTTACGTTGTTAAGAATCGGAATGTTCGAATAATCAGTTCACCTCTACAACTCCTTGTCCTAAACCATAAACGGTCTATGCTACAACTCCGGATGATTTTAATATCCCTAACATCTTCGTTGACGCGTTAGAGGGATTTATTGCAATTCTCCATTAATATCCACTATATTCTGCTCTCTTTTGTGGCCACTATTTTCACATTCTTTTGATAAACCACTTATAATCTATAAGTTTTTTCAGATTTGATCATCACCGAATCCTCTTCTTTTTCGGATGAACATTCATATTTCATAATGTCAAACTTGCTCTTGAATCACTCTTCACCCCAAACTGCTACATATTCATAGCCCAGATTTCCTCTCAAATCCCAATCGTCGTTTGTATCATACTAAGAATCTAAATAATTCGAGGCAAAATTTAACATCCTTTTATATTTTAATTTTACATTTTCGACGGCGTTGTTTGGCTTTGAACCTTTGATGTAATATCTGGAGGTGAGTGTTTAACTATACTTATCTCTCAATTATGCTACCTTCAAGCTTTTTTCAAAGCTTAGGGGCGTGTTGACAGTCATGCCTCGGATTTGAACTGAGACACTCTGGTTTCCAAATTCCATACACTTCACCAGATCCTCCATCGGACAGCCAATGATGCCATTGGAAGGGAGCTCAGGCATAAGAACGAAGTCCGTATCAAGTTTTGAATCTGCAAAGAACACCTGAATAATGTCATCAGTGCCCAACAATTTTGATAGGATTCCATCCTCAACTGTTGTTCTTCTTATAGTTGGAATAATATCAACTCCAATGCTAGTCACTTTCTGAAACCAGACTTGGAACAGCGCCCGAGTTGAAAAATCCTCCTTTTTTCGTTCCCGATATTTTGACCGGTACTAGCTTATGACGTCTTCATGACGTCGTGGCAGAGTTAAGGAATAGTTTTCTTGTCCTCATTAGACTTACTATTCTTCATGATCTTTTTGAACTCTTTCCTCGCATATTCTGACTCTCCATGAATGGATGCCCAAACTTGATTCCAGTTGGCGCCGAAGCTAGCTCGGCTATCATGAGAGTTTTTTTCCACATACCTTAATACATCCCTCCGAACAATTTTGACTTTTTTATGCTTTTCCAATTTCTTTGTCCAAGAACTTCCCGCTCCGGGTAAAATTTGATCAAATTATTCCCTCCGGGGGTTCCAGGTGCTGGAATATGCTCAAGCATTTAATGATCTAATCTTAGCTTCTTCTGTACATATTACATTCTGCATCCTTTTTTCACCTCGTTGACTTAACCTATTTCTTCGGCGGTAGATACGGTCCTAAAGTCACTCAACTTACTAATCTTCGTTTTTTGCAAAAAAAATATCTCAGGTCCAGACATGATTCGTACCTCTCCAATAGTAGTCCGCCTTTTATCTTTTGTTCAGCAGTTGCTTTCATAGTCACCGTGGCAACCACACTTCCCACAGCGAGTATTACTTTTTGAATTGTCAATTAATCTACTTGCAAAGCGTCCATATTAAACGTTCAAAAACTAAAAAATCAAAGAAATAAATTGACTGCTGCCATCAGCCTTTTCGCATCACTAAAACTTCTAATTATATTTCTTAGATATTTTAAATTTAAAGCATTAGACATGACAATATTGATACAGTAATGGCGTGTAGTGCCGTTAATCTACCTATACTTAATGATTTATCAAAAAAACAGCACTGACAGTGCTCAATGCTATTATTACATTTACGCTGAGGGTAACTGTATTTCCTGTTTACACTACCCGCTGGTCATTTAATGAATTATTAGCTTAACAGTGTTTCCGGTGAATTTTTTCGATACTTCATTACAAATTAAATCTCTTACAGATTCTATGCGGGTCCGGAAAGCTCCACCTTACCCGGGATGGTGCCATCAGAACAGAATGTAGTTGATCATATTCGTCACCGTGGACTAATACTCCTTCGCTAAGGCCCTCCAAACATCCTTCTGTCCACACATTCATATTCAGCAACATTCGAATTAATGACAGACCCTAGAGTCTTTAGCTGGAGCTCGCCATGCGCTGCGCAGCGGGGCAGTAAATCGCCTTTATTAGCTGGGTTTAAGAACTGCTTCAGAGCTTGATATGGAGGTGGTTGTAGTGTCCGCGACGCTTGGTGGTGCGTAATCGTGATTGCCTTCAAGAAGCTCGATTACTCCGGTCTCTATGTGCATTCTGTCCTGTTTTATCTCGAGAAAAGACACAGGCAAAATTCTACGGCTAGAATTTTGCAGCCCCCAGGTAATAATCCGCTTCCCGTTAGCGTCATAGATGCGGTAGTTGTGCGTTGGTCTATTGTAGCCGTCGAGGGTGCATGTTTGCGCGGTTACGTCGAGTTCAGCTCTGATCTGATTCGGCACGAACACTTCTGCCAGGAAGCCAAACACACATAGGTGATTGACTTCTGGTTTCCGATAGTGCCACATTTCACTTGGTGTAAACCAGTTAACTGCACTAGACGGTTTCAAATTACAAAGATCTTTCCCTTTTTGTATAGATTTAGCCCACAGAAACTGGGAGCTGACACCTCCAGCATCATGGCGAGTGTTTTTCCGAGTTGCATGCGATTCATTTTGCCCCTCCTCTCTTTCTGATGCGGGCAGTAGGGTGCCGACTGCTTGTGCACGATGCACATCACACTGAAGAAGCTTTCTATATTCACGTTGTATTACTCGTTGCATTTGTCCGATCTAATGCTCCTTACATGGTACTTCGTTTGCCGCGGGATGAAAGTGACGAAGTATCTCATTTGTTCTAGCACCTCAATCTTGTGGCAGAGAAAGTAAATATAGCTCATATGTGTTGTTTAGTTAATGAATGTGAGAACGTAGCGGGACTTTTCGAGAGAAAAACTTTGAACGGCTTGCAGAAGTCTTTTTGAACGAGTTCTAGGCGATTTGCATCCCTTTTTGTTTGCCTTTTTGTTTGAAGGACCGTTTCATCATCTTGCCGTGGTCCCATAAACAGAAGACTAAAGTTTTTCGCGTTTTTGGTTGATATTTCCCTTTCCAGCAGTCTCTTGCCCCCCCTGTTTTCAAGTATATTGCGTCCCGGGTGTCCAAGATGACTTTCTCACAATAAATTGCTATCGCTGTGAATATAGTGAGTCATGGCTGGGGCGTTGCCTGCAATATGTGAGGTGGCTTTTAGAGTGCGCTATGTATCCATTTCCACTTCGATTTGCTCTCAGGGTTACAGATTCCGTGTCGAAGTTGTAGACACAGAGTTCGTTGTTCTCGAACGACAACTGCAAAGCCATTTTTCTCTGCTTGTGCATCCGAAAGCAGATTTGCGCCCCCTCGCGGCTTGTACAGTTCGCCGCGGAGGCTCAAGTTGAGTTTATTGAAGTCGGAAAAGAGGATAACTCGCTCGTTCCCGCTGTATCTGGCCTCAATACTGCTTTTCTCTCCGATTTTTACGAATGTCGCTCTCGTTTTTCTCGGTTTGCCCTCGAGCAGCTCGATTCTAGCTGCAGATGTGGATGCTAATGTTAACGTGCGAATCGTGTGTGCCCTGTTCAGGCGCCCGAGTGATGAAAGCGCGATCTTCCTTTTTCAAAAAAATATATCTATCGACTCGTGATTCGCGTCTTCATCCAAATTCAGATCCGATATTTTATCAAGAAGCTTGTTGTTATTTCTTTAATCGCACACAAATTCAAAGCTTCGACTTTGCCTCACATTTTTTTATTTCGTCCAGTGCCCTGAAACTTTATAAGAAGTCTCCCTATTTAAAGTTCTAAATAGACGTCATTGAGGTATACCCCCGCCATCAACTATCCTATCATCTCACCTACTTTTCCGCAATCAACAAGACCAACCTCCGCCCGTCCCTCACTATCTCCAAGTCATCCCGAGGCCGCCGCCCCTTCAACACTCTAGCTTTGACGACCAACTGACCAACCCATTATGATGATTATTGTAGAAGATTGGACCCGGAACGCGTTCAGGAGTGAATCCGATGGCACTGATTCGAGTAGGCAGAGGAAGAGATAGAAAAAGATGAGGCAGAGGAGGAAATAAAAGAAGATGAGGCTGAGGAGGAGGCTGAGGCTGATGTGGAAAGATCAGAAGGTGAGGAAGACCGAATGGACCCGTGGGAGCCACCAGTGTACAACGCTTGGGGAGCTGCTGCGGAGGACGGAAGGGAGAGTGAGGGATTAATAGTTATTTCTGAATGTTCTGACAGAGGCGAAGAGAAGTTTGAAGGTTTTGATGAGGGATTGAAGTAATTGCATATGTGCGGGGGTTTTTTTTTAATTCTGGGCTGTATGATGTGATTTGTAAGACTGCATTAGGGTTATGGATATTTTAAAGGAATTCTTTGCACTGAGCTCGAGGATTAAGATTGAAAGGAGTAAACCTAGATATCTACCCAGAAAGTATCTAGCATTAGTCTTTCTCGTTCACAGGATTCCAATTGAGGCATTTTTTGGTGCTTCGTTTATATGTTTGAGGCCTTTGAGTTGGCTCAAAAGTCTACTCAAGTTGACTAAACTGCTTCTTGTTTTGAAGGCCAAGCAAGTTAGGAGACAATTTCAAGCCAAGTCCCGAGTAGTAGGAATTTCGGCCAAGAAACATTTTTCTTACTCTGGTCACAGAGAATCAGTAGTAGACCCGGTTCCTTCCATACTTGCTTGTAGCCCTCTCAATTGTCGTCCTTATTCATCCCTTTTCTTTCGCTCAACTATGCCACGGTAGCACTTTTGTCGCATGTTACACCTTCTTGGGGTAATTGGTTCTGAGTATCTCTTTTTCCGAAGATTTACCTCTATCAATGGTATCGAAAAAGTCAATAACTCCGCAATTTACTAATAACCTCTTTTTGAGATTCTGAGTCACAGATTGAACGCAAATTCGCAGGGCTCCCAACTTTCGTACCACCCGGAGTAAACCAATTCCACTTGCACTCTTTTCAGTGGCACCCCAATACGTTCTCGAAGATCAAGGAGGTTGCACGATCCTTCGCCAGCTGAGCCTTATACCAATACTTTGGTATGAGGGCCATTCTCCTTCAACGACACGGGGCTTTAATGGTCACCTCCACCTCCGCCTGCTTGTTGACAGGGCTACCAGTTATCATATAATGGGTGGAAATGCGCTATTATTCGTACTTTTATCCGGAAATTTTTTTTGAACCCGAGTTCACAGGACTCCCAGTCCCCAACCAGGATATAGACAGCCCATGTCAGATTAAGAGTTTTCCTCTATCTGTTACAGTTTCGAAGCCTCCTTGATCAGACCTCATTCGTCTGGCTATCGTCAAACAGAACAGTATTTGTTTTCACTATTTTATTATTCGCACTGTGGCCTGCATATTCGTCTTATGGGGGGAAAGGTCTGGTGTTTTACTTTTGGAGGATATATTCGTCCTATAGTCATGGACCTTCATGTGCCAGTGCAAGTTTTGTTCCGGCTTTCCAATAAGTGGCACATTCATTTTCCTGTAAAAGGGCGACCCGTTGCTTCCGAATAAGGTAGGCTCCTATCGAGCCTTGCCGGTCTTGATGTCCATAATGAATCCGTGTCTACTGACTGCTATTGTCTACTTCCGTGGCTCTGTTAGGTATTTAGCACCCGTTATTCTGTTCTAGATTACTGTGAGAACTACCCCAATTCCCCACTGCGAGAATTGTAAACGATAGACGGAAGTTCACTTGCATTCGGATATCATATTGTTTAAAGTGAGTAAGACAGGTATGGTGTAAACAAGGGAAAAGGTTTGGTGTTTTACTTTGGGAAGATATGCCTGATCTAGACACTTGTCTAAAGTCCCTAACCTTTCAGTGTGAAGGCAAATCTCCATGAGGGGCAAACACATTTAGACATGGACTATGACGATATACATTAATTGCTAATCAGGCAAGAAGTGAATTCTGATCCCACTGATCTGTAACTCTCGAAGACAGAATGACAAATGAGTGATAATGGTACAGTTTCCATGGAGGGATCGAAGTCCTTTCACTCAATTTTACTTCGCACCTTTTCTTATTTCCTACTGTAAGGGTTGCGCATTGGCAAACATTACAAGTTAGTAGAACCTAGCCTCTATATTCCGGGCGAAAACACTTCTGCCAGTAATTACAAAGTATAAAGGTCGTGGGAAGATCCAGACAAACGAAGCCCAGTAGGCATATCGCAACACAGTCCAGATCTAAGAGCGTGAAAATTTCTCCTGTTGCCATGAAGATCAGACAATATTGACTGCCCTATGTTTCCGGGAGTATACTATCAGTCACCCAGAAAATAGAAAGAACGGTCTCAATGAGAACCCCTTGTTCTCCTAATCTGCTGCTCAGGGCCATGCCATCAAGCTCTATCTATAGCCTGAAACCTGCTCAATAAAGCCTTCTTCCAATGCGTAAACCCATCTCTTTTCTCCATTTCTCTGCCATTCCCATTTCCCGTCTCCATCCCCCTACCACCTACAGCTTGTGCACTGCTCTTGTCCTTTGGGTCTCGTCCCAGCGCTACGTCCCCTTTCAACCCCGTATTATCTTCCCGAAGCGCCCCAACTTGGCAATCGGAACTGTGCACCACGCTGCACGCCTCCAAAGGGACACTTGTGTCCTGACTACCGCCACTCGAACGACGCGCTTTTGCACTAGCCACACGCGACGATCTTCTCCGCTTTATCACCCCATGTTGAAGCCTACCTGGCTTCTTCTTCTTTCCGAACAGTCGTTGAACACGACCGGGCATAAAGTCGTGCGCTAGTAACACATCTTGGTCCCCCTTGCAGCAGGTTCGGGATACGTAATGCCAGCGGACGTTGTTAAGGTCCGTACGTTGATAATCATTATCATCGTAATGAACGTAGAAGGTGAAGGGGTTGTTAGGCAAGGCTTGCACCAAAGTTCCGCGGAAGTAGCGCTCGCAATGGGGCCAGTACACGTCCACGCGGTGGAGGAGAGCAGGTGGTGTTTGTGGGCCTGTCATGGCGTGAAGAATGTGAGTTACTCGGGTGTGTATGGGGGAGTGGTGACGGATTGGGAGAGTGATTCAAGTTTGGTGGAAAATGTTGCTGCAGGTACGGGGTGTTGAAGCTTAGAAGTGCGGCTTGAAGTAGAGTGCAGTGTATGCACAGCAGTGATTCGGGACGCGAGTCCAGATATGAAGTGAGAAAAAGTGGGATAGGATGCCGGAATGATGGGGATTTGGTGGAATGTTGAGTGGAGGGGAGGATTAAAATGTCGCGCTTACGGTATGCACGCAGAGTGCGCGCGCCAGTACTGGACAGTACTGTACATACACACTATAGTGTACTGTACTGTACGTATTTGATTAGTTCGAGCTCATTTTTAGGGGGCAAGGGCTGGGCCAATCGCCCAACGGCGGACAATGTCTTACGGCTTGGTATGGCCTAACGTGTTGAGTAGCCCCGACTTCAAGCTCGGTTCAGTTGTGCCCATGCTGACACTATCGACTGGGCGCACCGCGCTGTACCTTATGCGCTGCAATTTTCATTTTTGAAACCGCAAGATTGAAAAATGCAAGATTGAAAAATGCAAGATTTGGAATTGCATTCATTTAGATTTCTTGGTTCCCCCATGCCGACCACTTGTACCAATTATTTGATGCGCTTTGGAACATAGGCTAACCTATTTTTCAATCATTAACACCCCAATTTTCCCCCTTTACATATATATTTTGCGCTCTTCCAATTGATAGGCATTTTTTTACCCTCCAGCACCCTACGACTGTTGCATTTTGCATTCAACGTTCTCGAGCGCAGAAAAATGCATGACTACAGTAATAATTCAGCGTAATCTATGCCGGTTAGGTATGGATGGAGGGTGGTGAAAGGATTAGAGCATGACGTTGATGCACCTGTATGAACCTAGCTAGCCTCACATCAGCCCTTTGAGGTCGCACCTCATGACTCTGCCTCATTTTCAGACTCTCTAATACACAGACCTGCCCCCCTCTCTAGTCTTCGGAAAATAGCCGTCCTGCAAATACACCACAAAAACATCAATAGATTCCTGTCTTTAGTTATATACCCGGGGGCTAATGATGGGGTAGTTTACTTCGTCTGACACTTCTAGCGGGGGGAATCTAAAGGGAGTTATATCCCCCCGTACCTTACCTTCGCCTTCACGAATCATAGTTGCTGCTACAGCGGTTCTATTAAGTCCTTATCTACAAGCCCACACAGCCCTCCAGCGGTTTCTGCAGACAATGTTGGTAAAGGTCATTTGTAACAATAGGGTCAGTACTGTAACGGAATCGCCCTAGCTGTGCTGTTTCTGTCATCACAACTTTGTTGCAATTACTCTCTGCACGATTCCACACAACTGCCCTCGTGTTCTTTTCCTGCCTTTTGATGTTTTCAGCGCCCAGCCTATTCGAACTGCTAGTGTTCTAACTGAACTTATGACACGCATCTCCTGTTGCTCTAGCTCTATCTAGCGTCTGATCCTAAGAACATATTAATTATTTCAGACAAAATCGACTAGATCTTCCAAGAGTAAAATACCTAAACCTTTCCCGCCTTCGCCCCTACATCAACAGGTCTCGATCTGTAATAGCCTCTGAAATGCGATATTGCTTTGATCGCAGCGTCCTTGGAACAATGCAGCTTGTGTATGGGCCAATAACCGGTCCCTTCTCGGAACTATTGAGACAACGTAAGGGACCACTTTCTGAAGGACTATCTGGATCCCCTGATGGCACCCCCTAGCCTTAAAGCGTAGTACATTTTCGCCTTGATGCAACTAGGGTGTCGCTTTCCTCTGGAAATTGAGCGTTCTTTCGCGCGCCAGACCGTCGCACTCCTCATAACAAGCGACAAGGCTAAGTTTTTCCGCGCTTAATGGAAAATCTAGCCCTATTCTAGTTAAGGTGGCTCCCCTGCATCCTTTCGAGTGTTTTCTTTACCCAATAACGTCTTTATCGACAGATTCGGTGATGACTCGTTTTTTAGATTCGGTCAAGTTTGCTGGACAGAAACAGCCAGTCTTCTGCTTGTATGGATATAAATGATTTGGGGATGCTGACTGAAGAGTGAAATCTGGGTCAGTTTAGGGACGAATATATCTTTCAGCAGGAAAAACACCCAAAACTTTCCCGTTTAGGGACTGACTGGGACAGAGACTGCAAAGCTGCATTGCTCCTGAGTGTGTCGTTAACCCATCATTATAATGTATGAGTGACAGGGGATGTTTACCTTAGAGTATGATTGATTTTGACCTCGACTGTAGACAGTGCGAGGCTGCGCGGTAGGAAAATAGTGCGATGACGCTCAAGTCCTGGACCCGCTTTCGAAATTTGGGTTGCTTGAGTTTAGATGAGATGGGAGTTGATAAAGTGGGACTGGAGATGAAGCCTATGCCCTGGTGTGGGTACGCTCAAACGTTCCCAACCGGGACGGAAGCATTTTGTGTAAGAGGGAACGTTTGGGTTAAATGATGTGCTTTACTTCCTGGTGACGGCAATCGCACGTAACGCTTTGGTTAAATGGGGTGCTTTACTCGTTAATGTGTGTGGAGTACTGCACTGTAGCCGGACGGGCACGAGACCTGTAACACGTGCACAGACGGGTGAAGAGCGACTGATTGCACAGAGACACTCTTAACGCTTTGGTGACTAATTGAAGTAGGCTCATAGTCCAATTGAGAAGTAGGGCAAGAATGGAAAGTTAATGGTCGGTCAGTTGGGCGTACATAAGCAGAAACCTGCGGCTCCACGAGCTAGGAAGAAAGGCAAGCGGTGGGGTGATAGTGAACAAGCAGCGTACGGTAAGAGCCACGGAAGAAACGTGTGAATCAGTGAATAGAGTACATTACTTGTGGGGCATCCATCGTTTCCGGGTATTCGAGAATAGTCGATTATTCGTGAGTGTGCGAGGATCAAGAGGTATCTGAGACTGTACTTGGATCCTGTGTGGATTGCAGGTAATACCCAGCACCCCCTGCCACGTGTAAGTGGCAACAGTCCAGTACAGTGAAGAAGAAGAAGAAGAAGACTTTACCAAGCAGGAAAGGGGGGGCTAGCGGCCCTCAAAAGGGGAAACATCTATCCGAGCCAGGAACGGTCGAGTAGTCGTCGGTTGATCGCGACAGAAGTTCGTTGTTGTACGAGCGAACTGATAATCGTGAACAAGCGATCGCGCTCGAAGGCAGGGCTACTGCCTTTACGTAGTGCGATGTACTCAACAATTCTGGACAGACCTCGTTCGGCACCGGGACCGGCAGACCCGTATATACCGAAAGCCATCGGGTGGAAGTCGATACATAGTTCGGCGCAGATGTGGCCATAGCGGAGAGATTTCGCGCGCTCAAATGCAGGAAGGGCAGCGAGGGGCGTGTGAATCCGCTGTTGGGCGTATGGAGCGGAGTGGGGGCTGATGACAGTGACTTCGTAGCCCTGCGGGACGGGAGAGAACTGGACATCATCGATGTAGATGTCGAGACGGCGCCGGGAGTTGGAGGGTCAGGGCAAGCCTTGCGGGAAGGTCCATTCCCGGACAGGGCGAATCCCAATTGATAAGCGAGATACCTCGGAAATGAGGCGGTCGCGAACACAATTGTGGCGCCGAATGGAGCCGTCGGCGCAGGGACAGACAGAGGCATGGTGTCCGTAGGAATCCAGGGTGGGGACAGTGTGGAAGTGGGCGGCGGCACAATAGGTGCAGGGTTGTGTGCCAGAGAAGATGGTGGTGGTAGATCTTTATTTGTCATACAATGTCGCACAGAGGCGTGCGGAGGGTATTTATAAATTAACTACGGATGCGGGCGGCGGGTAGAAACTTGTCGCGCCTGCATTATTTGGAGACTAAATGCAAAACGGGTAACGAAGTCGCGGAGCTCCTGTTGAGGGGAGGAACCGCGACGGGAAGCAGCGAAGGAAGCAAGGCGGCGGAAAAAAGCCTTACCGTCGTCGCCCAAGGCGCCATAGATATCAATCCCGACGGGGGAGAGGAGGATATCGTTTCGGTTGCAGTAAGTGCCGTAATGACGATGTTTCTCGCGCTCTGCGAGTGTCGCGGCGGCGCCGGCAGTAACCGTACTTGGCGAAATGTGGCGGCGTGCGGAGGGGTGGGCAACAGTAACGTCGACGGCTATATCGGTACTGTGAAGCCCGTATGCAGCGGGTATGTAAATATCCATTCGTAGCACGGGGGACTCCGAATGCCCAGATGAGTCGGGAACCTGGTGGAGGAGCGGATGTTCGACGAGGGCGACGATCCCAACTTCCTTGCAGTAGCGGGCAAGAACGTTGCGGAGGATGTGGTGACGACGAGTCATTCCGTCTTCGTATTTGCAGGTCAACGCGTGTTGACCACTTGGATCTAAGACGGGTGCGATGTCGGCCGAGCGGCGGGAGCAGACCGGACAGCGAGTAGATCCAGGGAATAGCGCGATGCCGAGACGTAGAGCCAGAGCGACTTTCCAGGCGGAAGAGGACATGTACGTACCGCGGTGGGGGTGAGGAAGCGAAGAGAAAACAGTCGATGCGGAGGATGTGCGCACGGAGAGGAGCCGTGCTCGGTCGTGGGCTGCCGCGGACGAGAACAAGCTATCGGACTTCGATAGCATGAGTTCAGTTGTGATCGCAGACTGGAGCCTTTCGCCGGGGACCGGCGATGAACAACGCTCGAAAAGAGCCGTAGCTGTAAGCGACGAAGACAGCTGCGGGTGGCGGGAGGATAAGAGCGAGATGGCAGACCGAGGGATCTCTTCCAAGCTTAGTAGGGTGCACTGTTTTCTAGGACCTCAGGGGATCGGAAAATTGTCACTCGGCTTACTGTACTGCTCCCTATTGCCATTATGCCCCCGGTGCCCCCCGCCAACGGAAGAACAACCAATCAACCCCCTGGAACAATCACAAATGGAACATGTACCCCACCTAGAGCACAGGCCGGTCGAGCGAAACAACGGCAATTGGTTTTCAGAGCGCACGCTAGCAGGCCCCACCTCAACAAGGCCACTACCACATCCAGAGGTTTGTCCACTCTGCCCAACCCCCAAAACCACGAATGCGAACAGTCGCCAACCTGCTGGCACATCTTCGTAACACGCACCACGCCGGATCCAAGCATGGACAGCCAAAACTGCACCAGCACAGTAAGCTCAAGAGGTGCATAGCACAAGTGGGTTATTGGTATTGTGCTTGCCACAACCAGTACATCGGCTCCAAGGTTTCCGGGCCAAGGGAAAACGGCCTCTTCGAGTTTTCATACTCGAAATGCCCAAAATGCACAGTCAACACGGCACCAAAGCAGTACACGCCATTGGACAACACACAACTCCGCAGCCTCGTGCCAACTACAGTACCCTCCCCGGTACCTGTTTCAGACGAGCCAGCTCCGCCAGCACCAAATAGGGTTTCCGCAGACCGCATTTCCCCGAACATTTCCAGCCCTGAGGCACCTCTGACAACTGCCACGAACACCAGGCCTACACCTCGACCTACACCTGACAATCCCGCGCCTCAGTGGCCTGCCTCAGAAATGCAAAACCCATCAAGCAACCACAGGCAACCGTTTCCCCGAGCTGATCAGGTTTTCACAACCCACATACCGGTGATTTGTCACATCGCGACACGGTTCCGGCCTGCCCTCAGTGAACTTATTTCAAAAGCTCTACAAGAAGCTGCACATGCGTGTGACGCGGGACAGGACGGCGCGTCGGACGCACTAAGCAAAGTCTTTCTCTTCCCTTCAGTGATGCTCCGTAACACAACGGGTTGGCAACTCCCAAACGGCGATGACGACGCAAGCGCTCACATCAATGCAGAAATATTCAGGGAACGGATCAGACTATGGAACGCGGGACAATACGATACCCTCTGGCAAGCAGCGCTTGCCCAGTGCACCTACAGGGCCTCTAAAAAGCTGTCACAGTCAGAACAAAAGCAGGCGAACATCAGACGTGCGCTGAGCCTTGCCAGAGAGGGCGCTTACGGAAAGGCGGCGCAAGCACTAAACTCACTCGGCGTCCTCCCAGCAACACAAGCCGTATCTGACGCACTCCGTGGTAAACACCCGCAGGTAACCCCGGTAGCCCACGGGCCCAAGTTCGTTCCGCCTGCCTCCATCCCCCCCGCCTACCAAAATCACCACGGAAGAGGTCCTTCGTGCAGTCCGCTCGTTCAAACCTGGCTCCGCTCCGGGCGGCTACGGCCTTCGCCCCTCCTACCTCGATGAGTTGCTACGCGCTCCGTCTTCCTCTTCTCGTGGAGGAATGCTGCATTCGCTTACCGAACTCGTCAATGTCCTAGCAGCCGGAAATGCGCCACCCGCTCTGGCTCCGTGGATCGCGGGGGCACCACTTACCCCGCTTGCTAAAGCGGACATGACGCCCCGTCCCATCGCCGTCGGCGAGACACTGAGACGTTTGGTGAGTAGCTGCCTCATGTCGCAATCCTCTACAAAGGCGGCGAGCTACTTACAACCAATCCAAGTTGGCATTGCGACGAGGGCCGGGGCCGACACCATTGTGCACACCGTCCGACGAATGGTTAATACAGTTGGCAAGTCATCAGATTTTGCGCTGCTTTCAGTGGACCTTAAAAATGCGTTCAATCTTTGTAGTCGATCTGCTTTTCTCGAAGCGGTTCAAACGCATTTTCCACAACTGCTGCGCTGGGTAATGTATTGTTACAACGATCCAGCACATTTGTGGACGGGTTTCGACACACTACGTAGTGTGACCGGTGTCCAGCAAGGCGACCCGCTCAGTGGCTTGCTCTTCGACATGGTTCTCCATAGGCTAACCTTGAAGATACAAGACATGCTGACGTTGTCGAACGGCGACAAAGAGGTCCAAGAGATATTCCTACAGCTGTGGTATCATGATGACGGCTATATAGTGTCCAAACATGCCTCTCTGTTGAAAGCTATTGCAATTCTGTCCTCTCCCGAGGCAACGCGCCTCGGTCTACACCTGGCACTTCCCAAGTGCAAAATATGGTGGCCCACGGCTCCAGACGAGGTCATCACAGCCGCGTACCCCCCCGTAGATCCAACAAGTCTACAGCGAGGGAACTGCGGTCCTGAATGCGCCTATCGGCTCAAATGATTTCATGAGGCACTACTTCACCAACCACGTGCTCTCTCTGGAACCCTTTATGCAGACCGTCACGGAACTTCAGGATACACAGGTCTCCTTCCAGATTTTAAGAAACTGCTTAGGGGTATGTAAGTTGGGCTATCTCCTACGGGTCGTGCCGCCATCGTGCACCATCGAAGGAGCTACCTATTTCGACAAGCTGATGGAACAGTCGATGAGGACTTTGGCAGGAGGCGTCCTCGATAGCACAGTTTTTCGGGAGCTGCAACTCCCACTCAAACAAATTGAGGAGAAAAGGCCTACATTAGGAATCGGCCTTACATCAGCCAAAGACATCGTCGCCGCCGCCTTCCTCGCATCTAGCTCACACACACAAACAAGCTAGGTGAGCGATGCCTGCCGTCTGCAGTGAGCGACTTGGCAACTTACGAGGAGGCCAAGAGGGCATTTACTCAATGGAATTCATCTTGCCGCCCGGTCGACAGGCTCCCATTCAGTCGATTTTGCTCCAACCCTCCATCGGAAAAGACACTGACTGACGCAGTCCATGCTGCAATATATGAAGAGCTTCCGGTGGGTAGTTGCCGTACACAGGCCTTCAGGGCCTCAATGAGTCTCCCAGGTGCCAAGGAATGGGTCCATTGCCCTCCCACAACAGGCTTGAAGACCGCAGTAGGCACACGACATTTCTCGGTGTGGTTTAAATACTATTGCCAAGCCCCGCTCTTCGAACCAGGAACCCCTTGTCCAAGAGTCGGATGCCCGGAAACCGTGGACGTCCACGGCGACCACTTGATCCACTGCAGGTACGGAGCGCAACGGATCGTCCGCCACGATGACCGAGTCACCCTACTAAGTAACGACCTGAGCTTAGGCGCAAGGCATCCTGCTGTCGAGCCCCGGTCGCACGGGGAACACAAGACAAGGCCGGACATCAGGGCGACGGGCGCCACCGGCGGTACCGATTACTTCGATGTGACCTTCGCGAACCCGCTGGCCCCTTCTCACCTCAGAATGAGAACCTTTAACCCCCTTACCAGCTTGAACGCAGCCCATGCGGACAAGCTGCGAAAATACCAGGGATTCTTAGCCAGTTTACCTGGCAGGAACAGACTCGTGCCCGTTCCTATCTCCACACTCGGGGGTGGCATCCCGAAGCGTTCCGCCACATCACGGAGGTAGCCCGAGCGGTCGCCAACCGAGCCCTGGACCAATACTCCAGGGTGAGGACAATTCTCCTCCAACGACACGCGGCGTTGATGGTCACCTCCAACGCAGCTTGCTTGTCAACCGGTCTACCAGCTACTTTCTAGTTGGTACACACGCTCAAGCACTTACAATATAGGTCCTGCCAATGGTTTCATTACAAGTACAGAGGACTCCCAACCTTTCCATTACTCACAGTAAACCAACCCAATTCCCCCCCCCTCTTGGAAGGTATATCCGATCTATCCCATGGTTTTCCAGACGACCACAATCGACTCATTCCAGAGTCAAAGGTTTGAGCTCCGGAAAGAGTGAGATGCGGCGGGGTGCAGCGAAGAACATAGATCAGGCGGCAGGAACTGGCACAGTGTCGCAGTAGCTGGAAGCCCAGTTGAAGGTCATTCAATCAGTAGTTTGGGTGCACAGAGCCCTGCGCAAGTACTCACACGAGTATTTTTTGATTAATGTAGAATCATTGTTTTGTAAGCTTACAGTGTGAGCAGTGCACGTAACCTCTGTGCCCCCTGAATCTTCCTACGGTTATCCGCCACATTTCTCAAAGTATGGTTACTGCAGGGGCTGCCGCAACACTCACACAGCGCGAGAAACATCATCATTACGGCCCTTACTGCAACCAAAACGATATCCTCCTCTCCCTCGTCGGGATTGGTATCTATGGCGCCTTGGGCGACGACGGCAAGGGTTTTTTCCGCCGCCTTCCTTCCTTCGCTGCTTCCCGTCGCAGTCCCCCCCCTCAACAGGAGCCCCGCGACTTCGTTACCCGTTTTTATGTTTAGTCTCCAAGTAATACAGGCGCGACAGGTTTCTACCCGCCGCCCGCATCCGTAGTTAATTAATGAATACCCTCCGCACGCTTCTGTGCAACATTGTACAACCTGTATTTGATTTACCACCACTATCTACAAAAGTTGCAAATTTACTTAATAAAGAGGAAAGGGGGATTTGCAGATACTCGGGTTAATGACCACCGCCGTCGTCGGTTAGGGTTAATGGACTTCAGAGCAGAGGATGATCTGCCCAGAATGCCCTCTGGAATATTATAGAGCACCTTGAGTGAATGATCCTCGTTGAGTAAAGAAAAGACACAACTCGTACTCATTCAACCTTTTTAGGTTATGGGCTCAGAGAACAACGCTTTATCTGAGTTAACAATCAATTCTGTTCTTCCGGATCTTCGTCTCCGTCAGTCTAAAAAGACAGTAGAAAGCCCATCAAGTCTCCAAACAGAGTAGTCTGTCTGCCAGGACGTGATGCTTTGGAGAACCTCTCTGCCATGAGGCTAAACTTTTGAGTTCACCTCTAAATTTATATCAACCCATCTTCATCCTCAGAGACATCGCCAAGTACATCATGTCTGACTCAGAAGACTCGGGCAAGTCCATGAAGATCTTTCGCTTCCACAGGAAGATGGGTCAGGACTAAGCTATATGGTGTTTACGTCTTCGAGCCGCATGCAGGGTCAAGAGTCTCCGGAAAGTCCTTGCATGAAACCCGACGCCGGCCACTTCTGACGCCGAGGAGAAAATAACCGATGCAGAGAAACTCAAGAACTCATCAAATCAAGAGGATGCTTTTGGAATCATCATCTCCGCATTAGGCAACTCTCCTCTCCGCGTCATTGCCGATACAGACGATGACCCCTCCAGAATGCTCTAACTTTTCGACGCATGCTACACATCAGATTGGACAGTGTCTATAGTAGCCGTGCCGACGCAATTTGTACGGAAACAATACGTCCGTCAAGACATGGCCAAGTAAATTGAGGAGTACACTGCTGGGCAAAGAAACTGCGATCTCCGAAACTTATAAGGGCCCCGATGATTCTTGCATCCATTGATACCGCTCCTGCACTGGAAACTATTGCAGCAGCTTCTTGAACTCAAAATGCCCCGCAAATCTCTTGGAAGTATGTCCCTACAACTCTAATCGATGATTTTATTGATGAGGGTTTCTCAAAATCCAAGCATTATCGCAATTTTGGACGCAAAGCAAAGCGTGGACAGAAATTGCACCCCAAAAAGTGGATGAGAGTAGCACATTCGACCATTCCTTTGACGACGATGCCGTCACTCGTGCTCTTGCTATTTTCCTTCATCCGAAACACTGGGAAGCTCATCCGGTACAAAGGGTTTAAAACGTGAATTCTTTGGTAACAAAGGACACGCCGAGGCCGATTGCTACATGGGCGCGAATATTCCTGGCAATGGCTTGACTTTAAAATGAAGAAACGTGTGATGGTGGCGAATGAGGCCTCAGCACGAACGTAGAACAGATATTTAGGTAGTTGAAATGGGTGAGAAAAGAAAAAAGAAGATCTCGTTGGGACTCCGTCTGCACTACGAAACACACAAAGGAAGAGCACATTACTGTTCTACCTCTGAAAGACTGCAACATGTAACAGGACAGAGGAGCTACCTCTCACTTTTTCCACTCTGAAGCGTCATTTGTTCCAGATCCTTTCAGGAATGAGATGACCACACGGGTACTCTCGCTGGGAAATCGACTGCTGTCACTTCGAGAATGGGAGATGTGATAGTAGAGTTCGAGCACGTCTTTTCTCGGTTGTCATCATTACTGCACTTACTAGGCCTTGGATACATTCGTTGGTCCGTTAAGAAGCTGCAAGATAATGAAATGGTTTCCGAGTTCCGGAACTTCAATGTTGTACTGTGTTCTCCAAAGGACTATACTTTTGTTGGATAAGGCTTCTGAGAAACCGCTACTGGGCTGTATGCGCTTCCGAATTCGAGAATATTGGATGCCACGAGTGTAGCAAACGAAATGTCTGCAGATTTGTCTACTGGGAGCGATGCAAAGCTGTGACATTGTCGGCTTGCTCACATCAATAATAGCGATCTTTAGAATATCCACAAGCATAAACAAGGTATTCTTGCTATTGTCAAAATTTACTCAGTTTTCGGGGCTTGTCGATTTCGGAAAGCCAGTATACTTTCGTTCAAAGAGAAATTCGAAGCACCGAAGAATACTTACAATTTAGTACATTGTAACATTGTTGGTCCACTTCAATCTTCGTATCCAGAAGGGTATACATATGTGTCTACCTTACAGGATGAAAATTCCAGGAATGTTTAATCGGATTCATGGTGCGCAAAGGAAACCTTCCCACAGTGTGAAACAAGTTCGTTGCATCATTCAGGAGGGCAATAGGGTCAAACTTTCGCAAGTTGAATGCAAATTCGGAAAGTGAATAACAATTATCTGAAGAATGGGCAGTCACCGAACAGGTGCACTCCGACAAGGGCAAATATTACCAGACTCTTCGCTGCGACCTCGGAAGGGAGATGACCAAGTCTTTTTCTCCACCGTAAACATCAGAACTCGACTCAATTGCCAAAATTGTTGGCTGAACTCTTGCAGATGCTGCGAGATCCATGATCATCTTGATTGAAATTCCCACATGTTCGTGTCCATTTTCAATGAAGAATGTGGTCTTCTTAAGAAACAGAGTTACACAACCAGCAAATAGTATTTCTCCGTTCTTGGTAAAATACGGCCAGCGTCCATCACTAAAGCACGCTCGGGTGTTTGGCTGTCTGGCGTTTGGGCTTTGCCTCCCAAGCGTTTCAAAACTAGAACCTAGATCCCGGGAAGTAGTAATGATCGAAATTAATGATCACTATGTTTACATATTGATAGTTACTATGGAGGATAAAAAACCGCAATTGTGGAGTCTCGACTCTTAACATTAGATGAGTCAAAGTTCCCCAGGTTTGCCTTTATGAATGGATCGATGAACGACGAGCTTTCTCCGCATGATAATTTGGGGGAGCAGAGCTATGATAACACGTCAAGTGAACTCTTAACAGAGCTCCATGAAAACCGCTATGTTTATGGTGAAGAAGAAGGATGTTCATGAAGATGATCCTACGACAATGATGATGATGGCGAAGATGATGGGCACGACCAAACGTCTGAAAGCATTTCTGAAGGCATTGAAATGGACGATAGAGAAATGCACGCTTCTCACACCGGCAACACAACTGAGTAGTTGCAGCGGACCCATTATTACACTTGCAGTAATCGGAAGGCGCTTTCAAGGTGTGTATTAAGCGAGACGTCCGCATGCATATTTGTCACCTCTGATCGCGGTTAAATTACCATTTAATATGACCCTAAAATCTTGGAGTTCTTAAATGCGACTTTCCATGAGCAGGAACTGTGGAAAAAAGCTATCGAGTATGATTCTGACTACATCGAAGAGAAGGATATGTGGGAACAAGCTCTTGATTTCAGTTCAGAACCATTGCCAGCTCACATCATCCTCAAGGTCAAAAGAGACGCTCTTAATCAGGTTGAGAGATTCAAGGCTCGAATCTTCGCAGCGGCATTAATCATTGATTCGGGAGGGACTACTTTGAAACGTACGCACCTGTCGTACAATTTTCAGTGGTCGCTACATTGCTGTAAATTGCTCTTTGTCTCAGAATTTTTGTTACTGAAATCGTTTTCGTTGCCAAGATGGCCTTCTTGAACGAGAAATTTGAGGAGGACGTGTGTTTTTAGTACTCTTGAGGTATTCCCGGATTATCCCATGGAATATAAAAGTTGAAAAGGTTACTGTACGGAAAAAATCAAGCAGATAGTGTATGGCGTTAGAAGATATGAAATGCTTGTAAAAAATTAGATTCCGGGAGCTCCTGAGCGCATATTTCGTTTACTTCCTTTTAAAGTGTTTATATGTACGGAATTAATTTGAGAAGAATATTTACTCATAGTTGATTCGAGTTAGATCTGGTTTGTTTTAACATAAATGAGTTTTAAAAGAGTTCTGATACTTTAAAAGTCAATTTTTAAGCAATAAGTATGTATCCATGCTATTCACTATTGTAGTTGTTCTTAGTTCCTTGCAAATAGTACTTATGTACTCCAATTTGAATTCTATTGGGCTTTATTTTGACTAGGACAAGCGCATTCCAATTTATTTTACGGGAGTGGAGAAATTATTGGCAATTTAGTGTTTGGAAATTAACTTCGTTTATGAAGTAATGAAACATCCAAATCAGGAATGTTGATAAGTGGGTGTTACATAAGCGCGAGGAACAATTTAGGACTCCGGGAATGTCAATTATAATATTAAACCCAATTACTAATAAGAATTAGTCCCATTTTTGCAAAACTACTGAGTCCCGGTCAATTTTAAGAAGGTTTTATTTGTTTCTAAATATTTTTAGGAAAACTTGAACCTTTAATGTTCTATTACAGTGGAAAATAGGAAGCTCCTCGAGTAAGATGAAAAGGTGTAACTGCAGGAAGATTTTTTTTGGCTTGTATGGAATGTATAAATCGCTCGCCACTCTCATCTACTCAAACCAGAGAAGGTGTACATTAAAATAAAAATATATGTTTAACTGTAAGTCAATGGTTCACAACAACAACATAATATGTTTCGCATGGCTATGAAATAATTTTCCACCGCATTATCCCCAAGCATTTTTTAGTGGATACATGGTATTATTTTTTGAAAAGCCAACATTTACCATTCCACCATTCCAAACTCTGATAAATATTCTTATATTTTATTAAGTTTTAATTAAATTTTACAGTTCCAAAAAATAAGAATCTAGATTTTCTCTTTTCTGGTCGTAAAATAAATACTAGACCATTTGCGGTGTATTTTGTGCCAAAAAGACTAGCCGGGAACCGTTTTAACGTGTTGTTTGAGAACAAAGTCTACTTCGAATTACGTTATTCCTATTTTATGTCCTAGAATGCCCAAATTATTTTCAACAACTTAGTTGAAAAGCATAGCGGTTTCAATAGCAAATATAGAGCCCATCTTGATTTATTGTTCCTTGGGCTAGCAAGACACATATTTTCACTTACTGTAACACCAAGATAAACCAAGCTTTTCTATTTCGAAAATAAGTCGTAAGCAGCTTTACTCAGAGTTATTCCAAGTTGCACTCAGCAAATTCCAATAAAAAAGTTTTGTTCTTCTTTGGAAAACATTGCTTCCATTACCCACAGTATACAGTATTTCCACTTACTTTGGTGAGAATAGAGAACCTAGAAATTTCATTACTCCATTTTTTGTGAAGAAAACTCTTTTAATTTCTTTATTCATTGTCAGCCCTTATAAAATCCTTTTTTTCAATTGAAATGATAGTTATTTTACTGCTTTGTGTCGCAAGTTGCATTAATCTTTATTTTTCAATCTCCGGGGACTGGTTACTAAGTAATGTTCTGGAAACGTTTTCACTACCCCTTTAACATTTGAAACAAATTAATACGGCTTTAGTCTCACGGTTTTTCAGGTAAGTCCAAAATTATGTGTAAATTTCATTTTACCCGCTGACAAATACCTCTGTAATATATTTTACGATGTTCTAATTTGAAGGAGTGAAAGTGCTATAGAATGTCACCGAAATATCTAGACGGAAACATTTACTGATAGGAAATAAAAAACAGAAAGACTTCAAAAACATTTTTAAATGAAACAAAAAAATGAATACTGGTAATTATTTTAAACCTTTTAATGACTACATTTTAATGACTACATTTCTACTTATCGCATTTTTGCTAGTTTTTAATACCCAAACTTTCCCGACTAGCTATATCAGGCTTCTTTCAGCCAAAAGTGGTACCGTAGGAGTCCAGCGTGGAATTGTAAAGCTTGCACAGGCTTCCGTTTTGACTAATAATGGTTTTCTGTCGGCGTCCTTATCTCAATTGGCACTTCAAACAAAAATTGAGATTCAGTTGGACCTTCAAGCACTAGCTCACAAAGTCCTCTTTCGAAGGAAAGGCAATAAAATATACAGAAAGTTTTGTTTAGAGAAAAACTTTGCACCAATGAAATCTTTGAAGCTGAGAAATGGAATATAATTGACAGTGTGAAAAAATAGTTTCATAACTTTTTGATCCAACCATGTCGCTAGTTTTCTTGAGGAAAACATCTATACATGTCAGAGAGAAAACTAATCATACTTGATATGCTTTTAGATAGTTTTGAAAAGTCCATTCTAAATGGCAAATGGTGTGAATAAACAATATAATGTTAATCTTCAGGTAAGAAATGTTCTTAATTTCATCATATGTAATGAAATTCTCAACAATTACAGCAGAAGTTCAATGTGTGAATAGTAGGATTTCATCGTAGGATGAACATTGAAGATTATTCAAATTCATTGTGCATTTCATTGGGCCTCTGCAGATTCCAGATACGATTTTTACGTGAAATGACATGAATTTGTGAAAAGCAATCAACATATACCTCTCAAAAACAGAATTTTAAGATTTAGAAAAATGCAGTTGTAATTAATTAAGATATTAGGACGGAATTAGGAAGGAATTAAAATAAGCAATGTATACAGAGAATCCAGAATCATAGTTAGAGTGAAAGTCATGGGAGACATTGAAATGCTTATTGGCTTGGTAATGTGAATTTTTTATAATTTTTGTAATCCATCTCCAATATAATATTAGAGAATTTCAAGAATTCAAGCACTCTCTCAATTAAAAGATTTACTTATTTGAAGTTGAATTCCAGTTCTAATATTCCCAAAGAGAAGTAAAAATCACGAGATTAAGTTTGAGAAAATATCTAGAATATATCAGCTGCCCTCGCTTTATTGATTTCTTTCAGTTTTGGAAGAGGGAGGGAAATATAGGGAAGGCTTGCTTCGAAAAATAAAAAAACACTCGATTTAAATGAACCTATGAATTGAAATCAATGCTCGTTCGAAATAAACTAGAGCTAAGTAAAGTGGTTGATTATTGTGAAATTTATGGCATCACAAAAGTATATATATTTTGCAAAGCCTAGATCAGATAATATTTCTGTAAAGCTTTGAGGTGCAACATAGTTTTCAAAACTTTCTTATATGTGTTTCAATGGGATGCAGTTACAAATGCTAATTCTTGAAAACTTCCTGAGAGAATAAGCACAAATCGTTCGATTATGTTTTCTATTGCCAATCGATTAAAAGAAAGATATTGCTGTTTTTCATTCATAGATGAATCGCATCTTCTGTGAATGTAAGGAGTTTTTTAGTCGCACCATGAATAATTCATATGGTGTTCGGCAACGATAAATAATATACTAATTAAATTTCTAAACCTATTGTTGAGTAAATTTAAAGATTAGGAGTATTAAGTTTATACTCAGATAAATGAGCTTACAAAAAAAGATATTGCGTTCTTGTCATCCAAAGTTGGGGAAAGCTTTTGTCTCTTTAGTATTGAAAATGAAGTGTTTCAAGCAAATTATGATCCTCAAATAGCTACAGTCACAAATATTTGTTGGTATTCCATTCCAAATAGTTAGAATACTTTTTAATTCCTCAGAGATTTCAGCCCTATTGATTGGGCGAAAGAAGAAATATATCAGTTTTGGGCATTATATGAGATGTTTATTAAGATTTACAGCTGAAAACATCCATGAATAGATTCTCTATGTTTGTTACTCCATATTGGAGAAATAGGCTCAGAGGCGGACTTTTTTCTCACAGGTAGTGAATGGAATATTTTTTACACAACTACATCTAAACAAAAGGTACGTAGTGATTGTATTCTAATCCAATAACCTTCCTTGGATTGAAAAATATTATTACGCAACTTCTGAAGAGCATCTTGGTTTGATATATAATTATTTTAAGGGTTTGATTTTTCTGAAATATCATACATTTGAAATTAAAACTGACAATAAGGTTTCCAAGTATCTCATGATCAAGGTTTTTGTGAATCTAAAAATCGAAAGCTGCTTCAAAATGCCTGGTATTTTTTTTAAATATGTTTCATGTAATTTGAAGTTTTGGAAGGAATGACTTATTTGGTGGTCATTGCCAAGAGCTCCGCGTGCAATTAGCCCCCGGGTATAAATACCCCTAAAGTGAGTGAAAAGTAGAATTTATTTATCTATCTTTATAATCAACTTTAGAACTATAACAATACTTAATTGTCTAGAAATCTTTGGGTAAATTTATGCGATAATAGGAAAGTGCTGCCTCACATGATGGCTAATATTCTAGGCCGTGAGGAAGGAAGCACTCATGTTTTGTAAAATTAATGTATGGTAGAAGTAAGACAGTATCGCATATAATGTGGCTAGCAAATTCTCAGGATCGTTGGAGGTTTTCCAATTTCAAATATTTTATCCCGAGTTGTGAGCAAGCACTGAATAAATGACAAATATGGTGTTCGAAGCTACGTCCAGGGATTTTTCCAGGGTCAGCAATCAACAGATTCTAATCAGAATTAAATGACATGGGTCCTATATCTAGTATCGCTGAAAGAAGACAGTGTATTCTTAGCCAAAGATTTCGCTATTTCACTTTTAGGGAGTAGGAAAAGGAAAAGTACAGATAAAACATCCGTTGGATCTTTTCACAGTAATTTTGCATATCATTTCTTGTAATACTAATGACATATCGGTAGGCATCGCAAACTTATTCTTCATTTATATATATTTTTCAAAATTTAATTATTTCCCTAAAAACACTATTACTGATATAGATGGTGTATTTAACTCAAATGCTCCTAATATGTGATGAATATTTGCGTATTGATGTTAAAGCTAGCTATTTCTCTCTGTGTAAAAAGAAATGGAGTATCTGAATTCGTTCCAAGAATGTTTAAGAAATATCTAAGATTTAATTTGGGTATCATCTGAGTCTTTGAAATAAGTTCTTGTTTGCATCTTACTAATTTTGAGTACTATTTTCCGTTATGGATGAGTTCTAGTATCACTATTCCATTTTGTTAACTTGAGAGAAAAAATCAAATATGTTTTGTCGAGGATTCTTCATATACTACCGATTATGAATAAATAATCTCCCAAGCTGCATGATCTGTTCCAGGGGAAGCAATTTGCTCAAAATGTTTTTGACTTTTTGGCAAATCAGTAAGTCTCAAACGAACATACTAAAAAATTTAAATGCGTTAACGGTAATCTTGTGGGTGAGAAAGGCAAAAAATATATGCGACCAGGATAAATATCTAAATCTACTTTTGGCAATCTTTTTCCGCGGGATCAGAGATGAAAAAAATACTCTAAAGTATGTATACCCTCAGTGCAGTCCTTCAAATTCTGTCGAATGGCCCAGAATGATAGATGGCTTCTTCGTATATAACAAAGCCCTCCAATCCCTCTTGATGAGCGTCATACTCCGCTCCATCCGCATTGGAGGATTCCAAGATTTCGTTTTCAGGCTCATCCCACCTTCGTCCTCCCCAACAACTCGCCTATAGTTGTAGAATAGTGGCTTCCATGAGTCCACCTAGTCTTCCTCATCCTCCGATCCCTCTACATCGGCCTCATCCCCTGAATCTTCTTCATCTTTTTACTCCTCTGCCTCTTCTTCTTCCTCTGCCTTCTATGCCTCTCCGAAACAATAAGGGCGGACCAACCCCCAACACGTTCCCTGTCCATCCTTCTCAAGTATTCCTCTTAGGCAGTTGGCCAATTGGTCATCAAGGCATGCTTTGGGTGGCATTGCAGGATCTAGATGACTGGAGTTGGTGAGTGAAGGGCGGAGATTAGTCATGTTGAGGACATTGTGGATGAGACGATGGAGTGGCTGATGGTAGCGTTGTTGCTCTGGAGACGTTGCTGTGAAATTTTAAATGGGTAACATCTTCGAAAACTTTCAAAGCCTTTGACAAGAAAATGCCATGCAATGTTGCAAGTATGAATTTGCATTCATTCAAGTAAATAATTAAAATTCTGCTTAATAAACTATTGGACCTAAATTTGGAGGAAGCGGATCACGAGGTCAAATATTTCTTTTCGACAAAGGAAAATCAGTACTTCAAACCTAGAATAGAAAATAGAGTCGCGCAGTGAATTTGGGTTCATCCAGGAAAAGGACCACAGGATTTCCTTTCCGTTGAAAGAAAAGTTAGGACGATTAGTTTGAAAAAGAGAGCCTTAGAATAGTTCTACGGATGAAAGGAAGAGAAAATTGCAGAAAAGGCCGGTTTCGTAATAAAACCTTTCCCCTTTCATAGTTGAGAGAAAAAGTTTGGGTGTTTTACCCCGAGAAGATACATTCGATATATCCCAGTTTGTAGGGTCAATTGTTTGTACTTTCACTAGTTTGCAGGAGGAATTCTTCATAAATTTAAATGGGTTTTAGCAGATAACAACTAGAATCCGTTAGATGGCTGCTGCAAGATCCGCTTGCAATACCTTCCAATACAGTAGTGTCTCAGAAAATTAACGGCCTCCGACTGAGGAATACTGCAAGCAGAAGGTTCTCATTAGTAATGACCTCCAATGGGGCTAGTTGGCTTGCTGGACTCTTTCTACTGGGTGGTGGAGTGGAGTTCCATCTTCGCCTGCCGCAACATTTCGCATACATACACACTTCTATGTAAGCAGGTATCAACTATTATATCGGCAGTAGTAAATGAAACCCCGATTTTCCTCGATAGCTTCTCTTCCCTCTATTTCTTATCAATAAGACTATGCATTCGCACGCCATGTAATATAATAAGATTTATGTCCCCCCACTGGTTAATTAAAAGGTATTCATGGATTACTAAGACAGACTAGACAAATAAGGGAAAAAGGGTAAGTTAATCCTGGAAGATATGTTCAACTCTATCCCAAAGCACCCTAAAAAAAGGATAATAGACTCAGAATAGCATTCCGTCACAGAAATGGCGGAGCAAATATGCTCCCTTAGAGGCTACTTTGAAGCCAGTCCTCAAGCAGCATACATTGCACATGGTTTCCACCCCAGCGTGCCTTTTGCGTCAAAACCCCCTGAACTTCTCCAGTGGTCTCCATTACGCTCACGGGACCTTTCCTTGTTACGTCATTTTGGATCGCGCATGTGTCCGGATGGAAACTTCGGAGAGTGGATATTGGCACAGGCGAGGCGCTCGTAGAGGTCGCGATAAAGGATTGATATCTTCTGTGATTCGCATTATGTAACGCATTCAAAGAGCAGAAAGGTTTGGGTTTTTTATTCTTGGAAGATATATTCGAACTATCCTAAAAATTTTCCCTCAACGAAAATAGACTCATTCAGAGAGGACATTGGCTTAAAGGTCCCTACTTTCCGGTTGAAGGAAGCTGGTGAATTGACGATGCTGACATCAAAATAACATGCTTGTCTGGGAACCCACGGGATAGATCGGATATATCTTCCAAGAGTAAAACACCCAAACGTTCCCCTCAAAATAACAAGCCTGGACAAATGTGCAGGCCGGCTGAGGCAGTTCCAAGTCCCGAACTGGAATTTATTGGAAACCTGTGTAATACAAAAAATGGTCCTCCCCTCATTTAATACAGGAAATGCTCCTCCCTTCACGTAATACAGGAAATGGTCCTCCTCTCTTGTAATCCAGCAACCTACAACGATCCCGCCCCTAACTTCTCCCACCGTCATTTCCAAATTTACTTCCATTTTATCTAGATATTTTTATACTGTATTTAACCCTCTGAATCGACCCTGAATCAAGTCCCTTTTCCCTTTTAGCTTACCTCCTCCTCCAAATTCACCTTTTTTTGAGAAGAAGGGCACAAATGCACTACTGCAAAATCCCTTGCATATTTATTTTACCTATTTCTAATCTATAGAACCTGCCCCGGGAGCCTATTTAAACCCCTTTATTCTAAGTTCCAAATGCCCCCGATCATTTTACTCAGCACCCCTCTCCCCCCACACACCCAAAACACCCTACATTGCCTCCCGTTCCCCAACGTCTATCAAAATGAACAACCTTCGCCCCTCTGTCCCTATTTCCAAAAACCGCCCTTCCCGTCCCATCAATGGCCTTCGTCTCGCCGCCTACGGGCCAACCGATGCCGACGACTACATCCGGCGGCAAACAAAGAAGCAAATCATCGAGTTCGTTCGCCACCTCTTCATAGAAGAAGAAGCGAGGGAGGTAAGTCCGGGAGAGGCTGAGAAGGTCGAGGAGGAGAGCGGGGAGTCCTTCGAGGAATGGCTAGCCCCTGAGCTAGTGTACGAGGCTCAGGAGGAGGAGAATGAGGAAGAGGAGAATGAGGAAGATGAGGAGGAAGAGGATGAGGAGGAGGAAGAGGATGAGGAGGAGGAAGAGGATGAGGAGGAGGAAGAGGAGGAGGAGGAGGAGGAGGAGGGAACAGGGGGCATGGAAAGTGTTGGACTGGTGGGGCCTGGAATGGAGAGTATGGATCAAGTTGTGCCCACGATGGAACCGGATGGAGATATCTTTAGTAGTATAGATATCTCCCAGGGGGAAATAGAGAGCTGTGGGCCATTCGCAGATATTTGTGGGGACTGCTTGGACAGCATGGATATTTTAGAGGAGTTGTTTGGATCTGATTTAGAGAATGGGAAATAAGAGGACCAAATTAATTGCTAGTTTTTTAAGTATCTTTTGCTTAGAGTATATTGTCCACACAAAGTATTTTTATGCATTTCTTGGTATCTTCTGTAGTTTTGTTCGGACTTTAGGGGTAGCCAAAAGTCTATATAAGCTGAGTAAACTGCTTCCTCATGGAGAGGTCAAGCAAGTTGGCAGACAACTTCAGGTCAAACTCCGAGTAGTAGGAAGTTGAGAGTCAACTTCAGACCCAAGAAAACTTTTTCCTAAGCTGGTCGCAGAGCGTCGGTGGTAGACTCTGCCCCTTTTATACTTGCTTGTAGCTTTCTCAACTCTCTTCTATATACACTCCCTTTTGTTCGTTCAACAATACCACGGTAGCACTTTTGTCGCTCGCAACACCTCCTTCTCACGGTAATTGGTTCTGAGGATCTCTTCCCCCGCCGATTTACCCCTATCAACCTGTACTGCCGTAGAGTGAGAATTATGGTCACTACTAGACTTTGCCATCTTCCTTCAGCCCATGTAAAGTCATGCAGTGAGCAAGTGAAGTAAGGGGAAAGGGTTGGGTGTTTTACTATTGGAAGATATATCCGATCTATCCCATGGGTTTCCAGACAACCACAATCGACTCAAAAAGGGTATACCAACACAGTAATGGGGAAGGAACTACGCTCCCTAAAATTCTACATTCAGGCCAGCCATTAAGCAGGCCGCACTGTACATGACGGCGGCTGCGGCGTGCCTTTGCATCAAACCCCACCGAACCTTTCCGTACGTCCCCAGTGCCCTCACGGACACGTTCCTTGCCACGTCATTTAGCACTGCACATGCATCCGGATGCCAACCTCCAAGAGTGGAGATTGGCACAGGCACGAGCCTACCTCTGGTGGAGGTCGCGATAAAGGATTGATATATTCTCTGCTTTGCATTTCGCGCCGCATTCAGAGAGGACATCGGGTTGAAGGCCCGCACTCTTCTGTTGGAGGGAGCGAGGGGATTCAAGAGGGTAACATCAAAAAAGTCGGTCCCTCCGTTGCTTCCCATTGACTGAATAAGTAATATATCGGGGTATAGACAAGAAGCTAAAGTTCTGTCGTTTATTCATTCTGTCATTTCAATCTTCAACAAAGCTTGCAAAATGTCAGCAATGGTACAAAGAACCGAAGGGCGGGACATGGGATTTTCGTTTACTGTAACAGATAAGCTGGCTGATTCCCAGTCAACTTGTATGATGGTAGTGCGCCTGTATGTGAAAGGTCGGAGCAGGCGCTGATGGCGCTACACTCTGCCGAGGTTATTTTGTCTAACGTGGCATATCCGCTCTGGCATTTAGCCGTCCCTTCAGGAATAGCTTTTTAGTGTCACCCAGCGACGACTCGTCCCGCTCAACGCTCTTTCCGCAGCTTGGGTACAACCGACCAGATCTTTCACAAATTTTTTTGATTAAAGTAACGTAAAACTCCTTCCCCTCTACCAGCAAGTAGAGGGGAGGCCAGCAAGCAGACAAGCCTCATTAGAGGTTATTGCCCACGCGAAATGTCGCTGTTAATGAATACCTTGAACCTTCGAAACCCGTTCCATGGCGTGGGTGGCGACAGTTCTCACAAGTTCCTCGAATAGCCAAAGTGAGTCAGCTTTTAAAAAGGGGAACGTTTGGGTGTTTTACTCTTGGAAGATATATCCGATCTATCTTTCAAAAATGTTGCAGCGATGCCATATGAGCCAGATCAAGGAGGGCCGCAGCTGATTTTAATGAATAGCCATTGATTGATTTCACAGAGGAGCGGACCTCCTACGAGTAAATGCAACACCTTAGCGGCAAACAATAGTGTCGATGTAATAAAAGACTGAAACAACAGGAGTCGATGTCCATCGAAAGCAAGACCGCATATCTGTTACAATAAATGAGCCCCCCGTGTTCCCCCGGACAGCAGCGTATTCAACTACGTCATTTTTTAGAGAATAGCGGCCGGATTGAGATCGGATCGGTGGTACTCTGAGAGGATAATGTAGTCGCAGTTACTGAGTAGAAAAGGACATTTCAGAAATGTACAGTTTAGTACTTGGCGAATAGTTTAGACTCTCTAGGCTGCTACTTAAGCACCAAACCCATGCGAAATGTCACCTTTTCAGAAAGCTACAATTCACAGTACGGTAATTTTTTGCAGTACTGTACAGTAATAGAGAAAATGAAATCGATCGAGATGGGGTTACAGGAAAGAAGATGTGAGGATGAGCTTTGCAGATGACTGTCAGCGAAATTATTGGTAACCCTGATAGAAATATTTTCGTTTACATGATTTCTACGAGTTTGAAAACCGTTGGACTTTACCAAAAAAACACAGGGACACGATAATTGGATAATGTCTGCTGGCTGGCCTCCCTTCCACCTTCTGGTAGATTGGAGTGCCATCCACAGCTTTCGACGCATTATACGGTTTCACAATTGGCTTGACAATGATACGATATCTACGCTCCGGTACAAATTTACTGGCTACCAACCCACATATCTACCACAGTAAATTAACCCCCCATTTACACATTGAATAATTGACTCAAAAATCACCTTGATCGATATCATTTGCGGCCTTCATGTGTTGTGCTCGGAATTTCTGTCGTGTCAGTGTCGCGCGCACTTGCGCAAAACTCTCAGTTCATCCCGAAAACAACTTGTCTGAGACAGCTTGCAGTGCATTCTTGTTGCATCTCATTGGTTCTACATTCACTGAAGTTGCCAAATGCAAACATACAATCTGGCAAATCCTATAAAGCATCTAAATCCGCAAACATTCCAATTCCAATCTGCCAAATCATGCTTTCTCTCCCTTCATGTCCCAGTGCACATATTTCATCCCCAAATTTTACCTTTTCTGCGAGCACCCCACCAAAAGTCTTCCATACATTAAAAGTAACCAAAAAATCCGCCTCACCGAAATCCACCCATTATGCTGTTCCGCCGCCCTTTTCATCCGCATCGCCTTCACGGGCTACTCTATGCTACTTTTCTAACACCCACACCTTCCTATAACGTTCGCCAGAGACAATACTTCTCCTGCACTCTGGAAATACTTGAGGACAGTGTATGCACCTATTCACCCTACCACCACTAGTGTCACAACTACGTTCCCTTCTTTCAAATCTCTACCTCGCACCTACCGCAAAACCACTCATTTCTTCCTCTGATCAGCGTTTTCTGTCAACCGACCGAAACCTAGTATTCGCTCAAGATGTTATTTTCTAAAAAGACGCCCGCACTTCTCGACCGCGTCGACATCTATTGGCCATCTTGTGAGCGTTATTTCCGTGGCACTCTTGTCGGAAAAGTGTGCAACTCCCTTTTTGTCTTCTTTGTCCACTACGACGACAATGATTATCAACGCACTGACTTGAACGAAGTTCGTTGGCACTATGCTTCTAACGTCTGTTGTGAAGGTGAGCAAGATGTCTTGGTGGGAGAAGACTTTATGATGAATGATTTGCGACGGTACTTTGGAGTGAAGCAAGCCCGGAAAGACAAGGTGGTTGCAAGAGGGTTGGTTTCGAAAAGGAGAAGTGCTAGGGACAGCAGAAATGTTCGAGGAAAAGCGTTGAGTGGGGCAAGTGAGGTTACAATTTTCACATCAGAGGCAAGGAGTGAAGAGCAAAGCACGAGTAGTGGGTGGAAAATGTCTAGCGAGGAGAGCGCAAAGCACGAGAAAGTAGTTAAGGTTCAGTGGACCAGTGAGAAGAGAGAGGCACGTGAACCCGCGGTTGCTCATAGAACCGCAGACGATGGAGAAGAAATTGGAAACCCAGGAAAGGTTTTGTTGACCGCAGGAAAGCATTGGAAAAAAGCCCTTCTCGAAGAGTTTCGGGGTTGGGAAAAAGATCGCATAGCTGTGGTTTCATCACGATAATTTTCCAGTTCCTTCCCCATTACCGTGTCGGTATACCCTTTTCGAGTCAATTGTGGTTGTCTGGAAAACCATGGGATAGATCAGATATATCCTCCAAGAGTAAAACTCCCAAATCTTCCCCATATTCCATGTTGGCCATAGGCGGTCAGCGGGATGAATTGAAAAATCTCTGTTACAGTTGAGAGATAGAGGAAGACTTTACTAACGAGGACGAGGGGGACGTAAATTCCTCGGCGATCAAGTGGCTAAAAATAAATGGAGGGACGGGTTAGGTGTCTTATTCTTGTCTTATTCTAAAATTTAAACGGCGAAATGTGGTGAGGGCAGTTGACGAGGCAATGGCGCTGGTTGCAACGAGTGGGTTCTTTTACTGAGATAAATGTTTTGACTGTAATCCAATCACATTTCATAGCTGTAGGGTCGCATTATCTGATCTGCTGTAGATACTGTAACTTTCCTCAGTCGGGGTCGATATCTACGGCGCCTTGGGTGAAGACGGCCAGCAGTGTTTCCGACACCTCGCTTCCTTCGTCGCTTCCCGTCGTGGTTGCTCTCCGCAGCAGGAACTTCGCGACTTCGTTACCCGCTATGCATCTAGCCTCCAAGCTATGCAGGCGCGAAAGGTTGCCACCCACTGCTGCCTGCGTAGTTGATCTCTGAATACTCTCCGCACAGTTTCGTGCTTTAGAACTCGTAAACCGTTCCGTTCCATATTAAACAATTTAATGGGCCACTGTAACTGTGTCAGCATGCCTTTTTGAGTCGATTGTGTTTTTCTGGAAAACTTTAGGATGGATCAAATACATCTTCCAACATTAAGAACACCCCAAACTTTCCCCTGTAACATTAGCCCATTGTTCCGTGCGCACCAACCACAAATCATCTGTACAGTATTGAATCGTACATTACTCAATGCCTCCAGAGGTTCAGCGGCAGTGACTCCTTTACAAGTTTTCACTTCCACACCTCAACAAGCAGAAGATAGTTGGTACTCCATTGAGTACGGAGTACTCCTTTTTCACAGCAGAGGTACACGAGCTTATATCTGTAATTCTTGATCCCTTATCGAACTAGCCTAGCTTTGGGGCTGCTCCTGCTCTCCAATTATAAAACTAGACAAACTTTCCTACCGAACAGAAAGTATTTCAGGGATTACTTCTATTTTGTAGATTACCAGCTGCTCTTTAGCTTGTGAAATGCTCTGCTATTCAAACTTAAGATCCTGAAAAGTTGTTTGAATGCAAGATCATAGGACTCCCAACCTTACCATCACTGGCAGTACACCATCTCCATTTACCCCCTCTGTATAAGATTAGAAGATTTGGCGGTGATCTAGCCACGAGATTTTAGCTTGCCTTCTCCGGTGCTGTAATCTAGCTCTGACTAGAGCAAGGTAATCGATCTTTCCGATAGTGAAGAACTACGAGTGCTCAAAATTTCGAACAGATAAACGGCCGTGTCTCACGTGACTTCCATGTCTACATGAGAAAATGAAAAAGTGTTACGATATCAGCCACTATGTTACTCAATTGAATACTTTTACGTAAATCGATCTTACTTTCAGGAAGGGGTTTAAATGGATTGGCTAATGTATTCAAAATCTTCCTCTTTTTCGGGTGTACTTCGAATGATGCCAAGATATAATGCAGGCACCCAAACATCTTCTACTTCATTCGAAGGAACTATGTACATAGCAATCTTATTTGTGGAGCTTTAAGAGCACCGCTACCTGTAAGGAGAAAGGTTTGGGTGTTTTACTCTTGGAAGATATATCCGATCTACCCCATAGTTTTCCAGACAACCACAATCGACTCAACTCTATTTGTAAGCGCTGAAAGGGTTCTCTTTTGTCTTTACATTTACTTTGCCTTTGATTTTGCGCTTTGTTTTCTCTTTCGTTTTTATTTTTGCCTGTTCTTTCATCGCTCCGTTTTTTCTTTTCTGTTTTATTCCTTTCTCTAGTCCACTACGGGAGGTATGTCGGGTGCTTTAATATTTGAAAGATATGGTCGGATGTGGCCCGGAATTTTCTAGAAGGTGACCAGTAGTACCTCTTGGTTTTCCCGAAAAGCAGGCTCAAGGCCGGTCAGCAAGCATTCTGCGTTGGACATTACGGCTGCAGGGGGGTGTCTCTGAGTATGATCCGCTCGGATCTTGCCATAGGCCTCCATCGTCCTAGCGGCCACGTTCCGCGCGACATCAATTAGCACCCCATAGATGTCTGGGTGCCGGCCTCCGAGACTGAATCTGGGGATAGGCACGAGCCTACCTCTCACGGAAGTTGCGGTAAAAGATTCATGTCTTCAATACTTCGCTCCGACGGCAGCATTGAGGGAGGTGAAAAGATGAAAAGTACGCAACCTTTTGTGGGAGGGCGCGTCGTCTACGGCGGGTTTTTTCACATACTTAAAGGATGCTTGGAGTCTGTTTTTCGTTGGGCAATGCAAGTCTCTTACGATGGTTGTTGCTACGGAGATTAGTATGGAGATTGTCGTCCTTGGTAAAGGCAGTATCATACGATACGATGTCCATCTATTATGCTGCTTTCTTTCAGTTTTAGCGATACTCTTCTGTGCATTTTGCCTGCCTTTTGAATCACATGGAAACCAGAATTGGTAAATCAAATGCCGTAGATGCGGCAAGGGAATGTGAAATTCCCATTTTCGATTCCTCTCCCCACTTTCCTGATTGGCTGTGACCTTGTAAGTAAGAATAGTTGGGCTGCAGTCTGATCGATAGAACTAACTGGGTGTAGAACAGTGTACACCGTTCAGAGATCCGATAGTCTCCGTAATTATTTACTCTCAAAGCACTCTCAGACATTAAGTAACAAAACACATTACAATAACAAACAAAGCATACGGTTTCATCTTGAAGCAACCTGATGACAAGTATTGTATTACTGTTGCAACATGAAGCAACCAGATGATTTCAGACGACAAGTAATACAATACAAATTCAAATATGACCGGTCGTCATATTCATATTCCTCCCCTTTTCATCCAAAGTTCTTTTCCGAACTTTTTGTTTCTGAGACAGCGTCAAAATCCATACAGAGTCGACCCGTAAAAAGGGTCAACGGGAGAGCATCTGTGATACTACTGTCTTTCTTCGTTAGAGGATCAGCGAGATTGGTGCTTCCAGTTATCCACGATATCTTCTCCACAGCACCGGTCTGAAACTCATACCGAATTCATCCAACATCACCTCTGATAGACATATCGATCAAATTTTTCTAAGTAGACAACGAAGTGAACAAATCTTTTGAGTCAACACAAAGGCGAACACGGATTTCCATGTCCAGAAGTTCAGAGTATGCGCTAGCAATTGCCTTCTCCTCGTCAATTTCTTCGCCAGCAGCACAAATTTTAGCCGCGGGTACACTCTTCACGGGCCTTTTTGCCTTGTGAGATATCCATGATATGGAATGAAAAGTTGCGTTATTCTTCATCTCTCCAATCAAAAGTCCTGCGAGAACTCCTAGTTGACCAACATCATCAGTCTTTGATGCATCATCGAATAAAAGAACTGATAGTTCTCGCTCCAACTTATCAGTCGGCCTCGGATAGGAAATTGTGGTGCGAGCTTCTTGAGATTCCTTAAGATGTTAACCTGCTGAACCAAATGGCAAACCTTAGTATCCGGCAATTTCTGCTGAAGATAGCTAGAATAAAAGGAACAAAAAGTAGATGCTGCTGTTCCAATCCATCCAAACGAGCTATTGATAGATGTAAATGCAGACTTCTCCATCTTGTTTAAGGTCACATCATACTCCTTTCTTCTTTGTCTAGAAAAATGATATTTCTTAACGCTATCAAGCTTATCATCGGCATCGGTTTCCACCGTGAAATCACCATTCTGAGTAGTATTCATACCAAAATAAGTGGAGTTTTCCTGGCTCATGGTTAACATCACCAAACTTAAACTTCTTATCAAACTTTTTCAAGAACCGCTTAGCCCTGTCTCCTTCATCAGCTACCATCAGGTCGTCGGCAATTTTCGCGACGATTAGAAATAATCTTGCATATTCTTTTTGGAAGAACAGTTGCGGAACATGAGTGGATTGTGTGAGTCCAATGTCACACATCAGATGTTCTGACTGATTTTGCCATTTGGCGTTTGCATTAATCAGTGTGTAAGAAGCAGTCAAGAGGACCCATAGATGTGACCCTTTCATTTAGCTCTCTCTTGGTGGGCTCACATATACATCACGCTGAGGTGTTCCCGTCTGAAGAAAAGCCGCTTTGACATCAGCTTTGTACAATGTCCACCAAAAGAGAGATGAAATAGATTGCAAGATTCTCAGACCTGTAGGTGGACAGGTGCTGAACGAATCTTTCAAGTTGTCTTCGCTCCCATGAGATGCTATACGAGCCTTAAGCTTTAGGAACCCATCATCATTCTGCTTTACCTTATACAGTACGTGACTGTTGATAATGTTCGAGGAAGAAGGAATCTTACTCTTAGGCACTTGTCGCACAGTCCTCAGATATGTTTCCTCCTCTGCCTTGTACGCGTTTACAAGCGGGAACTGATCAAAGTCTTGCGCCTGGTGAATAACAAAGGACTTGTTACCAAAGTGCTCAAGCATAGAGGACAGAACTGGGCCTTCAACACTGGTCACCTCAAGGCCACTTGAAACTTTACCAGCACTTGCAGGGAGCGCATCTGCAAATTTCCAATGTTCCTTAGTCATTTCCAGACATTCAGTGTCACCACCATCATAGTGAATCTCAAAACGACCATCTTCTTCAGTAAAGTGCACAGTACCATCGTAGACCTGATCGTCCAGTGGCCAAAAAACAGAGACTCTATCACCAATATCCGGTTCTGACTTTGACGTATCTGTTAAAAAGTCATCATCGACAGTTTTTTCAATCTCATAAGATGAATCTGTATCATAAGTTGCATCCATCTCCATAACTTCCACACCCTTTTCAAGAAGTAGCTCATCTAACGTGTCAATTACATCTTTTACGTGTTTTGCAAGGTTATTATGTGGTATTGCTGGTCGAACATCTTCGACAGCCAGAGATATTTGGCTTCCAGCCTTGCCAGGAACACATATTGATCTGGCATCCTTGTTTATCGAAAGAATGGGTTTAGACATTGACGATTTGCCCCTCTTTTCGTTCTCTTTCTTCTGAAACACCTCAACCGTATCACACACTGAGATAGGTAATTACTGAACTTCTTTATACCGTAGAATAAGCGCTAGTTTACGACGAGCTTGCAACCTTTCACTTGTTTCACGAAAATCTTCAGGAACAATAAATTCTAGCGGTGTAGAGAAAACAGGATTAGTGAAGCTTTTTGCAAGTTCAAAGGCAGACGTGGTGTCATTATCGTACAGATTGTTCGAGATAGAAACTGCTTTGTGAGCAGCAATCTTAGGATCAAAGTCCGTACCAGCCGCTTCCTTCAAACGTAGGTAGATACTGAGAATAATGTTGTGCTTAAACTCGATAGGGGTCTTTGAGTGTCAACCTCGCGGTACTACACGGATCTGAATACCTAACGTTTCAGCGTACTGTCTAAAGTCTCCAACTTGAAAAGCTTTGTCAGCTTGAAACGAATCCGGGGAACAGAATTTTCCGACCCACGCAGCTTCAAACTCAAGCACAGCATCACAGAGCTTAGTAGAAGAGACTTTGTATGCAGCGGAATATCTAGATATGAGATCCACATAATGAGGCCTAAGCACGTCGTCCAAGTTGAAGTGATCAACACAAAGAACCTCGTTAAAGTTTTTCGACAAAGAACTGATAGAAAAATTCCTACTAGGCTGTGGAGGAGCGGTGCATCGACATGCTGTACACTCTTTCATAGTTTTTGCGATGTATGATGCTATGGTTTCATTGCAGAAACCGTTCCGTTCTAGAAGAAGCTTATAATCTGTGAGGGCTGCGTGTCCACAAACATGCCTATGAACCTTGTCAATGACCTTTTTGACCTCTTGCCATGACATATTATCTGTTGCTACAGCACCGAGACAAGTCAAGGTTGAAGCAACATTTTGTTTCGCAATGAAGCGATCGAGTTGTATGTAACTGAGGAAATCATAGTCAACCATAGAGATATAGTCAATGTTTCCATCAACAACGAAGGCTAGAGCATTTCTTTCCAGGTGCTCTATGCTAGCCTTCCTTCTAACATTGCGTCCAATTACCCTTCTGAGAGGAACCTTCCAAGACTAAGTGGGTTATGTTGATAGGAGTTCCACTGTCAGAGGTGGCTGTGAGAACAGTCGAACCAAGAATGCGATGAGCTGGACTGGCATGCTTTCCTGTACCAAATTGCCAATGCATATGACCTTTGAGAGAATCAGGTATTTTTTTCAGCTTACAATTAGTCCTAAATCCAGCATGTTCGGTGAGGAGTTTAAGTTCAATCTGTCCTAATGCCGCATAAGGTGCACCGTCGTCAACTATCGGTCCACGTTGACCCGTTGCAGGCAAAGATGATGAAGATCCAGAAATTGTGGTAATATTGAAAGAAACAGTTTTCTTCTTAGCCTTATCGCCTCCATGGGATTCAGTGTCCGAGGAAGAAGAGGATACGTCACGACCATTTCGTGGGTTGCTGTGTTGTGGTGAGTAAAATAATTTGACATGCGATGGTAGGGATCCATCAGGATTATGGTTCCTTTTCCAATGACCGTATTTGCCACATTTATCACAAGGAAATCTCATCGTAATGTTATTTCCATTGCCACGCCCTCTTCCATGAATAGTTGTCCCAACAGAGCTGGCATTTAGGGCATTGATATTTCCTGCTGCAGGCGAAGATTTATCGCATTGCTTACTAACAGATTACAATGATTGATATGTTATAGCACTCAGAAACTGATTTTCAGTAGACTGAGCGTTTAGTTTATCGTCAGATGGTGCAGCTGCTGCTAAAACTGATACTCTCTGAGAATTATCAATTGCCGAATTCGAGAGCAGCATATGAGCCGTGATGCATTCTGGAAGCTTTGTAGTTGTGGAAATGAAATTGAACTTTGCAACCTTTGCAGAGAGCCTAGATTCAAAAGTATTCATACTTTCGGTACCAGAAAGACGAGTATTTCATAGAGTGTTGAAAGCACGATATGCTTCACTTATAACAGTCAAAGCATCTCGTTGAACGACACTTCCAACTAGCAGATCTACTGCTCCTTCACCTTTCAACTGTTCGTCAGATACACCAGAACAAAGATCTTTGGCACGACCATACAGTTGAGACTTAAGACAAACAGCTTGAAGGGCAGCAGGGATCTTATTCCTATTGGAATCAGGTAACGCATTATGGAACATTTGCCATTAGCGGACCGCATCTCGATATTCCTCATTTTCACCTTTGCCATCCGTCTATGGAGGTGCTTTCGCAACCCAAGAGAACTTAGGCCTAGACGGCAGATTGGACTGATGCGCTAAGTCCATAAGTTAAGAAAATTGGGCTGTAGTCTGATTGATAGAACTAACTGGGTGTGTAACAGTGTACACCGTTCAGAGATCCGATAGTCTCCGTAATTATTTACTCTCAAAGCACTCTCAGAAATTAAGTAGCAAAACACATTAAAATAACAAACAAAGCATACGGTTGCATCATGAAGCAAACTGATGACAAGTATTGTATTACTGTTGCAACATGAAGCACCCAGATGATTCCAGACGACAAGTAATACAATAACAAGTAATACAATACAAATTCAAATATGACCGGTCGTCATATTCATAGTAAGTAGAAGTACAGGCTGTTGGGGGTTGAGTTATTCGACGGAAGTCAACCATGTATGTCCTCCGAATGGCCAGCTGCAGGTGTTAACATGCATCGATGCGTGTAATTGCATGAGTGGAGCCATTCCCTCGAGTACTACTCGAGTTGATATCGTGAGCCAATGTAATTGATCACTACCTTCATTGCTTTGCATGAATTATTTTTAAGCATTTCGCATATGTGTAACATATGGAAGTCTCAAGGACTAGTTTCATGCATTTAGGACCCTACATCGTGGCTGAATCATATAGTCCTGAGTCAATGAAATTGCTTGAGTAATGGTTTGCAGAGGACCATAGCTGCGGATCCCCCTTTGCATCACTGCGTGATTTGTAGAACCCATGTAATTTAGGAGATGTGAATTCATAGTATTGCGCTACCCTGACTGATTACACTGAAGTTAGAACACACAAGTAGTAGAATGTGAGAGTAGGAGAGTATTTAATGCTCGGCTCAACAACAGTAAGAGTAAAATGGCCACAAGTGAAGTCGCCTCGAGGAATCATCTGCGCAAACACAGGCGATGTTGATCTGAGCTTGGCTTAGGTGGGCAATGGCTGCAGAAGATGGGCTGAGAGCGATTGTCTGTGTGGCTTCCTTTCCAAGTTTGTGTTAACTTTAGGCCAGTATCCTTGCTTTATACACGAAAATGAAATAGAACAAATTTGTCAGCTAAAAAATAAGTATTACAATTGCAAGAGACTGAGATCGACACGTCTCATAGTACTTATTAGAATTCTGCAGCGAAATTTCGAGACTAAGCTGTTGCTAAGTTACTGCCCTCGACGTGGCCGTTTTCCGTTCTGATTGATTCGCTTTTCCATCGGCTCTACCTTTGAAATGAGATCTGTTATCTTTTTATGAGTTTGTCAACATAAATGTACATTTAAAAGGGTTACAAGGAGTAAATTTTATGAATAACAGAGGCTCCAAGCCTGACGTAAGGGAAAGAAACTAATAAATTGTGGCACCATGGTTGACCAACATAGACATTAGAAACTTTAATGTTTTCATACACAGACTATCAGAAATAAAACACAACGTATCAGTATCAGTGAAATTTCCATCATTTTTTATAAATTAGAAAAAGGTGATATCTAGGAGATTCCACGATCTTTTCAACCTTTCAAATGATTTATTTAGACCATATTCTTGATCTTAAAAAAATAGAATGATTAAAAAGGTAGCCCTCGTGAAACATTAGTCAATTTAATATAAAAAACAGAAGTCTATAGCTTCAACAAGTAAATGTAGTCACCTCTGACTTGTTTTTTGTCATTCCCGACTCATTATTTATTGTGGACTCACTTTCTTTACAGTAAGAACGGCCATCGCTATAAGCAGCGTAGGTAATTTCACGAAATTACACAATTTGGAAAGAGAACGTTTCATAGTTATATTTTAGGTCTTCTGAAAAACGTTTCTGATTGAAAGCAAGAATTCGAAGAAATCCGTAGGGTTGTCTCGGGAATACATTTGAATAACAACTAATTTCATGAGAAACTCAAATTGAGAATCTTGTGAACAATTGTCTGGCTCCACTTTAGTGGTTTATTTCCAGATGAAAGGACAAATACAAAACCTTATTTATTGGAATTGATATACAGGACTGAGAAGTATATATTTTCGCTAATGAGGCCGTCATCATAAAGCTTGAAACAAAGTAATTCTTTGTGAAAGAAATCGTCCTGGCCTTTTCCCACTGGGTTTTCATTTTTTTTAACGTGGGGACAAATCTTGGCAATTATAATATCAACTGAATAGTAATGATGTAAGTGATTTATGCATTGATATGTAGCGCGTTTAAGGGAATAAAAGAGTTACAAAATGTCAAAAAAAAATAATTTATTTGTAATTGCCATGAGTCAAGGCATTTTGTATAAATTATTGGGTGTACTTCGATATTAGACTATGGATAAAACAAACATGAACTCAAGTGTACCTATAGACAGACATTTAGATTTAAATAACCCTTTGACTCTCAAAAGCTTCGGGTTAAACTGATTTTATTCTATGATTAAGGGTTTTCATATAGAACAAACATTCTATTTAGTGAGCGCGAGGCTTTTAAGAAAAAAGCAACCGATTTCCATTTTTTAGATCTTGATAATGAATTTGTCGTCTTTTATCAAATTAGGTGTTAAGTGTTCATGAATTTAATTTCGACTTCATTGACCAAATTACATCATTCGAATTTCCTTATCTCCTCATATATTGAATGTTTCTATATCGAACCGATATTTATCTCTGAAGGCAGCTCTACTAGGAACCATTTTCTTCTGCTCACTTGGGATCAATAACAGGGGAAAATAGAATCACGGTCGCTGAGCATATGCATTTAATCATGTTTGATTGGAGCTATGTTCTCGAAGCTTCTTCTTTCCTCTACAGCTTCGAGCTCCGACAAAAATTATCAGGGAATATTATGCATTCTTTTTTTCTGGAGAGCTGTTCCTGTAAAAGAAATTTTCCATCTCTAATGTTCAAATCGGCCGAGCTCTGATGTGGGTTCTTCAGCTTTCCATTTGTATCTTCAGTATCTCTACATGTCATACAATAGTAATCGGGCCTCTTAACACTTTCTCAAAATATTTATCTCCTAGATCACGGTGGGGGTCAGTGTCTCTCCCCTGTGGTTATTTATATTTCTGGCATTTTGAGTGTGACTATTACATGACCTTTTTTGACTTTTTGCCACCTTTTTGTCTACGATAAAACTATATATTAAAAGTAGTCAGCTGCTGATTTTATCTGCGTCATTTTTATTTTATAATTGGTCCATTTGCTAGTTATGAAGGAATTGAATTATATCTATAACTCCACTGAAATTGACGTGAAGCAAAAATAATGAAGATCGAGTATTAAACTGTTGGTTCAGGTACAATTTTGTTACCTTTTATTGTTCAAAATAGGCTTTCAATCTCTACACTGCCCATTAAAGCCGCTTTGGCTTTTTTATTGATAAAATTTTTCCACCGCTTTAACTCTCAAAAGCTCCCAAAGAAGCAAAAAAAATTTCAGTGGGTCTATAAATATCCTCTGTGTCGCTTCCAGTCTCAATAAAATCTTTCATCAGGTATTTATGTTGATTTCTTGTGGTGTTTCGCAATTTACTTCACAGGAACCTGGTCGGTAAAGCTTTTTCAATAGACGGACTATAAAAGGCCTAACGGAAGCAGTAGTGGAATTAAAAAAGACCAATAGAATATGCTTTCATTACATGCGTCATTGAATGTCGGATAAAACTTGAAACGAATTGGGTCAAGTCTTGGTTGCTATTGTGTTTTGGACAAAGTACTTGGTTGAAAAACTCGACAATAAGGGCTATTACGAATACGTTATATTTTCCTGTAATCATATTTACACTGCACTATACTCCTTAAATGTCACTAATTGATGTATGATCCTATAAGATGAAAATACAGTTTATAACTGAATATTGGGCTTCATTAAACACGTTCGGTAGCTACTGGTGTACTTCAGTATAGCACTGCATGTCCAAAAGAGCTTAATTATAACAATAACACTTTTTAAGACCTAGAACAAGTAGTATGAAACATACATACCAAGAAGGATTAAAAGTAAAAGGTTAACTGAGCAGTGGGTTTTATCAGAAAATTATTGAAGATGAAACTAGCTGGTTTTTTCGGGCCACAATTACTGTCTTTTCTGTATTTTGCAAATAAAAAAACTCCTGTATATATAAAAAATTTAATTCAACCAAAAGCGAAATCCCCCAAAGAAAATGCTTGCCGCTCTTAAAATCTTCATGAATGTATTTTTTCAATGAGAATTTTTCTTCAACTCAAAGCTCAATCAAATAACGGCTATAATATGGTTTCTAATTGTTGTAAATGTTCAATGTTCAGTGAAATAGTCAGTTTAGGAGGTATGGATTGTAACGTGAAGATTTTGCAAACAGCAGGACTAAATTATGTACATACCTAACGGTATTTGGCCCGCTCAAACTGGAATTAACTTTGGGATCTTTATGGCCTTGGTTTATATCAATTTGCAGCAACTAAAGAAAAACACTGTTTATCGACGTAGGACAATCAAACAGCCCAGTATAAATCCCTGTCAATTGTGAGTGACTATTACCACAGTATATCGATGAACGAGAATGAAAATCGCGCAATAATACTTTCGTTGGCCCGGCTGAAGACTGGCAGTACAATAATACTGATAGTATAAACGGCATCAAAAGTTAAGCCTTGAAATGACCCATGCAGATGCTGTTCTACTTTCAATTAATTTTCTATTTAATTAGAGGACCCCGCCGCCTACTTACGAAAATCTAACGATATGCTTCACAGTATATTTTCGCAATAAAACCCGCGAAATTAGTACTGTCGTTGTCGATCACAACATGAATATACTAACGTGCAGTAATGGGTGCGCCCGTGAAATATTCGGGAAAGCAGGGATCGAAGGCTTATCATGTACTTTTCAAGCAATATTACTGTACTTTTATATTTGAAATGTAAAGAATTTAATATACATTGGATGTAATGAGAAGAAAATGCCACAAGTACCGCAATATGGGCCAGAAGTATGAAATCAAATTTTCATGCAGGTTACTTTTTATTCGAGCGTGAGTTCAATTCCATTCATCAGGAGAACTAAAGGCCGTCTGTTGGCGGCGCGAGTGTAGAGTCGCAGACAAGTTGCGGGGAGGGAGAGTGACGGAAAGGATGGGGTGATGAGTGATCGGAGAAGGCATGTACAGTGTGCTGGAGTTTGAAAAAGTGTTGATGTTGGCTTACCTTTCTCTCTTTCTACTCTTCCTCTCGCTATGGGCGTTATATACCGCACTGTATGTACAGTGTCAAAATAAACGAGCTACAGTACAGTACCAGAGAATTTTCTCGAAACAGACACGTGTGCTACATGAGGGTGTCGCGTGGCATAAAGTGAGGGCGAGGTGCGACACAGTACGTATGTGCCACAGATATCTCGACCCCCGCCCCTCCGCCCCTTCCAACTTTCCGACTAGTTCCTTTTCAGATTTTCTCCTCTCATTACCCTTGACATTCCCCTGTTCTGACCAGGCGAGTACATCGCTTCGCCCAAGTGTCCCTCGCATTCCAAATCGTTCACAACATCGTCTTAATTGTAGCTGCAGCAGTGAAATAAGTTATTGGAAAACTGAATCAATCTAGTCAGACTGAAGTGATCTGAAGATGGACCAATTTTTATGGTTACTGACAACGTAGAGAGATCTTATGCCCACTATATTTTTGGTCCATCTCAGGGAATTTTGGACAAACTGAGTACAATTGGAAGCAGTCTTTGAAGAAGAAAGTTTCCAGAAAAATATTTACATGAAAAGTACGCGTATCCAACGCAGTCAGTGGAACTCATTTTGTGCGAGAGATATAGGAAACACTCGAAACTAATATATTTGTATTGAATTTTGTCATAAAAATGTAGATAAGCATAGATGATTTTGGCTGGACAGAAAGCAAAGATATTGTTAAAATATTTGCACTTCAAATTTTTCTCTGGCTCGGTCACCGCCCACTCGTAATAACCATTCATTTTCCAAAAAAGGCAGTTGTCATCAATTTATTGACTCAGAAACTCGTCCTGCTAAGTAAAGCTTTGTATTTTATCGCTCCTCTTTGCAATTTTGTACAGTAGTCTGAAGATATATTGAACAACTAGTCAGCTTCTTTAGACAAGTAAATTGCCACTTGAATGGGAGAAATGCTTTAGAATAGACTTTTTTCATTTTGCTCAAATTCAATTCGTAAAATGTTTTCTGGTAACAAGGCAACGAGTATACAAGCCGTACGTTTGCATGGCAAATAATTTATTAGTACAAATTAGAGGGCCTCAATGGAAAAACAAAGAATACGTGTGGGAATAAATCTATACGGTGACAAAACAAATAACAATATGTGAAAAATGACTTGGGACTTTTCAATCGAAGGCCAAATAAAAATAAAATATAGATTAATAGGAAGCATGGGAAAGTACATTATGCGGTAATTTATAAACTTCAGTAAACTGTCCAGCTGGGATTCCATCTGATTTTTAAAATTCAGCCAGAATAAAAACTTTCAGCAGGAACGAAGGATAAAGTTAGCCTTAGTGTGCAAGATGTGCTTCTTTAGAGTTAAAAAGAGGCGATACAATTGAATTGCTTGCATTCTTGTAAGCAAGTGTCGATATAGCCTGATGACTTATTAATCCGTCATCACAATCTTTTCCATATAATTTAACAACGAAGTAAATAATATATTACTGACAGCAAGGGCTGAGTGGAATAAGTGACAGCTAGTGGCCGAATAAGAGGTAAAAATCATGTGATTGTGATACACGGACATCTGTATGATTTGAGGAAATCCCTTTCCAAAAAACAATCATCCTAAACCAACAAACGCTATTCTTTATCTAGAATTGGCGCACACTCATAATCGTTGCACATTCAGAAAGAATAACCTTTCATGTCATTCACAGAGATAGTGATGTCTGGAGGCGTATCTCGAATAAACTGAGTCATATTGCGGTACATAGTGCCCAATACAATACTTGTGTCTCATTTTGTGCCCATTGATACTTCTTTTTAAAATATTACATTGATGGATTAATCCAAACCCTTTCATGATGTCGAAAACGTTTTTATTGAGGCCAACATAACGATATTTTGAGAGAGATTGGGAACTATTCTGACGTTTCCTACACAATGCAGTTGCATTGCTGATGTAATATTTAGAAACAGATAATTTATAGGGGTTTGTAACTTAGTCAAGCTTCAACTCAATCAAAGAAAATGCAGCTCTAAAGTTAAATCAGATCAGTTTATCTCAATTCACACACTTCGAATCTGGGGCGATGAATGCATCAGCGAATATTCTACGGACAGCTAAGACGATCAATAATTGGGACCTACTCGCCTCAATCATTTCTCGTTCGCAATATTTCTTTTTTTCTCATCAAAAACTAGTTTTTCGAACGATGTGAGAGAAAGGGGACGAATATCCAAAATTTTAGCTACTCTGAAGACCAACACATATTTTTGAGTCGAAGCATTACTGGAATTATAACAGTTTGACACAAAAAGCACGTTGAGCTTGAAATAGGTAATAAAAATTACGGAAAAGGGTACATTTTATCCTAGACACAAAAACACATTTTCCAAATATTCTTGTTGAAGGAACAAATTATTAATGCGTCATCGTCGGGCAGTATTTGCGCAATTAATCATGAAAAAGTTAAATAGAAATAGAGCTTCTGAATGGTGAAATCTTATGGAAATGTTCGCGTATGTGCCTTACATATTCCTGAGGAGATAGCATCAATGGATTTATAGGTATTTTGAGCTACAATGATCAATAATATGTAGAACATTTCAGAGTCAAAACCATTTGCCCAGAAGTAACAAGCAAGTAGCGTATAAAGCGAATGGTCGGTGTGCTTAAAAATGAACGTAAATCCATTTCTTCTTTTCTGGCATATTTTTTGTTACTAAAAGTGGTACCAAATTGAAAATCTTACTTCAAAGTGTAGATGTTGATTTTTCCCCGAGCGTCAAAGGACCGCACCGTTTACGCCAATAATATCAATTTTTGTCTAGGTTAGAAATGTATCTAAGGGTAAGAAGAACTGTTTCTTCATTTCGCTTTCCTTCGATTAACCGCAAAATTAGAGAAGATTAAACTTTTAGACCATTGGGGTATTTCTATTGCAATGTTTTGGATGAAAATGTATATCGCGCAAACGTCATACTGTACATGAGTGGGAAAAGATGACTGTCATCATGCTTTCAATGCGAAAAAAATGTATTTGTTCTGAAAATTAGTACTTTCCAGTTGATCCCGAAGTTGAAATATCTCTGTACACTTCCCTTAATTTGCGAAGATTAAATTGAATACTTATGCATTGCACTGGATCGAACTGTCCGAACTGCGGTTGGCAGAAAGATGAGTAAAGAGTTGAGCTTCTTTTGCATCACTTCACTACAGTACTGTGTATAGCACTTTCTGCGCCTGACCCGGTCTCATTAGGTTCACCCCTGTACTCGACAAAAACGTCTTCTAGTAGGCTATTAGCCCAAAGTACTGCAACTGAGGTGTTCTACACCTGTGAAAAGATATTTTTTTCGAGAAATTCTTTGAATGAACCGAAAAATTCGATTGGAAAGGTTCCAAAAAGACCGGAAAGCAGGAAGGCTAGTATATTGTTGTATATTTGGGTGGATATGAACTTTTTGCTCGCGTCACAGCTATTCACGAAATTGCAAACATCCCTTTGCATGTGGGACAACCAAAATGTGTCTGCAATGAGTTTTTTCGTTGTTCCGAGATCCCTATGACCTATCATGTCAGGAAATGTCCTTAATATTTTCACCTATCCTTTCAAGGGTACCACTTATCAAGAGCTAGATTAGAGAGTCGTTAGAGATTTCTTTCCCATACGTTAAAGGCCTTTTGATTTCTATACCTCCATTCTCTGTGCTATAGGCTGATGTATCTTCTTCTCAATTTCTCAAACATTCGAATGAACTCTTGCATAACAGACTCAAACGATCCAGCGCATGATTCTGGGATTTGGGGAACTCCAGCTACATTTGCATGTAGGAAAGTAAAATTAATAGATAGATTACCTTAATTAGATAAGCATTCAGCTCGTTGATTACTGTGCCGAGGTCTATACCCAAATTCAAACCCGTACTATGCCAGAAGGTAGAGCTAACTAGCCGCCAGTTGACGGAAATATTTCTTTTGGGATGGTGCTTTGAGTGCCTGGTGGTCATTTTATGAAAACAAAAGTTTTAGGTGAAAACATGTAGACACCAATATTTATCAAAGCAAACAAGACCACCATGGCTTCTTTTTCACATAGATAGTATCTAGTGTACGCATCATTGAAAATGCGACGTGAATATTGAACTGCATGGAACCTTGCTTTTCAGCTTTTTTGACAGAACTGTTCCCAATGAATGATCTGAGGCGTCTGTTTGCATTATTAATAGCCTTTCAAATGGAGATTTATGAGTACTAGGGGATTTCATAACTTCTTTTTGATTTTTTTGAATATGTTCTGCATTTCCTGGTCTCAGGAAAACCTCCCAATCTTCGCAGTTCCCGTGTGTAGCGTTGCAGCTGACATTGCAAAGTATTTGACGAATCTTCGGTAGTATGAATCTAGAAAAAAAAAGTTCCGAGCTTTCGTATTATAATTAAGTCTCTGTAACAGTTTAGCAGCTTTCTGGATCGTCTTGGGTTCCTCCTTGATCCCCAATATGGCATTGTCCCCTAATGGAACCATGCGCAAAAGAGAATTTTATCAATTTGACTTCCAAGTTGTACTCTGCTATTCTATCCACATCTGTATCTAAGTCAGAAATATGTTCATACAAAGCTTTTTAAAATACCTTAACATCATCATTGTAGACCCTTGCTAATTTGAATCCCTTCAAAAACTTATTAATTATTCTTTCGAATATGGCTGGTGCACTCAGGAGCCCAAAACAAATATTTTAGGTATAATGGTGCTACTTTAGTTGGCATAGGTTGTTACTTCCTTGCGATTTTCATCCAAATGAACCTGTCAATATAGATGTTAAACGAGAATTGATATGAATTATCTCTTACCCTTCAAACTCTCTAGTAGTTCTCAAATTGTTTAGTTGCAAATCGATCAAGTACCATTCTCTGGTATAGTCTTCAGTATTTGACGGTTAATAGACTTTTATTTCGCTCCTCTTGCGCAGCTACAACACAAAATCCATGCAGATGAGCCTAGCTGAGTAATACCATCGTATTTCTAACACTACTTTGAATAAATTGATCACATTTCGGCGGTTAGCGTCTAGACCTATGTTACGTTGTTAAGAATCGGAATGTTCGAATAATCAGTTCACCTCTAAACCTCCTTGTCCTAAACCAGAAACGGTCTATGCTATAACTCCGGATTATTTTAATACCCTTAACATCTTCGTAGACGCATAAGATGGATTTATTGCAAATTTTCATTAATATTCACTATTTTCTGCTCTCTTTTGTTGACACCATATTCACATTCGTTTTGATATGCCATTTATAACATATATGTTTTTTAGGATTTGATCATCACCGAATCCTCTTCTCTTTCAGATAAACATTCATATTACATAATGTCAAACTTGCTCTTGAATCACTCTTCACCCCAAACTGCTACATATTTGTAGCCCAGATTTCTTCTAAAATCCCAATCGTCGTTTGTATCATACTAAGAATATGAATAATTCGAGGCAAAATTTAAAATCCTTTTAAATTTAAATTTTACATTTTCGACGGCGTTGTTTGGCTTTGAACCTTTGATGTAATATCTAGAGGTGATTTTGTAACTGTACTTATCTCTCATTTATGCTATTTTCAAGCTTTTGTCAAAGCTTAGGGGCGTGTTGACAGTCATACCTCAGATTTGAACTGGTACACTCTGGTTTCCAAGGTCCATACACTTCACCAGATCCCCCATCTTCGAACAGCCAATGATGCCATCGAAAGGGAGCTCAGGCATAGGAACGAAGTCCGTATCAACTTTTGAATCTCCAAAGAACACCTGAATAATGTCATCAGTGCCCAACAATTTTGATAGGGTTCCATCCTCAACAGATATCCTTTTTGTAGTTGGAATAATATCAACTCCAATGCTAGTCACTTTCTGAAACCAGACTTGGAACAGCGCCCGAGTTGAAAAATCCTCCTTTTTTCGTTCCCGATATTTTGACCGGTACTAGTTTAAGACGTCTTCATGACGTCGTGGAAGAGTTAAGGAATAGTTTTCTTGTCCTCACTAGACTTATTGTTCTTCATAATCTTTTTTGGATTCTTTCCTTGCTTATTTTGACTCCCCATGAATGGCTGCCCAAACTTGATTCCAGTTGCCGCCGAAGCTAGCTCAGCTACCATGACAGTTTTTTTCCACATACCTTAATACATCCCTCCGAACACTTTTGACTTTTCTATGCTTTTCCAATTTCTTTGTCCAAGAACTTCCCGCTCCGGGTAAAATTTGATCAAATGATTCCCTCCGAGGGTTCCAGGTGCTGGAATATGCTCAAGCATTTAATGATCCCATCTTGGCTTCTTCTGTACATATTACATTCTGCATCCTTTTTTCACCTCGTTTACTAAGCCTACTTCTTCGGCGGTAGATACGGTCCTAAAGTCACTCAACTTACTGATCTTCGTTTTTTGCAAAAAAAAACATCTCAGGTCCAGACATGATTCGTACCTCTCCAATAGTAGTCCGCCTTTTATCTTTTGTTCAGCAGTTGCTTTCACAGTCACCGTGGCAACCACACTTCCCACAGCGAGTATTACTGTTTGAATTGTCAATTAATCTACTTGCAAAGCATCCATATTAAACGTTCAAAAACTAAAAAATCAAAGAAAAAAATTGACTGCTGCCATCAGCCTTTTTTGCATCACTAAAACTTCTTATTATATTTCTTAGATATTTTAAATTTAAAGCATTAGACATGACAATATTGATACAGTAATGGCGTGTAGTGCCGTTAATCTACCTATACTTAATGATTTATCAAAAAACAGCACTGACAGTGCTCAATGCTATTATTACATTTACGGTGAGAGTAACTGTATTTCCTGTTTACACTACCCGCTGGTCATTTAATGAATTATTAGCGTAGCAGTGGTTCCGGTCAATTTTCTTCGATACTTCATTACAAGTTACATCTCTTACAGATTCTTTGTGGGTCTGGAAAGCTCCACCTTACCTGGGATGGTGCCATAACAACAGAATGCAGTTGATCATATTCGTCACCGCGGACTAATACTCCTTCGACAAGGCCCTCCAAACATCCTTCTTTCCACATATTAATATTCAGCAACATTTGGATTAATGAGAGAACCTACTGTCTTTAGCTGGAACTCGCCATGCGCTGCGCAGCGGGGCAATAAATCGCCCCGCACTTACCACATATTCTCTAGTGATTCTTACGAATATTGTTCAGCGCGTAATTTTATCAAGATAAGTATTTCCCATTTCTCCACCTCAGCCTATGAAGATAAATATACTTACAGGTGGCCTACTATCGTTTCTATTGCGTACGCAACTTCGAAGGATACAAAGCAGCTGCCTATCCGGACAATTCGTTCTTCTCAGCAACAATAATTACCGATCAAAGGCAGATTTTATACCTAACTGGTCACATAGCAAAGAGGAACTCTCAAAATACACTTACAAATACGTCAATTCAATTGATGGGATCTGCTTGTAGTGGTATGGCGCAAACATGAAATGATTTGGGTGATTTGTCTCCATTTTCTCGTGATTATATCTGTTTTTATTGCCTCAAAGACTTCTAAACTGCAATCAGTTGAAATATATAATATTTGAAAATGACTTTCTGAAGTCAAAAGGGTTCCTGGATGTTGATATTAGGAGCAGTGCTGTCTACTGCTGCACGGCGACACTAAGAAGGATTCTGTATTGCTCGCTGCAATAAGGACAAACCATTTTTCCGTAACCCTCTTCTTTATTTAACCAACCATGTAATCAATTTTAAGACCCTGGCTGTCCTACACCGTATCCTCAGCGATTTGCAATCGACGCTCGAATATCTCTGGCTTAGCGTTCAATAGTACCTGTCTGTTGCGCAACTTTTGTACATTTCTTGGTAGATCTTCCCCACCATTATTGTTTTGTTTCCTTCTTTATCTTGCATTTTTTGTTGTTCGGGCTCCTGGTTCTTTTATACTACATTTCTCATCTACTTAGCTCCAAATACTTGTTTGAGTAACTTCTGGGGTTTGAGGATATCGCCACAGCCTTTCCATTTCCATTTCAAAAACATTGCTTTTCACTAACTGACTTTCCTCAATACAAATATGCTGTTTTGTTAATGTAGGCCGGCTCTTAACAAATTGATACAAGAATGTCAGGTAAAACTTCGATGACATGGGCTTCTTCACCATGTCCTTAACGAGGATAATAGCGCAAATATGCGCGAGGAATCACATCGCTCCCTGAACAATATTCTCGTACCCAATTGATATCACTCACTCCAGTCCTTCAACATAGCGGCTCATCTGAACCATTGAGCCACTCTACATAAATCACGTCACTCAATTGCGGTAGTACTTTCATACCTTTGCAACATCGTCTCGGACGCTAGTTCTTTTGCACAGGCAGTATTACATTGGAAGAAATTTTAATTTCCTTAAAAAAAGCTCCCATGCGGGCCGCCCAAGAATCGCTGCTTTGTTATTCGGACTAAGAAAAAAATGTCGGATGAAAAGTTGAAGAGGGAGAGGTCATCTTCGACACGACCATGTGAAATTCTGTATGTGCTGGCATAAGCAGCTAGCTGTGCATTAGAATTGAGCGATGAAATGGTTTGCGTTGAATTTGCAAACCAATGGGCATGCTGTACGCTTTACAATGCAACTTCGCAGGAAATTGGTATCTTTCTGGTGGGGTATATAAAAAAGAAAGAATCCAAAACAAGAGGGTTTGAAATTGGGAAGTTTTCAGAGATGCAACTCAAAGTAGTCTGGGTAACTTCGTTTATGCTAATCCCATGGCTTACTGTCGATCTTTTTCTTCATATAGTTCCTGTCCTGTATTCTCTATAGTCCTTTCATTAGTGTTAAGAGACTATCTGACTGCAGAAATCTAAAATGACATTATCAAAAAATCAGAAGTGAACGCTGGCACAGATCACTTCGTAACTATAGAATGACATGAATCGAGATAATGCAAAAAAAATGGCCATATTCCTAGTAAATGTAGGCAGAGTGCTCCAGAAATGGATATTTGATCAAAGCAGTTACTCGGAAAGGAATTATAGTTGACGTCAACTTAGATTTTACAGGAGATGATTATTTTGTGGAAGGAGAAGAGGAGGAACTGGATAAAATTGGTCCAACGAATGATGTAATCTCCCCACCTCCCAGCACTGTTCCATGTGCTGAGAATACGTGCGAATATTCTGAGGATTTTCATCAATAGTAAAATTGCAGACCTGCTTAAGTCGATACTACTCATGTGAGAACACAGTAATGCAGGATGAGCTCACATATAACGAAGTTAGGTGGTAGCCATTTAGATGCAAAACATTTTTCTTCAAGGAAATACCTTTCGAATTTGGAAAGTGTGCTGTTATCGCAGTTTAAGATACATTAAGACTTGAAGAGGATGAGTTGATTGGAATTATCTGTGAGAGCAATTATAAAGAAGTGCATCGAGGTGAAAACAACAGGCTTCGGGGCTCACCAAGCCAATTTTCAGTAAGTAGAGCTCTAAGCACATTACTGGCCAAATTGAAATCCAACATTCCTCATTCCGGTGGTAAATGTGACAGCAAATCGCTATTCAGAGTCGTAAGAGTTGCCCTTTCTGACACAGTTGTGAATATGGCCATGAAAAATCCTCCGAATCCGAAATACTCGTACAAAGAGACTTCCCAAACGCCATTGTTGTTTTTTCTTCCCACAGAAAAGAGTATAACAAGGAAAATGGGAGTTAATTTACGAGAGTCAGGATCGAAAAGCAAGTCGTAACTTCGGCTATCTTTAACATTCAATTCTATCCCTTTCATAAGTTCATAACGGAGAAAACGCCTTCAAATTCATTCGGACATCAGAGAAGTCTGGCGAACGCCAATCAAAGAGGACACGGAGCGGGACTTGAGACCCATCACGATGCCAATGAAATGGCAAGAGCGACTGTTGGACGTGATGAGATTGGGCAGAAGCCAATTTTCCACCCACAATGGTTGAAATAAGGCTTTATCAGTTTAGATGGCGATGATTATGCACACTATGAACCAAAAAAAATTGAAATAGTGTCGCCTTTCCGGTCATTAGTCAGATTTACCTCTACCATTTAACTGTTACTTTCTAATCATTCCGTGTCTGAAGGAGAGTGAAGAGAGTTTATGATAATTTAGTGCCTCCAATTGAGACTAGTTGAGTCATATGTTGAATCATATGGTGGATGTATACATTATATATATGGGGAGAAGTTAGAAACATTGAGTAAAAAAAGTATCAAATAACTGAACAACAAACCACCAAACTGCATCAAGCAAACCTGGTACTTTGTAAAGTGAACAGCCCTCCATAGGGCTGCAGATCTTTGCGGCGTACTGCCGGCCGAAGGGGCTCGCACAACCTGCGAGCCGGGTCGTACGCGACGTCTGTCTCCCGGACCCCACACCAGCTCTCTGTAGGGCCGACTGTGGTCGCAAGTTACACTCGCCACGAGAGAGAACTTTGACAAATAGATCAGGGACTCGTAGAAAATTGTGGGAGAGAGACGGTAAAAGGGAAGGTGATATAAGGTTTAAGAGATGCCAACTAGAACTGATATTGCTAAACATAGGGCGCAGCGACTGTTCAGTGTAGTCAGGAACTTTTCGTATGTTTGTTGCAAGAATATTTGAAGAGCTCTTTTCGAGAACCAACCATATCTCCTGGTGCCTTGGCGCAGTCAAGAAATTTACATTGGCCAAAAATTAAAGACAGCATGATTCAGAAGAAGAGAAAATAGCAATCCTACGTCTAAATAGGATGCGGGACTCATGAAGGACTGTTACTCGGGTCGTAAGACCGCTGATGACCATAATGCAGAGCTGCATTCTTGGTTCATTACTACAAACAAAATTATGCACCTCGCCGTTAGGAACCAAATATGCGTCACCAATGGATCTTCAAAACAGCGGAACAAGACATTTTATTTCGAGATAATTATCAAAAATTTCTACGTGATTGACACAGGTAGAAGATTCTGTACAGGATACACCGGATGCAAAAAAGGGTCATGATATTCTTCCTTTCCTCCAATGCATCATCAAGAGCAGGAGATGCATAGCAGTTATACCTGTAGTGTTCCGAGATTTGACTACAGAATTGGTGAAACATCAAGTCTAAGGTGATGATATATTCATTGCTTCACACGAGCATTTGTGGAAGAAAGTTGAACTTAATTCTAGTGGGCCCGAAAAAGCGATATTGTAGGTTATATTTCTGTATTTTGTTCTATAATTCATCGATAAAGGAAGGGCACTTTATAGTCGTTGGCTTATCATGACGAGCGCTGAATACAATAAACGCAGTATTGATGTGATTCCGCGCAATAACTCTTGGTCCTGATCATCAGTTTAAAGCGAAAAGTAGGCTACTGTTGCATAAAACAGCCATGACATTCATCAGGTAGATTTAGAACAAGCTGCTGGTGTCTTCAAGCTTGAGGAGCACTTTTTGGCATGCTAGGCAGGCAGCAGTTCAGTTTGTAGTCACTGGTACAGTAGCGAGTCACTAGAGACTCGCAAGCGTTACCTTTCAAGCATTTGCAATATAAAAGGAGTTTCCTTTGCATCACAGCCACAATGTTTTCTTGAGTAAATCAGAATGAACATTGCAAAGTCTGCACATTACATGAAAACAAAATAGTAGCTCAATTACCTCCGACATCCTTCGACATCCATTACCGCGATAGTTAGGTCTACAACTTTCACTATATCTCTTTTCACAACCACATTACACCTATTACATTACAGTACAGTTGTCAGGATTGAGATATATTTCGCGCGCTTTGAGAGCTATAAAGCTCTCAGCGCCGCCACAGCGGCCATTCTGATGCCAACAACTTCTATTCTCACGTCATAAAAATTCAAAACTCCCTTAATTTACCATCTTACGCACTACTTCCTCCTCTAGGGTTTTACTTTTTCCCGCAAACACTTGAAACCCTCAGAGTTCTTTCTACCCAAAACGCTCAAATACTGAACAAAGACGCGATCAGAAGCTCATAAAGATCGGTTTGTACCGTCGCAACTATTCTGAAACACTCTGTACGGCGGTTTACCAGTGTTGTCTGCACTACGGTAGTTGCCACCCTCCTTTTGCGCATGCCATCGGTGCAGGGTGTCGAGAATGTTATACAGTAATGCTTTTTTAAGGTTATAGCGACCATTCACCTAAACGAGATAATGAAATTGCTGTACAGACTGGACATTTTTCGTGCAGATAACTGGGTCGGTTAGCGATCTATCCAACGCCGCAATGACCTATTTTCAGGAGAGAGCCCCTGGAAACTCGGGCCTTGGTTCACTATTCATAATTGTTAGGGGTGCATTCTCAAGGACACGAGCGCTAATGTGGGTCAGCAGGATGAATGCGAACATCTTTTCGGGAACTTTAGTTGTATTAGAATTTTCTCTCGCTCTCCTTTTAATCAGATCCTGGGCTGAAGGGCTCAATATTTGTAGCTCCAAATGCATAGATTTCAATAGAAAGGGCGCGGGGGAACAGTAATGCCTGGTATTTTTCTTTCGTAGTATAGTCTAGTTCTTCAAAGAGTGCATTTGAATCAATCGTTAATTTGCGAAGCACGGCTGGAGCGCACCAGATGGTGAAAATGTCGAGCTACTACTGGATTTAATTCTCTTGTCTGGCCAAGCTTTCGATGAATATTGACATTGCAGACCCAGTTTATGAGCAATTCATTGAATCTCTTACTGAAAACGAGGAGAAGGGCTTATATTGATAGAAAATGATTTGAATGTTCAAATGCCACTAGTTGAGGACGATTTTGCTGAGTTGAGAGGAGAGGAAGATGAAAAATGTGTCAAGAACATTAACGAGCCCGGCGATGTCTCATCTGATTATGATGAAGACGGTTTTTGTACCCTTATTTGCCCAAATTGAGATTCTTTTCAAGTTCAGAGAGCTTGAAGCATCGCGTACGCTGCTTACACTCGTAGAGCTAGCTAGGATTTGCACCAAGCGAGTTTGGGAGTTATTAAGGCCAAAAAAGGACTTTGACTCTTCACAGTGGCAGTTTCTAATGGAAAGGTAATTTTTCCGGTCCATTAATATCAAAGTGACTTAATTCATCATTTTGATAAAATTAACTACATTTCCAGGCTGCACTGGATCATTGATAAATACTTCTAATTAAACATTACATTTTCTATTACTTCATTTTATTGCAATACCCCTATATAGCGTTATAGCCCATTGTCGGCCCCTTGCTGGATGCACCACCTAAATGTTCAAATCAACCTGCGAAAGAAGTAATCAAATTTATAATTACACCTTTCTGTAATGGGATAAAGTAATTTTTGGTCGCGACTTCCAGGGCTACTCAAGTGTAATTATTCCAATGAACTGGCTTGCTTTGGATACTCATTTTTTAGAACTCGCCTCCATTTATATTCCACCAATGCCGGTAGTACTTTCCACGATCGCGGGACTGTGTCGATCTGAGCAGATCAGAGATAGCAATGCATTCCTCCTCTTGAACCCATCCGTGGCATTCAAACTTGAGATCAATACTCTCAATCTTTCAATTTCATGTCATTAGTACCATACCATTACTATCCAAACTGATTTAGTTAGCCTCAAGGTGTTTACACACTGATAAGCTTTTATTCTGAGCTGAATATTTACCGTGTCAAATCGCTGACGAAAGGTCGCTGTTTTGACATGGATGGAATTGAAGAATCAAGTGAAAGATTTGGAACCGTTTTTTGAACCTCAGTCTGCAGTGTGTCCCAAGAAATCAACATTTGACGACGGAAAATCCACAAACAGACTAGGTGATATTGGAAGAAAATGAGCATAACATAGGATTGCTGAAAGATAGGACTGCAGTTAATTTTATTGGGATTTTCGACAATATGCGTTCAACAGCATTGATTTGCGACTGGATCTCCCGGAGACGATGCCAATTGGACACAGAATTGGCAACTTCTTGGACAACCAGTGTGAAGAAGATTTCGAAAACGGAGTGATTCACGTTTCGCTCACTGATGAAGGAAATTTTGATGAGACCTACAAGCACATTTTGGCACATAAATATGTGGAGGAGGAAGAATATGATAATTTTGGGGGGTAAGATTGTATTGCCTGATAAAAACATTGATGATCACCATGATGGTTGCAGGGTGCTCAAGCATCTCCGACGGGTTGGAAAATTAATGTTTTGATTGAAGAACATCCTCAGAACTTCTATTGTATCTTGTAATGTGCGCTTCACTGTAAATAAATTTGGGACCATGTGCAAACAATCGAGTATTTTCTGCATTATGAGTTTCCTGATGATCTTCATAAAATACGAATCATGCCATCGTATTCAACTATGAGGAGGGCCATAGGGGAAACATTTGATTTTGAAATGTACGCGAAAGACGTAGATGTGAAGATTGTCAATTGATTTCAATCGCATTATTCCAGAATCACCCAGTACTGCGATACTGCAATGTAAGAATACAATCGTCGTTACCTATCGGAATGGGGCAAAAGCATTTGTATCTACCCCTCGTCAGATTTGCGAGTATTTTATCCTATTAATGAGTAAGATCTGATTTATATGGCAATGAACTTCTTCTAGTTTCCAGTTCTGACAGGGCATCCGAATTTATGTGTTCAAATAAATCGCCAAAAATGGATCCAAGTCAAACAGAAATGCTCCTAGCATCAAATCTTGTATACTTCAAAGACGGGACAGTATTTTGAAGGCAGAGCCTACATCAGTTGTGAAAGTAATACTTACAGAGCTGCCAGATACCGTTCGATCAATAGAGAAAGGACCAATAAAATATATATTCTGTGCAAGTAATCCGACAAGCGCTGGAAGAGATGTTCACAGACTTGAAGCCAAAATCTCTGTTGTTTGTTGTGTGGGTGCAGAAGGGAAGAAGGGATGAATGGAAAGTTAAATTACGTCGAATAGGTTTTGAAGAAGTGTATGGGTATTTCACAGGATATGTTAGTGCACGACATTCTGACGGAGGGTATTTGTTCCAAATCAGCAGAGCTGCTGAAGAATTCCAATATTCCGTATGCATTGTACAGGTTGATGCTGAGTTGTGATGGATTTCTCATCTCTTCTACCTCAAAGGTCAGCTGGTTGATTCTATTTGGTGAGGTTGCGGTTGCCTCCCTCTTGGAGAGATGAGGGGGCAGCATTTATCCTTACCTCACTGAATACTACTGAGATGATCACAAATGTTACCATGGTTTCAATTATTTGTGATATAGTTGATAAAAATACAGAAAGATCAAATGGGACTGACCCTTTTGTATAAACGTTCACAGTCCTTTGCCCCTTAACACCACTTCCATTTCGGTGGACCGCGAAAATTAATCAACTGAATTCAACGGTACGATCCCAAGCCTTCCAAGTTCCTTGTTGTCCCTCTTGAAGCTATACGTAATCAGCAAGGCAATAAAAAGAGTTATATTCAGCAAATTTGTTGCAAGAGAGAGAGAAATGGTATGGGTTATGGAGTGGATAGGGGTTCTTTTCTAAACCCGTAACCTTTTGCAGTTTATTAGTTGATTCCTTTACTTTTTGGTCTCTATGTTGGTCAAGCGCTATGTTACATACCATTTTGCGGTAGCGTTTATTACGTGTTCCGGGAGGTGATCTGGACATCAGAGCTAAATCATGTTTGCCGGCAGTACAGTCTGCGAACACAAATGTAAAAAATAATCCATAATTCAACCGCAACAAAGTTCAAATTCATATACATGCTGTACTGCCAATCAATCCAGCCGTCGGACAAATTTTTGGTATTGCATCACACGAGACTGGAAATGAGCGCTGCCTCTTCCTTCATTTAAGTCTAGTCTGCTCTGAATTTCTATCCCTCAACTGCCAAATCTGTCATAACATCCACGCACTATTCCAGCCGTGCTGAGTAAAATTCCTTCAGGAGACTAGTACGATCGGCAGCATATGTTTGGTAAAGTGTTGCAGTTTCTAGGCCTATGGCCAAACAACTTTGATATCGCTATTCAAACTCGGACCCTCAACAGGCGGAAGCACTATCTTTAACTCAAGCACTACTTCTGAAGACCCCTCACCAACCCCGTACATACTTCCCTCTTCTCTCGGTCTCCATGAGCATATGCCGCCAGGGAACAGACGCTTCCCTGTCTGATCCGGCATCCTAAAGTTTTCCAGACAACTATAATTGACCCAAAATATGTGCCACACAATTCTAGGGGGAGTAACTATGGTCCCTAACAGGCAGAATTCAATCCAGTTTGTGGAAGTTTTGTAGGTAGTGATAAAGGCACCGATGGCTACAGCCGGGATTGAGGCCGTAGTGAGAGCCGATGGAGCAATTTAGGTGAGAGTATGGGGGGGCTGCAGACTCGTGATCGAGGGCCGTGGTCGGGGTACGGGATGTATAGGGATCTTGGATTGCAGAATTAACATTGTCATTGTCCATGGCGATGCTACGGAGTTTCAAATTCCAGGATGTCATCACAATTCTGGTTCCGTAGATCTCGTAAAGATTTTAATTCCTATGTATGAGTCACCTTGATGAGTCTGGAAGAGCGCCTCCCGCCGAACAGGGTTAGAAAGATGACTTTTTTTGGGGAAGGTGTCCTGTGCGGCTGAAAAGTTTTGCGGTGAGGTTGTAGCAAACCAGCCACTTATGAGAAAAATTTGCCACAAACTTTTGCATTTTTCTGCAATTTCCTGTAATGAAATATAATTGTATTATGCGCTGTGTCAGCGGGAGGGGGCGAGAAAGGAAGGCAAAGTGAACGGATACAAAAGCATCCGGGATGCCGTTGCAGCCCCATATCTGGTTTGTTTAATGAGGCTGGTTGCCGTAGATAGTTGACACACAGGTAGGCGGATAGTCCGATTGACCATTTTTGCTATACTTCTGTTGTCGCTCCTACGGCCCCGATCGGGCGGGGCGCTCTGCCTTAACCTACACAACCTACACAAAGACAGGCAGGTAGTCCGATTGACCGTTTTTTCGCTACACCTCTTTTGTCCCTCGTATCGCCCCGCTCGGGCGAAGAGCTCTGCCTTATATAGCCGTTCGCATGGCAATAGAGCTCTGCCTCATATAGCCGCTCGCATTTCAATATAGGAGTGGTAGCCGCTCGATGATAAGTACTGTATTACCGGTAGCACTATACACCAGTGCTACCGGTAATAGCCGTAGCACTATACACCAGTGCTGCCACCTGTCAAATACGGCACAAATCACCACACTCGCTAGGTCACTGTAGTCACTCGATTGTACACGAACTTTTGTACAGTATGCACTGTGCAACAGGGATGCCGTGGTGGTAGATCTTTGCAAATTGTACAGTATGGCACAGAAGCGTGCGGAGAGTATCCACAAATTAACTACGAACTCAGGCGGCGGGTTGAAACCTGCAGCGCCTGCATCACTTGGACACTAAATGCAAACCGGTGAATGAAATATCGAAGCTCCTGTTGGGAGGAGAAACCAGGATAGGAAGCAAGAAAGAAAGCAAGTAGGCGGAAGGAACCCTGGCCGTCGTCGCCCGAAGCGACATAGATATCAATTCTGACAGGGTAGGATTGATTTATCGTTTTGGTCGCAGTAAGTGCCGCTATGAGGATGTTTCTCGCGCTCTGTGAGTGTCGCGACAGCACCTGCGGTACCTTTGCTTGGCAAGACGTGGCGGCGAGCCAAAGGGTGGGCAATAGTAACGTCAACAGTAATACCAGTACTGTGAAGCCATTAGGTAGCCGCAGGGCTGTGTCAAAAATTATTGCAATATATCGCTTCCAACTATGCAAAAATGCATTACATACTTCCGTTCCAGAACAATATCAATAGTTATTCCAAAACAAATCACGGACTCAATGTGTATTGCAATACTGCTCAAGGCAGTAATAAGTATTTTAATACTTATTGGGTAGCGATACTTGTTGCAATACTCGTTTAGCTTGAAATAATATTGTTAGTATATTTACTACAACTCAAACAAATATAACAGATGCGATAAATCTTAAGCACTATCGTTTCTATTGCGCTCTTGATGAGCCTCGTGAGCTTCCATACTTACTGCGGCTCTATCACAACACGTTCCACTAATGGCTTTGCTGACAAGTTGCCAGTCCCAGAACATTTCAATCCCCTTTAGGAATACAATTGCTTCAAATAGATGAGGGTTCATGGATCGTCTATTTTCAGTTAGCACGTACTTTGAAATGCTCCAATGCTCCATAGTCGTTCAACTTCTGCAACCAACCCCAAAATAAAGTCATAATTAATATCCGCGCTCCACTTCTTGTCTTTCTTCCTTCGCTTTGGTAATCGCTGTGCCATACTTAGGGCGCTTTAGATAGTACTTTCGAAAGGCTCATTTTCAACTGTAGCATTCCTGTCCTTCTGTAAGCACATGACTGCCTCTTTCTCTTTTTCAGATAGATTTAATTGAAAATCTCTCTGTATTTTCATGACCACAGTCTCGAATGCAGGCTGTTAAACTATATTTGCGTCAGGATCAATATGTTTCGTATCAAGCTTGCATTGATAAAGTGAGGAATTAGGAAGATCCATTTTCTCAATGAAAGTCTCCACCGAAAAGTTAAGAGCATCTCGGCATTCATCTGACGCATGACCACGGTTTTGCAGTGAATTTGTTTCTACATCATTTTCGGGTAACATCATCTCAAATGTCTGTCCCATAGAAGCCAATCTTGCACTTGTATCAATTGTAAGGTGTCAATCTGGTGCGTTTCGGACTTCGATCAACTCATCCCGTATCTGAAAAAGCTTTTAAGCATATAAGATTCGCCAGACCAACGTGTAGTATTGCGCAGGGTATGCTTAAAGTTTGTAGGATTTCGGAGAAGATTGAAATTCTTCAGTTTTCTCGCCTCTTTCATCGTTTCTTGCACACTTTCAATTGTTGTCTTGAGATGTACGTGAATGCCAATGATGTTGTTCACTTCCGGATTTACATCCAACATATCGCTTATTCGTCAACGAGCTATCTTCATATTTGTTCTGCAACTATCTCCAATAAGACAAACACACCATTCAGAGAACTGCTAACCGAAAAATAGAGAGATTTCAATAAAGAACTGAACGCAGGTTTCGGTATTGAAAGTTGCTGTTTCATCTGTAGAGTTATTCTCATCACACAATCCCGTAACATGTCCCCTCGGGAACAAAGCAAAAACTATTAGCATACAAACAGTATCCCTTACAGGTACAATATTGTACGTAGTCTGCAAATAGTTGCAGTTCGAAGCAATCGCTGCTACGTAATGCGTATTGTTGCATGAGCATCCATCGAACAGTAGTGCTCTTTTTGTTCCCTCCATTTCTACTGTAATCCGCTACTCTACCATCTCCACGAGCTTAAACAGAACCTCGACGAATTTCCTCTTCCCAATCTTAACACCATATTGCGCGAATTTGCGCACATCTGGGTTAGTAAGATAGTAAAGGGGAAGGCTTTTCGCCACAATAAGCTGAATATAACCAAACATTGCCCTTTCATACTCTGACAGAGTATTTATCTCAAAGTGAGAGCGGATGGTCCTTTTTTATTCTTTCTCGTGGCCTTTACGGCTTTCCATTAGAGATGACCAGTATCTTATCTTGCTTTTTTATGCACTTTTCTTGTCATAGCAACTTGAAAGGTGTTTATACAGGTTATGGAATCATGTTTTGTCCAAGAATGAGACGGTTGGAGAGGCGCATCCCGGTTTCGGATAGTGGTACATGATTTATTTTTTTGGGACTTTTTTACCGGTGTCCCTGTTGACCATTATTATTTCCGCTTTCCCAAAAAACATCATAAGCGACACTAAAATATCCTTGCGAGTCAGAGGGGATATATTGCTGGAAGTAATCCTGGGCTACGGTACTGTGAAACGATGGCAGACTAAACAAGGGCTTAATTCTGAGGCAATTAGAGTCAAGAGCTGTACACAATACTCTTTTCATATACAGTGCCTCATATACAAAAATTATACGAACAACAGTTACCATTCTCTTTGCCTCATCCCTTTGGATATGAATTGGGATGAGTCACTGAGATTGTTGTGTACGATTCTTTGCGGAAACCTGCGGATCATTTCTCATGACAGCGTTGATTGTGTTATGGCAAAGATGGATAACGGTATTGAATATGATATTCCGTGCTTTCATCTGTAACTGTACTGCTTATCGACGTCTCATTTCAGTACCAGCTTGGCAATGACTATAATCTGAGGATATTACCAAGCTTGTACTGACTTGATAACTTCATTTCTACTAAATAATTGGCAACGGCGACGCCATTTCGGCTTTATTAATAATTCCAATTGAAGCTACCTTCCTTGATAGAGGCCATTGCTCTATCGACAACCTGAACTTCCCGCAGTAATCTACTCCATTTATATTGTCGGTAGATAGCTTATTCCTAGTCGTTGTGCAAGCAAGCTAGCAATGCGTATTGCAATACGTGGAGGATTTCCAGAACATATTGCAATAAATAGAGGATCTCCAATACACAATGCAATACAGCAGCGTGGCTTCAGTATATTATTGGTATTGCGTGTTGAAATATACTGCAATACTAATATACTGGGACAAAGCCCTGGGCAGCGGGAGTGTCGATGTGTATTTGTAATGCAGAGGACTCCAAATGCCCAGACAAGTTTGGAACCTGGTAGAGGAGTGGATGTTCAACAAGGGCAACTATCCCAACTTCCTTACAGATACGGGCGCGAACGTTGCGGAGAAATTAACGTCGACGAGTCATGCCGTCTTCTTATTTGAAGTTAAAAGCGTGTTTGTCGCTTGGACCTAAGTCTGTTGCGGCGTCGGCCGAGCTCCGAGATCAGACCGCAAAGCGTGTAGATCCAGGGAATAACGCGATGCTGAGACAGAGAAGCATAGCGAATTTCCACGCAGAGGAGGACATGTACATACAGTGGTGGGAGTGCGAAAACCGAAGGAAAAACAAAGGAGGACCAGACCGTGCGCCCGGAGAGGAGACGTGCCCGGTCGGGTGCTGCGGAGGAAAACAAAAACCTGTCAGGCTTCGGTAGCATGAGTTCTGTTGTGATCGCAGACTGGAGCCTTTCGCCAGGGACCAGCGATGAACAACGACCGGAAATAGGCGTAGCTGTAAGCGGCGAAGACAGCTGCAGGTGGCAAGAAGATAAGAGCGAGATAGCAAACCTAGAGATCCCTTCCAGGTGGCGGTCGTTGGAAAGAGTCAGCAAGTCAGAGAGAATTACAAAAGAATCAATTATAGACGCTGCATAAGCAGCCTCAGTAATGTATGAACTTTGCACGAGACCTAGACCGCCCAATGAGACGAGGAGAGAGGCCTGGAGCCAGGCCCGATCCTGGCAGGGCATTTACAATTGGTGGAGTGCTTCCGTCTGCTTCTGATTGAAGCTAGCGGTGAGTACCACATATTGAGTGGAGGGAAGCGTAAGTAGAAAGTACATGACCATGGAGGCTTTCGCACAGAAGCGGTCTAATTGGAAAATCAATTGCACATCATCCAAATCTCGAAGGAATTTTTGGAAGATACGGTCAACTGCGTTTTGACGACCTGCGAAAAATTGGGAAGCAAAAGAGACTGAGCCAGTCAGATATTCCAGCACGATGAAATCGAGAGGGTTAGGAAAGGAACAGGGAATTAACAAAATTGACAAAGGGGGAGGGGAAGTGGAGAAGCCGTAAACTTGCGTTTTGCCAAGGCTGAGCTGGAACCTGAGTGGAATTCCTTCAAGCTAGATGAAAAGGATGGCAGCGGAGACTTGGGACCGAGAAAGGAAAATGTTACCGTCATCGCATACCGCCCATTCAGGACAGTTGATCAAAACATACTGCATGAAAAATGTCCAGTTCTGAATGAGCACCTCGAAATAGCTATGAGTCAATTGAATTGTTTCTCTACCGCCAAACCTGTCGAGTTTGGACCGTTAATGGCGAGGCCATTCACTGGGCTTATTTTTATGATTTTATGACTACCTGATGCGACGTAAAGATGCTGCCCAGCGAATTCAGCTTGAACAAAGATGTAATAATAGTGCCTACTAGGACCAAAAGTGATCGACAGCATGAAAAGTCCATATTTCACTGTGCTGGCAGTTGTAAGAAGACCCCAACGACAAACATGGGCTATTGCAGTTTTGTGTAAACGTGAGGGAAACAAAGTAATGGTGCAGACAGAATTAGAGGTGGAGCATACACAGCTGGTCCTGTTGAAGGATGTAGTTCGCCGAGTTGATATTTATCATGACTGCAACAAAACAGTGCGTTTTGACGGTGGATCAAAAAACGGTTGTCTAATAACGAGGCATATTGCACGGTGCTACGTATTTTGGGGAGGGAGGGCAGGAAGGATACCCCCGATGATGGCATGAACATATAATTCCAATCCTAAAGCGGTGCATATACAGTATGTATATATGGTGAGTAGTGCTATACATAATATTGAATGGTCAGATGAAATATTGATGAGAATGGGCAATGATGAGGATAGGACATTACGCAATAATACAAATGGGCAGTAGGTACGGAATAAACACAAGGTTTGATAAATGCAAACTGAACTCTCCTTGTTACCATCGGAAGAACTTCTTAGGAGTACTATCGATGCGTAACAAACGTAGTAGAAAAGGTATTACAGGAACAAAATGGGGGGAAAGGTTTGGGTATTTTAATCTTGGAAGATATATCCGATCAATCCCATGGTTATCCAGACAGCCACAATCGGCTCAAAAAAGGGTATACCGACACATTAATGGGGAAGGAACTATGCTCCCTAAAAAGATACCTTCAGGCCAGCCATCACGCAGGCCGCATTGGACATGACGGCTGCTGCGGCATGCCTTTGCATCAAACCCCACCGAATCTTTCCATACGTCCCCAGTGCCCTCCTGGCCTCGTTCCTTGCCACGTCATTTAGCACTGCACATGAATCCGGGTGCCACCCTCCAAGACTGGAGATTGGCACAGGAACGAGCGTACCTCTGGTGGAGGTCGCGAAAAAAGATTGATAGGGTCTCAGCTTTGCATTTTGGCCCACAGTCAGAGAGGACATCGGGATGAAGGCCCTAACTCTCCTGTTAGATGGAGCGAGGTGATTCATAAAGGTAACATAAAACAAGTCGGTCCCTCCGCTGCTTCTCATTCCCTGGATGTTGGGTGTCGCGCGGTTGAGACCATGGCGTGGCTCTACGACAAGGTGAAGAGCAGGGACACAATGATGAAGTGCTTGTGCTTATCAGTACGGTTCATGAATAACATACTGTAGGTGCCCATTTGAGAGGGAGGAGTGTGCAAATATGATGAACTGGCCTCCCTTCCACCTTCTGGTAGATTGGAGTGCCATCCACAGCTTTCGACGAATTATACGGTTTCACAATTGGCTTGACAATGATACGATATCTACGCTCCGGTACAAATTTACTGGATACCAACCCACGTATCTACCACAGTAAATTAACCCCCCATTTACCCCCAATGTGATGAAATTTGTCTATGATTAGCAATTTGAATCGGAGATCTCCGTGCAAATAAAATGAATCTATTTGTTTAATACTAATCCCTTGTCATCTTAATGGCCTTAGTTTGTTCCTTTAACAATGTTCCCAAGGTCTGCATCAAGATAGAATTATTCCACAGTTCTTTTTCGGCATACAAACAGACATATAAATGAAGCAAGGGTTTAGTTATATCGATATGGTTAGCTTTTGCGTGAGTGGCTGGCAATCGTTTCAGATATGATCTCCAGCTGACAGGGTAAATGTGACCCTTCATTTGGTTATGTCACATAATTTCTCAAAAAATACCTTTCCGCTCTTGTTCAAATTGGTGCACGGGTATTGCAAAATGTAAAAAAGGTTTCGACCGATCATATGACAAGTATGGTAAAAAAAATAATAAATTATAACAAATATATTGAAGCTGACCCATTGAAAACAGGTACTTTATTATTAGTAGTAGCCAATGCTTGACCTTGCATTGATGGCTTATGTCAATAGAAACAGGCTGCTGCAGCCGTCGAAATACCGGACTGGTTTTTCTTGATAGCCAGAGTAAGATTAAATGACATGTGTGGGTCTAAAATAGATAATTACAAACGAATGAATGATAAATTACCTGCATAGGACTGAGAATGATAATTTTGAAACAAGCTAAATTGAGAAAACGCTTTCAATACCTGGCTCAATTAATCCATACGCCCGGTTGACAAAAAATGAAAATCCTGTATCTGACACACCCAAGTTCCCTCTATTTCATGGGCCAATACTTATGGATATGAGCAATAATGTATCTCGTCAGTAAACAGGATAGTAGCATATAGTATTCGTATTTTACAAGTATTGGAAAACTATGTAAGTTTTTTTCATATCGAATACAGTGATGAAAAAGTGTTGAACCATTTTTATCGGAGATTAACAAATTTTAGTTATTGTGAATCATCGAATATAATTTCACTATTTTTCTGTTGTCCATATTTTATAATTTATTACTCGTGTAGCAATTTCTTATCTGTCAGTTGGTCTTCAAATTCCAATTCTTTACTTAATACAATTTATTTGCATTCACATATATCAAGGCGCCCTGTTAAATAAATCGCATTTTGTGAAGTACTAGCACCTGGTGAAGTTATTGAAGAAGGTAAACTCGTTGTAGCAGCATACAGTAAGACTCTCAAAATTATTGCTCCCCTACATATTGCTGTGGATTCGTAAGATTAGCTCCGCTCTCTTTCCACATACCGTTTACGTAAAGAAATATATTTAAAAGCTGACTTTCAATTAATAGAATATAATTTTGACACATTCGAGCAACGCGAACATTATTAATTCCATAGGTTTCAGTAAATTTGAGACGGAGGCATATGTATCTTAAGATATTGTGTTTAGATTCAATAGCGTTTTTGTCATGGTGGCGAGAACCAGAGGGACAAAACAGCATTTATTTTTTCTAAATGGATTTTTAAAATATCTATGTCGAATTCATGCTCTTCCATTATGTTGTAAGGACCCCAAAAGGGTGTTAACTAGCGAGATTCAAAAGAATTAGTACAATGTTTCATTTTTAGTGAGGGCACAATGTCACAAGTTCAATATATGGTAGCTGAGGCTATGATCTGAAAAATATCCAAACTTTCCACCAAAAAGTGATCCACACAAATCAATTAATTTAATTCTTGAGATAGAGAACTTATTGATACTGAACGAGGATGATACGTTTTTTCGTGACTTCGCAAAATTTGCATGAGTCAATAGTTCAAAGAGCTACAAGCGAGTACAGAACATGGAGGGCCTACCACCTATGCTTCGTGACCAGCGTAAGAAAAATGGTTCTGTGTTAAGTTGACTCTCACCTTCCCCACTATTTGGAACCGGAAGTTTTCTGCAAACTTGCTTGATTTTGCCGAGAAAAAGCAGTTTATTCAGATTATACAGAATTTTAAGGCGGCCGTACACACTTAAAAACATACAAAGTAGAATCAAATACATCAAAACAAATCATGTAGTTGATAAAGGCCAAATATAAGATAATTCCACAATAAATAGTTATATATAATCCTTATACACACTTTCTTCATGGTCAGACCTAAACAGATCCTACGAAAAAATCATACTCCCCATACAGTCCATGAATATCCCTTCGAGCGGTTCGCAGCTTCCTGTTCCCTGTTCTGAAATATTTAGACCACTAAACATATCCTTGTCCACTTTGGTAAAAGGTTTCTTTTTGTTCTCGTTTTCTAGCACACGTCCTTTTCACTTTTTAGATTTTATGGTCTAATTTTACCAAATTCATCTCCTCCGTGGCAACCAAATCCCCTCCTAATTCCCGGGCCATGGACTGATCTTCCACCATATTCCCGCCCTCCTCCTCCTCCTCTTCTTCACAAACTATCCTAGGGGCTTTCCGTTACTTGAAGCAATTTCCACCCATCTCGTCGACCTCCAAAGCCCCATGCTCACTTAAATCCCTCTTTTTTTCCTCTAAAAAAGATTGTAGTCGAACTCGATAATATTTTTTTCGATCTGCTGCTGTAGGTAGTCATCTGCATCGATTGGCGGGTGGGTAGCGAGTCAGAGACCATTTAACGGACAGAACCGGTTATTTTTAGAAATGGGAGTAGATATGAGGGGTGACGTCATATTTCTGGCAAAGGGGTGAGTGAGGTTGAGGGTATTGATTGAAGGGGTGACGGGCTTACGGATTTTTGCTGTCAATCAGAGAATGAAATTTGGTCAACACCAAATGAGCGTAAGTAATACCATAACTCATAGGTTTCCTGGCGCAGTCGCTGATAAAATATGCGGAACTTGAATTTTCATGCATGCAGAGTAAAAACATCTTTTTGATAAAATTTTGGAATTGATTTTGAAGGCCGAAGCTGATCAAGGGTCGAGACATTTTTTTGAAAAAGTCGATTGTGGTTGTCTGGAAAACTATGGGATAGATCCGATATACCTTCCAAGAGTAAAACACCCAAACGTTTCCCACTTTTTTTGAAAAATGACGAGATTTTCAACCTCAGAATGGGAAATTGAGTTGTACAGTGAATTTGGTGTCATAGGGGAAAAGACGTTGTAGGATTTCGTCTTTGAAAGAAAACAGAGCGGAAGAGTTGTTTTGAAAAAACGGAAATCAGAGATGAAGAAGACAGGCGCTCGTAGAGGTGATTGCTGTCCTACAGAAAGGACTAGTTTTCTAACAACAGCCACCCCAGGGATAATCGGGAGCTTCTCGAGATTCAAAATTTTCCTCATGCATGGGAAGGCAGCGCAAGCTGTACTCTTTAATGCCGCATGCTTTCTCGCCTGCCTTGAACCGTCGATGTAGGCACAGGGTCACGGAGGCGCAAACCCGTTTCTCTTTTCTCATTTTCTTATATACAAACTTCAATTAGTTTCCCCCCGCTAGAAGTGTCAACTGAAGATGTAAATTAACCTATCATCCGCATACGATTCCGTTTTCAGCTGTGTTGGATATCGATTTGGTGGCGATACTCACTTGAAGGGGTTGGTGGTAGTCTGTCGCCTTCTGGTCTGCTTGCTCCATGAAGCAGCTGCCGATCAATCTGCGCAGCGCCTCCCCAACGGCGATTGGCCTAGATGACATGTCTTTCCTCGCCAACGGGGTTAGTGGAGCACCATCAATCCAAGTAGCGAGAACGGCTGGTGCTTTCCCCTTGCTTGAACATTAACAAGTCTCGTAAGGGTTCCAAAAAGCCGGGATTTCCCGGTGAGGATGGACAACTTATCAATTCCACTAGGTGGTATTGCTTCAGACCTGAGCCCTAGGACAGGATCCTAGAATTAATGCCCTGACAGCACCAAGGACCTCGTCTTCAGTGATCGGCCGGAAACTGTATCGAGTAGGAAATGGTCGAGTGACAATGTTCGTTTCATGGGGCGCTGCTGGGGATGTTTATCGATATGGGCATCGATAACATAACCGGTGACTGAAAGAACGCCTAACGAGCGCAAAGCATGTGCAGCCTTTCCATATGCACCTTTTTTGGCCAGTTTTGTCGCCCTTTTAATGTTTACCTGTTTCTGGTTCGAAGTGGAACGAGGCGGTGCCTTGCCGTTTTTGGACTGGTCGAGTGGCTGCGCCAATAGTGTGTTGAAGTACCCTGCGTTCCATAAATCTATCCTTTCCCTCATTTTGTCCGTAAACCGATTTGGTTCTTTGATACATGAAAAGTGCGGTTCGGCAATCCCCCGGTGTTTGCCGAACTGTTTCAGGATAATTTGTAGTGTCACTCGTGCGCCTAAAGGGCTGTCCGTAATAGAGCGCCATCGCTATTCACTGCAGTAGGGATGTTTTGATGCAAAGGCACGCTATGGTTCGGCACGTGGTTCGGGGGGTTTTGATGCAACGGCACGCCGCAGCAGCCGTCATGTCCAATGCGGCCTGCTTGATGGCTAGCCTGAAGGTAGCATTTTATGGAGCGTAGTTCCTTCCCCATTGCTGTGTCGGTATACTCTTTTTGAGTCGATTGTGATTTGGAAAAGCATTGGATAGATCGGATATATGATATATCTTCCAAGAGTGTAATATCCAAACCTTCCCCCATTATCGGCAGGACATGCGTTCACTGCGTCGTCCATCGGCTTTGCATACGTCTCTGTCAGACAACCGTGGAACTTTCTCGGTATATGAGACATGACTGTGGTGTGGGTTATGAAGATCTCTTTTAGAGAGGGCAGAGACTGTTCACAAAGATCGGGGCTCTGTGATGCGATTTTAGGCATCTAGATTGGAGCTGCGGGAGCTGGGTCATCTGAAACCGGTACGGGTGTAAAGCAGTCGACCTCTTCCAAAGGTATATGCTCCAGGACAACCTGATGCATGCTAGCGATTAAAAACCTTTCTTCCCCCAATCTTCAGCGATTAGTTATTGCTTTTCCTCTCTGATCTGGATGCGAACTACTATACTTCCTAATCAGACAGCCAGCCACCCGTTGTCGTAATTGTAGTCCGCAATGACCCTCCGGTGCCACCGAGCAGTCTCTGAAACGGAGATTTAATAAACGAGTATTCTTATATTGGGGGAAGCGGTTTCCAAGCGACAACTTCGCGTCAGCAATGTTTTCAGCGATGGAAAGTCCTATTGGGAAAAAGGAGGTGTCTTTATTGAGATGTATGGATTGGCTGGAACCCATTTGGAGTTGCAAATCTGCATGTCATACTAAATACATGTACCGATGGTCGAAGCATCCTATTTGCCAGCAATGTTAGCTGATATGCAAACTTGATTTTTCCAATGGTTATATCAACGAAAATTTTTGAATTTTTGAAGATTCCGTACTGTACGGTAAAGTGTGGAAGCCAGGGATAAGGATAGAAAGGTTTGGGTGTTTTACTTTGAAAGGCCGGCCTCCCGTCAGTTTTCTAGCGTTTTGACGTCTTCGTACCATTTCTTTACATTGTAAGCCTTTACCATCACGACATTCCTCAGGGAACAGCTGACCATATTTTTCATGCATTAAAAACACCCCAAATTTCCCCCTTTGAAAGATACAGTACAGTTGTCAGTTGGATGGTCTGCACTTGCAGCGTTGATCGAGATCATGCAAAGATCCGATCCATATTGAAAGGGTGGCTCTTAAAAGGCACGGAGCATCGTATGCACAACTATCGTAACAACGCAGGAAGCGAATGAAAACCTGAATGAAAGAGTCCCATGCGGGACAACTGGACGCAACTGCAGGTTGCAACGATCTACCATGAATGCAGCAGGTAGGGAAAGGACTAGGCAGCGGCAAAGGCGAGAGCAACGCAGAAGCGATACATGCATGCGGACACTAGGCGACAAGGACACGGACAATGAAAGAGCGCACGGCATTGAATTGGCCCTGGGATGAGCGAGCAAGACGGAATGCAGGACGAGCACGCAGGCATTGGGCACAGACCGCAGGTGAGCGAATGCAAGAGCACGCATGGATGAGAGCGAGAAAGGTAATAGGAAAGCGCGTTGTAGAGGCTATATAAAAGATAGAATAGCGGCTGACCGGAAGAGAAGCGGAGGGCAGCACGCCGGCGACTTGTGCCGACTCATCTTGCCACAGCCCACAAACCCCTATTACCTCCGTTGAGATTCTACCCTCTGCCAGCAAGTCCAGTTATCAGCTTACAGCATTCTATTGTCTACAGCCTTATTGAACAACAGTACAGTATAATCGATCAGATAAGGTGATAGGGGCTCGTACCAACAAGGTTACTAAGGGAGCATTAGCACCTGCCTCATGTTGCCACTGTTTACGTGTACGTTACTGTAACGTTTCGCCAAGTACGGTTACCGCAGGCGCTGCTGCAACACTCGCAGAGCGCGAGAAACATCGTCATTACGGCACTTACTGCAACCCAAACGATATCCTCCTCTCCCTCGTCGGGATTGATATCTATGGCGCCTGGGGCGACGACGGCAAGGGTTTTTTCCGCCGCCTTGCATTTTTGGCTGCTTCCCGTAGCGGTTCCTCCACTCAACAGGAGCTCCGCGACTTCGTTACCGTTTTGCGTTTAGTCTCCAAATAGAGCAGGCGCGACAGGTTTCTAACCGCCGCCCACATCCGTAGTTAATTTATGAATACCCTCCGCACGATTCTGTGCAACATTGTACAACCCATAAAGATTTACCTTCATTGTAAGTTGGGAATAGTCGCCCCATTGTCGTTCTAAATTTTCAGTTTTCTGCTATGTAGAGACATTACAATACAGTTGAAGGTCAGGGTCTAAGATGTGTTTTGCAAAATCCAAAAGAATCAACGGAGCCAGGGCTTTCAACCCACTCACAAGCCTCAACGCAGCGCACGCAGAGAAGCAGCGGAAATACCAAGGATTCCTTGCTGAGCGGCCTGGGAGAAACAGGCTGGTTCCTGTTCCCATCTCAACGCTTGGAGGATGGCATCCGGCGGCGTTCTCCGTCGTCAAGGAACTAGCCAGAACCGTTGCCACCCGCGCAATGGAACGGTTTTCGAAGTTTAGAGGCATTCTTTTACAGCGGCACTCCGCTTTGACAGTAACCTCCAATGCCGCTTGTTTGCTGGCTGGACTCCCTTCCACCTTCTTGTAGATTGGAGTGCCATCCACAGCTTTCGACACATTGTACGGTTTCACGATTGGCTTGACAATGATACGATATCTACGCTCCGGTGCAAATTTACTAGATACCAACCCACATATCTACCAGAGTAAATTAAACCCCCATTTACACCAAGAGAATCAAGGCTCAAGCTTCTGTTCTACAGTTGTTAAGGTTGAAGCTATTCCGAAATTTTTAAGCTACAGAGAAGGAAGAGTTGGATTTAGTGCATAATAGGCCCCTCACTGAATGGAATAAGGGAAAGATAAATTTAGCGTTCGCAGCGATTAAGTGTACACCAATTGATGAAACAGGCATTCTTCTACAACGGCACTCGGCGTTAGTAGTAACTTCTAACGCTGCTTGTCTGCTCGCTGGCCTCCCATCGACTTTCTGGTAGACTGCTGCTGGTGCTAGCATTCGATAGCAATGATTTCTACATTGCCTCGACCATCGGTACATGTATTTTATATGACATGCAGATTCGCAACTCCAAATGGGTTCCAGCCAATCCATACATCTCAAAAAAGACACCTCCCTTTTTCCTCATTGATGAAAAATCCTTCAAGCCACAGGTGCCCTGATCACCACTTGGCGAATGTTCAAAGGCAGGAAGTAATTTTGTATGTGCGCAAACACTATTCGAATTCAGTTCAGTCAAAATCGAACCTGTTTGTATGCGCAAGCTGACGAGGTAGCAATTGGGCAATGGACATTGTCCAGTCATTACTCACCTTTGAGTTAATATACTGCAAGTGGAACATAACGTGAAATTCCCGTTAACTTGTGCAATGAGATGGCGCCGGGGAAAACACTACGGTGAAAATGGTCGTGCTATGGAACGCCGACTCAAAAGTTGCTGCGAGACCTGTCAACAGACATGCAGCGTTCGAAGTAACCATTTACGCAGAATGTCGCTGGAGGAATGTGTCCGTGACCTTGGAGAATGATACGATATCCACGCTCCGGTACAAATTTACTGGATACCAACCCATATATCTACCACAGTAAATTAACCCCCCATTTACACATACACCTTGGAGAATTGGTCCTTGGCACGTTTAGATGGATCGGATATATCTTCCAAGAGTAAAACACCCAAACCTTTTCCTGTTTAAGCATTGATCGTATCACCTCCGTCACGTGGGAAAAGGCGTCTGGGTGCCAGCCACCGAGGATGGAGATTGTGAGAGGAAGCAGCCGATTTCTGCCCGGCAATCCAGCAACGAACTCCTGGTGTTTCCGGAGCTTTTCCGCGTAGGCGAGGTTCCCGCTGGGGAGGGGGTTAAAATTCTTCGTCCTCCGAGGAGAGGGTGCCATGGGGTTGACAAGTGTGACTTCGAAGTAGTCGGCACTCCCAGTGGCACCAGTCGCCCTGATATCTGCTGTGGCTTTGTATTCCCCTGTTGGTCTTGGCTCGAGGATGGGGTGCCTTGCGGCAAGGGCGAGGTCGCTGCCCAGAAACGATACTTGGTCGTCGTGGCGGGCGATTCTTTGTCGGCCATACTTGTAGTGGAGCAGGTGGTCTTAATGGACGACCACTGTTAATGGGCAAGAAACTCTCTGGCAGAGGGTTACTGGTGCGAACAGGGCTACTTGGTAAAAGGGGGGAACGTTTGGGGAAACATTTGGGTGTTTTACTCTTGGAAGCTATATCCGATCTATCCCATGGTTTTCCAGACAACCACAATCGACTCAAAAAGGGCATACCGACACAGTAATGGGGAAGGAACTACGCTCCCTAAAATACCACCTTCAGGCCAAAAAATAGATAGGATAGGTCTTCTGCAGCGTAATTCAGAGTTGAATGTAACTTCCAGCGCGACTTGGGTGATGGCTCGCCTCATACTGATACCTCAGCAAATTGCTAATCTAGTTAACGTTCCACAAGAATGAATTTTCTATTACATTGACAGCCATTTTGTAGGACTTAGCCACCTTCTGTGATAGCAAAAAATCAGTTCGAATGAAAATTGCAGAATCAACTATTGTAAAACGGACAACAGTTCGACAATACCTAGATCTACGTCTTACAATGTTCATCTCCGATGTCAGAGGAAAACAACTCCGCTAAGTTATCCGTACCTCCATTGAAGTACTTTCAAACTGTGATAGACGACCCAGAATGGAATATAGCCTCCTCGGACATATAAAGGTCCCCCAATCCCTCTTCAAGACTCCAAACTTTGTTTCATCACCAACAGAGTAGTCTGATATTACGATCACACCGTCACTCTCCGATCTGTCTCCCGCAGCACCTTACCAACAGTAATACAGCAATGGCTACCGCAGGTCAACCCAGTACTCCTCATCTCCGAACCTCTCTATATACGCGTCACCCTCCTTCGTATTTTCTACCTCCTCTGCGTTTTGTATACATTGAAGACGAAACCTGTCCCAAAAGCGTTCCAGTTTCATCCCTGTGACATACATCTCGTATAAGTTAGCCTATTGGACATCAACGCCAGGCTGATGATGCTAATTGGTGCTCTGTTTAAGTTGATAAGGGTGAGGGACGGCTTTCGCGCGTCTGTTTCAAGTTGATATTTAATTGAGTCAGAAGGAAAGTGAAACAATACAGTGAATAATGGAGGGCTTTTTGCTTCAAAGACATTGGTATTGCACTTCAAATAGGTACATTTCTTCGATATTTTTCATGACTGTAGTCTAATAAGAATATAAGGCGATATTATGATATTTTATTTTGCATGCATTCGGGTCAAAATAAAAAATATGCTTGATGAGATATCGGAGTCAGATTTGGGACATGAAGCAGATCACAAGTCGAAAGGCTTCTTTTTGGAAAATGAGGAGCCAGTATTCAAACATAAAGTAATTAATGTAGTTGGAGAGTGATTATAATTTCAATAGATAATAGCAATTCGGGGCGTCATCTTTTGAAATTAAAAGTTAGGACAATTAGTTTTAAAAATTGTCAAAGACAAATGTTTCTATGATAGAAAGAGGAATTTTCGGAAGGAATGGACTTTCTAACACTCCTGCAAAGAATAACTCTACTGTATATTTCGTTTTACATCTCGACTGCAGTTTAAGAGGTTAGAGTGTCGTTCTATTTTCCGTTTTTGCTTCCATCTTAGAGTTTTAAACATTTAACGTGGACTATTTTGTGTTTGGACCTAACGGCATATTTTGTTGTGCATATATGGTGGCAGTAGCTGTGACTAGATTTCTTGATCGATCAAGTGTTTCTCGAGGATAGCTTTCCGAATACCCGATCGAATGCTAACCTCTTGCGTTCCCATAATTTATGGTTAGAATGTGCACCAAATTCTAGAATAGCTTGGCCCATGGAAAATTTCTCAGCGGCTTAGCTGACTCAGTAAAGCTATTCCGCACACATAAAGTATAACAAGCAGTAATGATGGCGAGAAAAGTTTATCTCTGCACACCAAGTCTTAATTTTGGGTTGCTCACTGTATTATATGCATCTAATAGGGCATTGAAATATGAAATTTGGTTGGGTTACAGCCGTAAAATATGTCAGAAAAAACGTAAACCCGGATTCCCCTCTGTCGTGAAATGATCGAATCGTAGCCAACAAAGAAATTTTTCTCGTCTTCTTTGGATTACCTGAAGTTAGATATGTCTTTCATTTCTATATCACTATCTGCAAGTACTTATGGACATGTCATTTGAAAAAATTTTAATAGAAAAATCCTTTTTACTGAGTGAGATGAGTACACAAAGACGTAATCATGATCCTAGTTGATTTTTCTCTTCAAATGTTTTTGTAGTTTCTCGGCTTTTTCTCCATCTACGTCAATATACTACAAAAAGAGTGTATTTTGTGCATTTAGATGACCTTCTTCAACGGTAAGTTTCAATTCATATAACCACTTACGCTGTGCAGTGCTTCGTCGTGCAGTATCAGACAACGAACTTCTCAAAATGATTTAAAAAGTTCCAGGAATTCCGCTGAGATTGTAAATATTGAAACAGAAGGATTCATCCTTGTCGCTACTCTACAGCTCTGTTATTTATAAATCCTTTACTTCGAGTATGTTTACTTTTTTCTTGCTGCTCTCATCCAACTAAATATCGTTATTTAGAAATTTAAATTCGTTCTAGGGTTTACTTTCTTTACTTTTCAAAATTTTTCAGTATTTACATCACTACGTCTGGGAGTTCGACTTCCTCTAACTTCCTTCGCCACCATAAAATAACTCGTAGAGCTACATAGCCCTAGCAGATGTTTCCCCATGTACTTCGTTTCACTTTCAAGATTAGTGTACTAAGTATTATCGCAATAGATTCATGAAAGAAAGCTAACAGATAGTTGCTCGCGCTAGCTACTCAGTATAGATCAGAACCTTTTTTGCAGCGCTAGCCATCGCATAAACACTCTTGCTTCTTTCAACGTCGGAATGAGCCAAGAAACGAACCCTACAAAATAATATGTAAGCTTCACTTCTGGTTCATTTGCATTAGAATTTGAACATTGCACCGAACGAGTCAATTAGAAGTTCTCGACTACTTTTTTTGGCTGCTATACTTTTTCAATAGGTTAGTGAAATCCTAGAAATTTTTGGCCATGAATTTCAAATAGTCTCTTTTGTACAAAGATCGCAAAATGTCTCCTAATACCACTGCTGAGCGCATTAAAATCATCTGAACTTCTTTCAACAGATCCAAGGAAAAAACATGAAATTATGATTGCAGCATGATTATAGTTTAGGCCCTAACTATTTGGTGCTGGTTTGATCCGCAAAGTATTTTGAATTTCTTTGAATAGAGGATCAATGTCGGCATACTATTCGTAACTACCACTTCCGTGCTCCCAGGGCACGGTTCGAGTGTCTCATCCAAAAGAGGCCATTGTAGCAGATTTCGACGAGGTTTATCGTCTGTACACATTGAAAAAATGTACAAGGTATGAACGGTATTACGAATCCAGCAAAAATTGTTTATTTCGAGAAGAAATGTTTTGGTCCTGTTTTGACAGACTAATATGTACTTAGTCAGTGGCGCCACCGTTTTTGATCGATCCAAACCACTGGGAAAAACCTTCAAATATAACTGAAGAGCTTCTCTGTGGGCTACGTACTAGATTGAAACAAATATCGCAATTGAGACCAAATGTGTTAGGCTCGATGCATAAAAAAGCTTATGTGCTCGTTAAGAAGAAAATATATATTTCAAAGTGACCTTTAATGACACGCAAGCATTTTACAGCCGTTAACCACACACATTACACTCCACCGTCATCGAAGACAACAAATTACGTTATCGGGACCTGATGCACTTTTAAGTAATTAAACTCAAGAAAACCTGGCATGTCATTCTTTTCCCAAGGTTTTACCGCATGCTGTCATCCATCCAACCTTCCAGACCGGTAAGCAGAGGACCTCTCATATATTTTGATCTTTTCAACCTAGCTCCTCCCCATGTATCTGCGGCCCATATCTTTATCTCCTTTACGAGATGCTGCGCGTTCCAATTTTGTCCTTCCGAGGAGGAAGTTATGAGAAGATTGGTCCTCTAAGAATCCTTATTTTCCATCTTCTTCATTATGTTATCTATACTTATTGCAAAAAAGATCATTTCCCACCACCCGTTTTTTAAAAACTTTAAAAAGTTGTTCCATTTAACAAAAAATAAAAACAATGTGATGTTCTAAATTTAATATATATTTTCAAGATTTTGCCTTCTCTTTTGGGAATGTATTTTAATATTTTTAATCCAATCGTCCGTCAAATTAACTGGCATCATCTTTTAAACCAAAATCTATCTCATATCCGCAGTTTGATGTTGATTAAAAACAATAACCAGGCCTCCAATTTTTAATGCAACCTAAGCCGTGTAATTTATAGAATAGATTCTTCTATTTATAAAAATGTGTAAGTGTCGTGAAAAATCGCCTCCTCATCAATTGTAAGGTGCTGGAAATCTGACTAACCTGCCACTATCCGCCCGTTTCTCCCCATCAAAAAAGCCCCAGACCAGGGAGGCAATACTTTTATAGCTTTAATGGTCAACTTTTCCATGTACTGTGGAGAATAAAAAAGAGTTTAGGCCACTGTCAGCGTATGGAAGTTCTTTTCTTCAAATTTCGGTGGAAACAGAGGAGGGAAAGGGGGAGAAAGGACAAAATTTGGATGTCGGAGGGTAACAAAATGAAATGACTCGGTGAATCTACGGGAGCCATTGAAGCACATGTTTGAGGAAGATTCTTTAGAAAGAAAAAAAGAAATGATAGTTCCACGGTAATTTAGAGCCCCTTGCTGTAGGACAAAGAGGAGGGTGGAGATCATAACACAGTGTTGAAGAAAGTAAATATTCCTAAGGTTGTATGTGCAATGAAATGACTTTTGGAAGCTTCTTAGAGATTTTAATGAAAATATGAATAAATTACAGCACTTTCTTGACCCAACATCGATGATAGAGGTAAAGAATAGTGCAAATAGAAATTTTCCTTGAAAGAATCTACTCTAATCTGTCTAGTCCCACGGATTCTTCTAAATGCATTCAATGGTATTTACTACATTTGTTTAAGACTCAAAGTTGTTCAAAAAGTCCATTTAGAAGGCGTTTTTTAAAAAAGACGTTTTAGTATAGTCGCAGCTTTTTGGGAGACGAAGTAAATGACAGATATTTTCATTTTCGAAATGGAAAGCTAATTACAGGCACAACCAGCTATTGAATAAACAGAATCTTCTGAAGATTGGTGATAGAGTCTAAACCCACTATCATCATTTGTATCTCTACAATGTATAGAGATTTACATCTCCTAATAGTTAGGACTTTATCTAACTCTTCATTATTTCCGAAATATAACCAGTAAGCACTGTCGTTCATAAAACCTACATTCTGAGATACTTGATGCTGTAATATTCTCTGCACCGCGTTTTCCTCATCCGAAGTACTGCAAAACTCTTTTAATGAAATCTTTAATGACTATGAAGCCATAGAAGCTCCTATATTCTTGCCCCGTGGATGCCAGGAGCACTAATCTCGACACTGGTCGGTTGAGACATGGTACGTCGCGCCATTTACCTTGGAAAGACGTTGAATCTACTGGCGAGTAGCTGTTGCAAGTCCAAATTCTTTAAAAAGCTGGCCACTTGTAATTAATCCAGACAGAAATTTCCTAAAGGGCCTGGGCTCGAATTATTGCTCGCCCTGACCGATGAATGAAGAAATCCTTCTCGAAAATTATTGAAAGTCTATTGCTTTAAGTATATATATTAAAGTATCCTAAATCTCTTGAAGAAGTTCCAACTCATTTCCACAGCTGTTGCGCTAACTAATGTACTCCTACAGAGATTTCGCATATTTGTGAATGGAAATTGGTACAAACATGGAAAGATTGTTACTCCGCAAGGGTATTTTTTGCTTTCTGGCCCTTAATATTGTCTTCCAAAGAATATTGCTCGTGGTATGAGATATACTGTCGATGCACAGAGACGAAAAGGAGGTCTAGGAGGTATTCCTTTAGCTTTGATACGACGACAATAGCTACCCAGTGGCGGGAAATATCGCTTGGTTGAAGACAGTCGCAATTATTCCCCCCGAAAGATAGCGCAACTCGGTCTACAAACTATAAGATATGGTGGCCCCCTGGCTCCAGCCGAGGATCTTAACGTTGCAAAATCCCCGAAGATGGACCAAGTTTATGGCGAAGGGACAATAGCTCTGTGTAGCCCCATAGGTTGCAATGAATGCACTACACACAACTTTGCCATCATTGGCAGTGCACTTTAAAGCAGTTGTAGCTTCCGCTTAAACCAACTAAGAACAGAAAGAGTTTCAAAATCGCCCTTATGTCGGCCGACTACATGGCTTCCGCCTCCTTCCTCCCATTTATCTTGAAAAGCGATAAGCTACATTAGGATTAACGACCATCTGTGCTCACCGACTCAGCTACTTTTGTAGAGGCAAAGACGACGTTACCATATGGATTCCATGTTTCCTCCCTGTTGACCTGTTTGTTTCCAGTTCTTTTTGTCTCTAGCCCTCTAGTACGGCTACACTAGCGTCATCGAAAAAGTGAACCGCCATTTACTCAAGGTAAGAGCAGTTACGAGCGAATAAAATGCTGCAATAGACGTTAACCGAAAATGGCGAGGAATGGAAGTGAAAAATGATTGACTGTTCCAGTAACCAATTATAAATGTTCAGGCTCTGTCACTCACTTTAATCCTGGGCGTAAAGCGTAGGCCGTATCTGAAAAATTTCATATCCAGAGAGAACTGCCAAAATATTCACACATATATAACATAGAAGTGATCAGTACATTCTGATTTATTGACGAAATTTAATTTACGGTTTCTTAGGGAAAAAAAATTAATCCATTAACTGTTTATAGAACTCTGACCTTCGTCGCCTCAGGCACCGTAGATATCAACCCTGAGAAGTGAAATGAGGATATGTTTTTTCGTAGTAATTTCAGTAATGAATATTTTTGTCGCGCTCTGCGAGCGTCGCAGTATCTCCTACGGTAACCGTCATTGGCGGGATGTGGGGATGAGCAAAGTAGTGGGCAGAGGCAACGTCGACGGCGATAACAGTTGTCTGAAGCTCATAGCCAGTGGGAGTGTAGATGTCCATTCGTAGCACGGGGTATCCCGAATGAACAGGTGGGTTGTTAATCTCATTGAGGACCAGATGCCCAACGAGAGCAACGATCCCAACTTACAGAAGAAGAAGAGAATATGTCGGAGGAAATTATTTAGAAGAGTTATGCCATCTTTGTATTTTCAGTTCAAAGTGTGTTGGCCACTTTGATTTAATACGGCTGCGACGACCGCCGAGGAAGAAAAGTTTTCTAAGGAAGTGATGTCGACGAGTTATTCCGTCTTCATATTTTCAGGTCAAAGTGTGCTGGCCGCTTGGATCTAATACGGCTGCGAAGTCGGCCGAATGCCGGGAGCAGACCGGACAGCGAGTAGATCTAGGGAATATCTCTATACCAAGATGGAAATACAGGGCGAAATTACACGCAAAAATAGATGATAGGGATAAATCGTCTGAAGAAATTATCCTCAGAAAAAACTAGCCCAGGAAGGAGTTGTGGCAAGCGAAAAATAGTGCTATCCTGGTTTAGTTGAGCGATCTCAAACAGCTTTGTAAGAAAGAGAGCTTCTGTTGCTATAAGAGAGTATAGAAACGGCAGTTTCTACCACCTATGCTTTGTCTGGAGTGAAAAAAAGATTGCTGTTTGCTTTGAAATTGAATCTCAAAGTCCCAACTATTCGGGACTAGTTTGAAATTTTCCGTAGTTCCTTAAGCTTTAATAGACTTATGTGCTGGCTAAAAAGTCTCAAACAAACATACTTAGTAATACAAAATATATCAAATGGACTCATGCAAGCTAAAAAGACTAACAGCAGATAATTTCAGAATAAATATCTAGATTTTTCATCACAATCCTAGTCCTCGAGATCAGAGCCTAAAAAGTCCTCCAAAATATTCACACTCTCAATACAGTCGCTATAGGTTCCTTCAAACGACCCGGAATGATAGATATTCTCCTCGGACATATCCAGCTCCTCCAATACTTCCTCATGACCTTCAAAATTCGTCTCATCCCCATCAGAGGAGTCCGAAATAAGGATGACTCCTTCATTCTCTCCTCCGTTACCCACAGCAGCTCCTCCACCTTTGTACACTAGTGACTGCCAAAGATCCATCCTGTCCTCCTCACATTCCAATCATTCCACGTCAGCCTTAGCCTCTCCTCTACTATCTATTTCTCTACCTCATCTTCTTCTACAGTATCTCTTTCTCTGCTTCCTTGAAGCAGTGCCGTCGGACCCACTCCATAACGCGTTCCTGATCCAATCTTCTACAACAATCATCAAAATCATTTGGTCTGTTGGCTATCAGAACTAGAGCGTTGAAGGGGCGGCGGCCTCGGGATGACTTGGCGATGGTGAGGGACGGGCGGAGGTTGGTCATGTTGAGGGCAGAAAAGGGGGTGAGCCGATGGGATAGTTGATGGCGAGGTGATACCTCAACAAGTCGATTTAGAGCTCTAAATAGGGCGACATCTTAAAACTTTTTCAGGGCCTGGACGATATAAGAAAAAGGTAGTCAATTTGGAAGCTTTGAGTTTCCAGGCAATCAGAGCAATAAATAAAAGGCTGCTGGATAAAATATCAGAATGAGTCCAGAGAACGAAGCGGATCACGACTCGAAAGATTTCTTTTTCGAAATATGAGGACCAAAATCCTCAGAGATAAAATGGAAATGGAGTTGTGTCGTGAATAGAATTCATACAGGAAAATTAGTTTCATGAATTTTTTCGTAAAAGAAAATCGATAGAAATATTTTTCTGACAAAGCAGAGGTCGGGGATGAAGAAGACAGAAGTGTTCGGAAAGGCAAGCTTTCCTACAGAATGGACCGTTTTTATCAAAAACAAACTCCGGTTCAAGGCGACTATTCCGGCTCGTCATTGTTCTTCCTCAGTTTCAGTTAAATATTTCCCCTTATTGCCACAATATAAGGCATTTTAAGTGGATAAATACGCAACTGATTGCCAACATGACGTTGCAAAAGGGAATTCCAGGCCAATGGTGTTTGATGTTGTAGCATATCATTATATGTTGACTTGATAACCTTAGGGTGGGGTTGAATACTCTCTTCTCCAGTAACTTCTCCAAATCTCCCAAGAGTTAAGAAATATATGTGATATGGGAATTTTCTGGGAGATGGCGGAGAAATGGATGCCTGTAAGAAAATAAAATACGCAGCAACAAGAGTGAGTCTTCGTATGGCAAAACATAAAAGGATGCTTACAATGAAACGCACAATAAAATGTTCATCATTTGCGTCCTCAGAAATATTTCGCTTCCACAAGGATATCCTATACCTCATAACTGCATTCTGAGAATGATTATGAAGAAGATGTATGGATGAAAGTGCGGCTTAATCTCTCTGTTGACATTCACTCCCCTTTCTTTGTGTTCTAGATCGGGTACAAGGACCTCTTGGAGAACGTTGAGATCTTCGTCTTGGTGAGATACGCCCTTCAGAATATCCTTCTAGGGTCATCATCACTGCTTCAGGCGGATCATATGCTTACTTGAACTTCAATTGTTTTTAGGCATTTGATGAGGTCACCATAGCGTATACTGTACTAATAGATATTTCACATCCGGGGTAGCTTGTACCCTCTAAGTTGCACATATTGGTTCTTCTTAGAAATGTGAAAACCGGGCGGATAGTATTCAAATAGATTTGCGATAAGTACTTGGTATCTATTTCCCCATATCTTCTTATAGCGTAAAGATATATTACTTCCACCAAATTTGGACCTGCTTCCACGAATATTCCGTTTTTAAACGAAAATATAAATCTTCTCAAAGGCGACAAATCTTCTTCGGGTAGTAGCATACAGTTCAAAATGCGAAAATATACACGTATATTAATGCATAAATGGATGATTACGTGTAGTTTGAAATATCCTCGCGTAATAGACATGATCCATTCCCTGTTCTCTCTTACCTCCCAGGGGATTCATACTGTAGTTATAGATGAGGATGTTTCGTGGTTGCACATAATCCTATGTGAGAAGTAATTCTTCAGGCTTTTGGTGGTAAGGTACCGGAAGAAAGTGCATGGACGGCCCTCCTTGGTCTCTTTTCTGAGATTAAGCAGAACTTGAAATGCATTTATCCTTCCTTCTGGACGGTGCAAGTATTTTAGTACTTCTTTTGGATAGCCAGACTCTTTGCAGACTGCTGCATGACTTTTCCATGTACAGCAACTAACTCTATAGTCGACTAAAAATGTTTATACAGGATGTTTGAGCCCTCTTTTTTTATCTTTGTTAATGAATGGCTTTATCTACAACTTTCTGTGGTCAATCATTCATCATTTCTACTCTCTTCATCGATATTATTTATTTCTGACTCTCTTTTTAGCCTTCTAAGAGCACTTTCATAAATTAGCTCAAATAGTGAGCACCACTTTTTCTGATTCTTTGGCAATAACCGAATAAAACCTTTAGCAAGGCATCTCTCGATTTGGATTTAATCCTCCGACATAGTTTTCGATATTGATCGTTTGACGGTTCCGACTATTCTTTCCGCTTTACCATTCGGCATAGTAGAGTAAGCGAGAACTTTTTCAATTGAATCCCTTTCTCTCTCGAAAATCCCAGCAGTGAAATTGCGATGAAACAAATATCCTTTTCCGAGATGATCCTTTTTGGAATACTAAACGGTTCAACTATTTCTTTCTCGATGAACCTCAAGACCTCCTTAGCATTGGCCTCTCCAATTGTAACTGCTTATAGCCACCCAGTAGGATGTTCTGCCCCTATAAGGAGAGATATATTTCCAAAAGAAGTTTGCTTGAATGAGATGGCAAAGTCGTCTGAAAAGATATCAAAAAGATCGGAAACTATAAAACTTAGAGCATTTTTGTATTCCCGGATCGTAGTGAAGTTTTGACAATTATCGCAGCTTTTTACGAAAGTGTAGGCGTCCTTGTAGAAACTTCGCCACCAGTATCTTTCTTTTATGAACTTATTGCTCGTTTCGAGATTACAATGCACTAAATAACCATCAAAAGTTCTCAATATCTCCACTATTTCATTAAAATGGGCTGCTTGTTGAGGCACGGCCTTTGGGTGTCGAATTTTTTCCCATCACATAATGTAAAATCGTTTCGGTTCCTTCGTACCCAATTTATGTCATCAAGATCAAATTTTGCCCATTTCTAGTCAATGAAGGAAGTTCAGTAGTACTTGCAGATTATGTTCGGACTCCATAAAATATTCCACTTGCACCTCAGCAACTCCGAATATCTCCTGGGAAGCCTTTTCACTTGGATTAAATGGATCCTCAAACGGGATATGTATTCAGCAGATTGACTATTTAGCTCCAGGCCTACACACAAATTCAAATTGGTATTCTCCAAAAATTTCGAACCATCGAGCCATCGAGCTATGCAGTGATGTACATCTTTCTTTTGGAATGAAGTCATAAGTGCCTGGTGATCAGTTATCAAAACGAACATTTCAAACGATAAAAGGTAATCTCGATAATTTTTCAACGTAAAGACAAAAGCTGTTGCTTCTTTGTCGCAGACTGATTATCTATTAACGCATCAATCAGGGTACTATTTGCGATTTGAACAGATTATAGCCTTTTTATTTCATCTTTTAGGGAGATAATGGCACCCAGAGACCATTTTGAGGAATATGTTCCCACAACTAATGGTCTTTTTAAAATTGGATAATGATCAATAAAGTTATAGAAAGCTTATCTTTAAGCTCCTTGAATGCATTTTCCGTTTCATTGCTCCAGAAAGACTTGCCGTTCTTCGCAGTACTTACATGTAACAGTGCTTCAGTCTTGGCGAAATCTTTGATAAATCTGCGAAACAGGCGGGCAGACCTAGAAAGCCTCGAACCTACGTTTTTGAAGTGGGCCTTGGTGGCAAATTGAATTTTTCCTTTTCTCAGGATCATATTTAATTCCCTCTTGATCGACAATATGACCTAGTAGTTGTATAGATTTTTTCGCAAAGAAGCATTCGTTCAACTTGGTTTTCGTGCTGTATGCCAATATACTATCCACAACTCCCTTTCTGGTGAAATTTTTCTTGTCCTCGCAGCTTTCATCAAAAGAAATATGTCAATACCAAGCGTAGCGGTCCATTGAGGTGAAAAGTTTCCCATCCTTTAAGTCTGCGATACTTTCTTCCATATTTCGAATCAAAACAATATGTTTCATATCAATTTTTGATTCAGCTGACATTAATTGAGACCAAAAGAAGCTCAATTTTTTTTTGTGGTGTAAACGCAACCTTAAATGACCGTAGAGACGAGTATCGTCTAATAATATCAACTGCAGACTACTTGAAACATTTTATAAGATAAATTGTCTATATTTCGGCATTTAACGTCTACAAATATGGTATATTTGTTGATCATCGATATTTTTTAATGCACATATGACCGTTATACTACTATTGTCTTAGATATGGAACGCTCCATGCAATATTTCAGAAAATGTCAATATGTAGAATATTTCCTTTGAGGCAGGAACGGAACGTTTTCACTATTTCTTGAATATCTGCGATCTTGCGCGTTTGTTATTCGTGATACATAATCTTACAAATTTGAAGGACCTCTGTCGGAGTTATTATATCTTTAAGTATCAGATTCGACAAATTAGTATTCTCTCCGCAACTTTTTTTGCCTTTTACAGTCCGAACAGTGCCCAGAGGATCGATTTATCGCAAAAGAGAGCGCCTTTAGGGCTCAAATTTGCGAATTACAACTGCCTTCTGTTTCAAACCGGGAACCATAATCATGTCATGCCATATTAGTTCTCATAGAGCTATTTTCCATTTCACAAAGTGCCATTTTATATGGTTCTTCGCTTTCATAGCTAGAACGGATATAATCAATGTCTTCTGCCCCCCAAATATTCTGAATTAATTCTTTTGAAGAAGGCTAGGGGCAGCTTTACGGCTCTGCTATCAGTATGGGCTGAAACAATTTGGTTGCCCAAGTCAATGTATTTTCCCAGTGTTTTCATTGTAAAACAACAAATGATTACATCAGAAGCTAGATAAGCCTTAGAAAGACAGTCGAAATCAATTTGAGGTTGAAATGAATAGTTCAATGGTTTCCATCGCGCAATGAGGAGATATAACATTGCCGGCCCTAACTGAATCGCGATCATACCGTGAATACCTGCGGTGCGACTGTGCAAATGGGAAGTAAGTGCTTTCGTGAAGATACCTAAGCGATTTCGGGCCGTCGGGCAGTGTTCAAAATTAACCTCATTGAGCCGCACAGGGCCCTGAAGTTCCAAGACTCGCAGCTGGAGGGGTTTCGCTCAGCCTGCAAAGCCCGCATGATGATATATGCTAATAATGAAATTGTTATTGCCGAAAAAAGACTGGTTAGCTGGAGACCAACTTCATTGGAAAACTCGTGAATGCTCTTCTACTCTTTGATTTTTTCTACCATGAATACCATTTCTGCCTTGTCGAAAGGCTAATGATTTTCTTCTTGTGTCTTTCTCGAGCCACCAAGCCCCCCTCGTGCAACAAAGCCATTCCTGTTGTGGACTTTCGGCACGCCAGACCACAATAGTAAAAATCCTGAATCCCGATGAGCACTGACTGATTTTTTTACTAGAGAACCAGGTTTATTGTTCCTTGCAGATAGCAAAATATCCGATTGATCATTTCCTTATGAATTAAAGTAGATAATTCGCAGAATTGCGCCAGAAATCCGACTAGAAAGGCTATGGAAGGGCGATTGTAAGTATAGAAATACAAGAGACTTCCGATCGCCTCGTGCTCCGACTTGTTTCATGTAATACTTTCCCTCTCGCGAAGCAGGCCCAAAACGTTTCGTTACTTTGGCGAGCCAACTGGGTTTTCAATCGGCCGTGGTGAAATTTTTGAGTGTGCCTCCGATGGCGCTCAACTGAGAGAGGGCGCGAGTTCCGTCGTGCTAATTATCGATGATTTCGACACCGATGAAATAAGAGACGACATCAAGATCCTCGACAAAGACACGCATGCTCGGCGCACACAGTATCAGTACAAAACTTTTGATATCCATATGATTCACATGCGTTTTGAAAAAGAGACCAGAGGCGAGTAGATTTTGGATAGTGTTCAGAGTCGCTACTGGAGCTAATTGCATGGTGAATTTTATCTCGAGAAAAGACACAGGCAAAATTCTACGGGTAGAATTTTGCAGCACCCAGGTAATAATCCGCTTCCCGTTAGCGTCATAGAAGCGAAGTTGTGCATGGGTCTATCGTAGCCGTCGAGGGTGCATGTTTGCGTGGTTTCGTCGAGTTCAGCATTGAGCTGATTCAGCACGAACACTTCTGCCAGGAAGCCAAACACACATAGGTGATTGACTTCTGGTTTCCGAGAGTGCCACATTTCACTTGGTGTGCACCAGTTAACTGCACTAGACGGTTTCAAATTGCAAAGATCTTTCCCTTTTTGTATAGATTTAGCCCACAGAATCTGGGAACTGACACCATCAGCATCATGGCGCGTGTTTTCCGAGTTGCATGAGATTCAATTTTCTCCTCATCTCTTTCTGATGCGAGCAGTAGAGTGCCGACTGCTTGTGCACGATGCACTTCACACTGAAGAAGTTTTCTATATTCAAGTTGCATTACTCGTTGCATTTGTCCGATCTAATGCTCCTTACATGGTATCTCGTTTGCCGCGGGATGATAATGACGAAGTATCTCATTTGTTATGGCACCTCAATCTTGTGGCAGAGAAAGTAAATATAGCTCATATGTGTTGTTTAGTTAATGAATGTGAGAACATAGCGGGACTTTTCCAGAGAAAAGAATTTAAACGGTTCGCAGACGTCTTTCCGAACGAGTTCTAGGCGATTTTTATCCCTTTCTGTTTGCCTTTTTGTTTGCCTTTTTGTTTGAAGGATCGTTTTGTCATCTTGCCGTGGTCCCATCAACAGCAGACTAAAGTATTTTCGCGTCTTTGGTTGATATTTACCTTTCCAGCAGTCTCTTGTCCCCCCCCCATTTTCAAGTATATTGCGTCCAGGGTGTCTAAGATGACTTTCTCACATTAAATTGCTATCGCTGTGAATATAGTGAGTAATGGCTGGGGCGTTGCCTGCAATATGTGAGGTGGCTTTTTGAGTGCGCTATGTATCCATTTCCACTTCGATTTGCTCTCAGGGTTACAGATTCCGTGTCGAAGTTGTAGACACAGAGTTCGTTGTTCTCGAACGACAACTGCAAAGCCATTTTTCTCTGCTTGTGCATCTGAAAGCATATTTACGCCCACTCGTGGCTTGTAAAGTTCGCCGCGGAGGCTCCCAGCTGAGTTTATTGAAGTCGGAAAAGAGGATGACTCGCTCGTTCCCGCTGTATCTGGCCTCAATGCTGTTGTCCTCTCCGATTCTTACGAATGTCGCTCTCGTTTTTCTTCAGTTTGCCCTCGAGCAGCTCGATACTAGCTGCAGATTTGGATGCTAGTGTTAACGTACGAATCGTGTGTGCTCTTTTAAGGCGCCCGAGTGATGAAAGCGCGATCTTCCTTTCTCAAAAAATAAGTCTTTCGGCTCGTGATTCGCGTCGTCATCCAAATTGAGTTCCGACATTTTATCAAGAAGCTTGTTGTTATTTCTGTAATTGCATACAAACTCAAAGCTTCGACATTGCCTCACATTTTTTTATTTCGTCCAGGGCCCTGAAACTTTAGAAGACGTCTCCCTATTTGAAGTTCTAAATCGACGTCGTTTAGGTATACCCCCGCCATCAACAATCCCAGCGGCTCACCCCCCTTTTCGCCATCAACAGGACCAACCTACGCCCGTCCCTCACCATCCCGAAGTCATCCCAGGGCCGCCGACCCCTCAACACTCTAGCTTTGATGACCAACGGACCAACCCATTATGATGATTATTGTAGAAGATTAGACCCGGAACGCGTTCAGGAGTGGGTCCGATAGCACTGCTTCGAGGAGGCAGAGGAAGAGATAGAAGAAGATGAGGCAGAGAAGAAGATAGAAGAGGAGGAGGCTGAGGCTGATGTGGAAAGATCGGAAGGTGAGGAAGACTGAGTGGGCCTGTGGGAACCACTAGTGTACAACGGTGGGGGAACGGCTACGGAGGACGGAAGGGAGATTGAGTGATTAATAGTTATTTCAGAATCTTCTGACAGAGACGAAGAGTAAGTTTAAGGATTTGATGAGGGATTAAAGGAACTGCATATGTCCGGGGGTTTATCTTCAATTCTTGGCCGTATGATGGGATTTGTAGGACTGCATTAGGTGTATGGATATTTTACAGGACTGTTTTGGCACTGAGCTCGAGGATTAAGTTTGTAAGGAGTAAACCTAGACATCTATCCAGATATTATCTACCATTAGTCTTTTTCGTTCACAAAACTCCATTTGAAGCATTTTTTGGTACTTAGTATATATGTTTGAGACTTTTGGGTTGGCCAAAAAATCTGCACAAGTTGATTAAACTGCTTCTTGTTGTGAAGGACAAGCAAGTTAGGAGGCAGTGTCAAGCCAAGTCCCGAGTAGTAGAAATTTGGGAGTCATATTCAGACCAAGGAAACATTTTTCTTACTCTGGTCACAGAGAATCAGTCTTAGACCCTGTTCCTTCCATACTTGCTTATAGTACTTTCAATTTTCTTCCTTATTCATCCCTTTTCTTTCGCTCAACTATATCACGGTAGCACTTTTGTCGCTTGCTACACCGTCTTGGGGTAATTGGGTACGAGTATCTCTTTTTCTGAATATTTTCCTCTATCAGTGGTATCGAAAAAGTCAATTACTCCGCAATTTACTAATAACTTCTTTTTTGATATCCTGAATCACAGTTTAAATGCAAGTTCGTAGGGCCCCCAACTTTCGTAGAACCCGGAGTAAACCAATTCCACTTGTACGCATAACGTATTAGCCTCGTGGGTATAACCGACCACATCTTCCATGCATTAAAATAACCCAAAAATTCCCCCCCTCTTTTCAGTGGCACCCCCCATACGTTCTCGAAGATCAAGGAGGTTGCACGATCCGTCGCCAGCCGAGCCTTATACCAATACTTTGGTATGAGGGCCATTCTCCTTCAACGACACGGGGCTTTAATGGTCACCTCCACCTCCGCCTGCTTGTTGACGGGGCCACCAGTTATCATATAATAGGTGGAAATGCGCCATTATTCGTACTTTTATCCTGAATTTTTTTTGATCTCAAGTTCACAGGACTCCAAGTCCCCAACCAGGATATAGACAGCCCATGTCAGATTAAGAGTTATCCTCTATCTGTTACAGTTTCGAAGCCTCCTTGATCAGATCTCATTCGTTGGCTATCGTCAAACAGAACAGTATTTATTTTCACTTTTTTACCATTCTCACTTTGGCCTGCATATTCGTCTTATGGGGGGGAAGGTCTGGTATTTTACTTTTGGATGACATATTCGTCCTATGGTCATGGACCTTCATGCGCCAGTGCAAGTTTTGTTCCGGCTTTCCAATAAGTGGCACATTCATTTTCCCGTAAAAGGGCGACCCGTTGCTTCCTAATAAGGTAGACTCCTGTCGCCCCTTGCCGGTCTTGATGTCCATAATGCATCCGTGTCTGTTTACTGCCATTGCCTATTTCCATGGCACTGTTAGGTATTTAGCACCCGTTATTCTGTTCTGGATTACTCTGAGAACTACCCCAATTCCCCAATGCGAGAATTGTAAACGATAGACAGAAGTCCACTTGCATTGGGATATCATATTGTTTAAAGTGAGTAAGGCAGGTATGGTGTAAACAAGGGAAAAGGTTTGGGTGTTTTACTTTTAGAAGATATGTCCGATCTAGACACTTGTCTAAAGTCCCTAACCTTTCAGTGTGAAGGCAAATCTCCATGAGGGGCAAACACATTTAGGCATGGTCTATGACGATATACATTAATTGATAATCAGGCAAACCGTGGATGCTGATCCCACTTATCTGTAACTCTCGAAGACAAAATGACAAATGAGTGATAATCGTACAGTTTCCATGGAGGGATCGAAGTCTTTCACTCAATTTTACTTCGCACCTTTTCTTATTTCCTACTATAAGGGTTGCGCATTGGCAAACATTACAAGTTAGTAGAACCTAGCCTCTACATTCCGGGAGAAAACACTTCTGCCAGCGATTACAAAGCACAAAGGTCGTGGGAAGATCCAGACAAACGAAGCCCAGTAGGCATATCGCAACACAGTCCAGATCTAAGAGCGTGAAATTTTCTCCTGTTGCCATGAAGATCAGACAATTATTGACTGCCCTATGTTTCCAGGAGTATACTATTAGTCACCCAGAAAATAGAAAGAACGGCCTCAATGACAACCCCTTGTTCTCCTAACCTGCTGCTCAGGGCCATGCCATCAAGCTTCATCTATCGCCTGAAACCTGCTCAATAAAGCCTTCTTCCAATGCGTAAACCCATCTCTTTTCTCCATCTCTCTGCCATTCCTATTTCCCGTCTCTATCCCCCTACCACCTACAGCTTGTGCACTGCTCTTGTCCTTTGAGTCTCGTCCCAGCGCTACGTCCCCTTTCAACCCCGTATTATCTTCTCGAAGCGCCCCAACTTGGAAATCGGAACTGTGCACCACGCTGCACGCCTCCAAAGGGACACTTGTGTCCTGACTACCGCCACTTGAACGACGCCCTTTTGCACTAGCCACACGCGACGATCTTCTCCGCTTTATCACCCCATGTTGAAGCCTACCTGGCTTCTTCTTCTTTCCGAACAGTCGTTGAACACGACCGGGCATAAAGTCGTGCGCTAGTAACACATCTTGGTCTCCCTTGCAGCAGTTTCGGGATACGTAATGCCAGCGGACGTTGTTAAGGTCCGTGCGTTGATAATCATTATCATCGTAATGAACGTAGAAGGTGAAGGGGTTGTTAGGCAAGGCTTGCACCAAAGTTCCGCGGAAGTAGCGCTCGCAATGGGGCCAGTACACGTCCACGCGGTGGAGGAGAGCAGGTGGTGTTTGTGGGCCTGTCATGGCGTGAAGAATGTGAGTTACTCGGGTGTGTATGGGGGAGTGGTGACGGATTGGGAGAGTGATTCAAGTTTGGTGGAAAATGTTGCTGCAGGTACGGGGTGTTGAAGCTTAGAAGTGCGGCTTGAAGTAGAGTGCAGTGTATGCACAGCAGTGATTCGGGACGCGAGTCCAAATATGAAGTGAGAAAAAGTGGGATAGGATGCCGGAATGATGGGGATTTGGTGGAATGTTGAGTGGAGGGGAGGACTAAAATGTCGCGCTTACGGTATGCACGCAGAGTGCGCGCCAGTACTGGACAGTACTGTACATACACACTATAGTGTACTGTACTGTACGTATTTGATTAGTTCGAGCTCATTTTTAGGGGGCAATGGCTGGGCCAATCGCCCAACGGCGGGCAATGTCTTACGGCTTGGTATGGCCTAACGTGTTGAGTAGCCCCTACTTCAAGCTCGGTTCAGTTGTGCCCATGCTGACACTATCGACTGGGCGCACCGCGCTGTACCTTATGCGCTGCAATTTTCATTTTTGAAACCGCAAGATTGAAAAATGCAAGATTGAAAAATGCAAGATTGAAAAATGCAAGATTTGGAATTGCATTCATTTAGATTTCTTGGTTCCCCCATGCCGACCACTTGTACCAATTATTTGATGCGCTTTGGAACATAGGCTAACCTATTTTTCAGTCATTAACACCCCAATTTTCCCCCTTTACATATATATTTTGCGCTCTTCCAATTGATAGGCATTTTTTTTTACCCTCCAGCACCCTACGACTGTTGCATTTTGCATTCAACGTTCTCGAGCGCAGAAAAATGCATGACTACAGTAATAATTCAGCGTAATCTATGCCGGTTAGGTATGAATGGAGGGTGGTGAAAGGATTAGAGCATGACGTTGTTGCACCTGTATGAACCTAGCTAGCCTCACATCAGCCCTTTGAGGTCGCACCTCATGACTCTGCCTCATTTTCAGACTCTCTAATACACAGACCTGCCCCCCTCTCTAGTCTTCGGAAAATAGCCGTCCTGCAAGTACACCACAAAAACATCAATAGATTCCTGTCTTTAGTTATATACCCGGGGGCTAATGATGGGGTAGTTTACTTCGTCTGACACTTCTGGCGGGGGGAATCTAAAGGGAGTTATATCCCTCCGTACCTTACCTTCGCCTTCACGAATCATAGTTGCTGCTACAGCGGTTCTATTAAGTCCTTATCTACAAGCCCACACAGCCCTCCAGCGGTTTCTGCAGACAATGTTGGTAAAGGTCATTTGTAACAATAGGGTCAGTACTGTAACGGAATCGCCCTAGCTGTGCTGTTTCTGTCATCACAACTTTGTTGCAATTACTCTCTGCACGATTCCACACAACTGCCCTCGTGTTCTTTTCCTGCCTTTTGATGTTTTCAGCGCCCAGCCTATTCGAACTGCTAGTGTTCTAACTGAACTTATGACACGCATCTCCTGTTGCTCTAGCTCTATCTAGCGTCTGATCCTAAGAACATATTAATTATTTCAGACAAAATCGAGTAGATCTTCCAAGAGTAAAATACCTAAACCTTTCCCGCCTTCGCCCCTACATCAACAGGTCTGTTGATCTGTAATAGCCTCTGAAATGCGATTTTGCTTTAATCGCAGCGCCCTTGGAACACTGCAGCTTGTGTATGGGCCAATAACCGGTCCCTTCTCGGAACTATTGAGACAACGTAAGGGACCACTTTCTGAAGGACTATCTGGATCCCCTGATGGCACCCCCTAGCCTTAAAGCGTAGTACATTTTCGCCTTGATGTAACTAGGGTGTCACTTTCCTCTGGAAATAGCGCGTTCTTTCGCGCGCCAGACCGTCGCACTCCTCATAACAAGCTACAAGGCTAAGTTTTACTGCGCCTAATGGAAAATCTAGCCTTTATTCTAGTTAAGGTGGCTCCCCTGCATCCTTTCGAGTGTTTTCTTTACCCAATGACGTCTTTATCGACAGATTCGGTGAGGACTCGTTTTTTAGATTCGGTCAAGTTTGCTGGACAGAAACAGCCAGTCTGCTGCTTGTATGGATATAAATGATTTGGGGATGCTGACTGAAGAGTGAAATCTGGGTCAGTTTAGGGACGAATATATCTTCCAAGAGGAAAACACCCAAAACTTTCCCGTTTAGGGACTGACTGGGACAGAGACTGCAAAGCTGCATTGCTCCTGAGTGTGTTGTTAGCCCATCATTATAATGTATGAGTGACAGGGGATGTTTGCCTTAGAGTATGATTGATTTTGACCTCGACTGTAGACAGTGCGAGGCTGCTCGGTACAAAAAAAAGTGCGATGACGCTCAAGTCCTGGACCCGCTTTCGAAATTTGGGTTGCTTGAGTTTAGATGAGACGGGAGTTGATAAAGTGGGACTGGAGATGAAGCCTATGCCCTGGTGTGGGTACGCTCAAACGTTCCCAACCGGGACGGAAGCATTTTGTGTAAGAGGGAACGTTTGGGTTAAATGATGTGCTTTATTTCCTGGTGACGGCAATCGCACGTAACGCTTAGGTTAAATGGGGTGCTTTATTCGTTAATGTGTGTGGAGTACTGCACTGTAGCCGGACGGGCACGAGACCTGTAACACGTGCACAGACGGGTGAAGAGCGACTGATTGCACAGAGACAATCTTAACGCTTTGGTGACTAATTGAAGTAGGCTCATAGTCCAATTGAGAAGTAGGGCAAGAATGGAAAGTTAATGGTCGGTCAGTTGGGCGTACATAAGCAGAAACCTGCGGCTCCACGAGTTAGGAAGAAAGGCAAGCGGTGGGGTGATAGTGAACAAGCAGCGTACGGTAAGAGCCATGGAAGAAACGTGTGAATCAGTGAATAGAGTACATTACTTGTGGGGCATCCATCGTTTCCGGGTATTCGAGAATAGTCGATTATTCGTGAGTGTGCGAGGATCAAGAGGTATCTGAGACTGTACTTGGATCCTGTGTGGATTGCAGGTAATACCCAGCACCCCCTGCCACGTGTAAGTGGCAACAGTCCAGTACAGTGAAGAAGAAGAAGAAGAAGAAGAAGACTTTACCAAGCAGGAAAGGGGGGGCTAGCGGCCCTCAAAAGGGGAAACATCTATCCGAGCCAGGAACGGTCGAGTAGTCGTCGGTTGATCGCGACAGAAGTTCGTTGTTGTACGAGCGAACTGATAATCGTGAACAAGCGATCGCGCTCGAAGGCAGGGCTACTGCCTTTACGTAGTGCGATGTACTCAACAATTCTGGACAGACCTCGTTCGGCACCGGGACCGGCAGACCCGTATATATCGAAAGCCATCGGGTGGAAGTCGATACGTAGTTCGGCGCAGATGTGGCCATAGCGGAGAGATTTCGCGCGCTCAGATGCAGGAAGGGCAGCGAGGGGCGTGTGAATCCGCTGTTGGGCGTATGGAGCGGAGTGGGGGCTGATGACAGTGACTTCGTAGCCCTGCGGGACGGGAGAGAACTGGACATCATCGATGTAGATGTCGAGACGGCGCCGGGAGTTGGAGGGTCGGGGCAAGTCTTGCGGGAAGGTCCATTCCCGGAAAGGGCGAATCCCAATTGATAAGCGAGATGCCTCGAAAATGAGGCGGTCGCGAACACAATTCTGGCGCCGAATGGAGCCGTCGGCGCAGGGACAGACAGAGGCATGGTGTCCGTAGGAATCCAGGGTGGGGACAGTGTGGAAGTGGGCGGCGGCGCAATAGGTGCAGGGTTGTGTGCCAGAGAAGATGGGGACACCAAGACGGAGGCCAACCATGGTTCGCCATACTTCAGGAGCGGCCCGGGTACCGAGATGGCCCTGCGGGAGGTTGTGAAAGGGACGGGAGGCGTGGGAAGAAGCGACGGAAGCTAGGCGGCGGAGTAGCCGGGAGCCTTCGGAGGAGGAGAGGTCGACGGAAGAGAGAAGTCTGGCGCGAATCGTCTTTGTGATCTCAGCAGTAGCAGTTCTCTGGAAGTCAGACAGGCCGGGGGAAGAAGAGGCGCGGAGGCCAGCAAGGACGGCGGGGGGGGGAAACGGGGAACGTTTGGGTGTTTTACTCTAGGGGGGAGAAACTGTCGGGGAGGCTGTATTTGGCCCGGATAGGGGCGAGAGGCGTTGAGATCAAGGGCAAGACGTCGAAGCAATCACCAAGGAGGAGGCGAAGAAGTGGGGAGGAGGAGAGAACAGAGCCAGCGTAGCATGCCTCTGCGATGGTTTCGGTTAGGGGAAGTCCGAGCCCTCCCATGCGTAGTGGAAGCTGGGCAGTGAGCCAGGCACTGTCTGGGAGACGACGGGCATGTCTTCGAACACCCTTCGCATTCCAGAGGGGAAACGTTTGGGTGTTTTACTCTTGGAAGGTATATCCGATCTATCCCATGGTTTTCCAGACGACTACATTCGACTCATTCCAGAGTCAAAGGTTTGAGCTCCGGAAAGAGTGAGATGCGGCGGGGTGCAGCGAAGAACATAGATCAGGCGGCAGGAACTGGCACAGTGTCGCAGTAGTTGGAAGCCCAGTTGAAGGTCATTCAATCAGTAGTTTGGGTGCACAGAGCCCTGCGCAAGTACTCACACGAGTATTTTTTGATTAATGTAGAATCATTGTTTTGTAAGCTTACAGTGTGAGCAGTGCACGTAACCTCTGTGCCCCTTAAATCTTCCTACGGTTATCCGCCACATTTCTCAAAGTATGGTTACTGCAGGGGCTGCCGCAACACTCACACAGCGCGAGAAACATCGTCATTACGGCCCTTACTGCAACCAAAACGATATCCTCCTCTCCCCCGTCGGGATTGGTATCTATGGCGCCTTGGGCGACGACGGCAAGGGTTTTTTCCGCCGCCTTCCTTCCTTCGCTGCTTCCCGTCGCAGTCCCCCCCCTCAACAGGAGCCCCGCGACTTCGTTACCCGTTTTTGCGTTTAGTCTCCAAATAATACAGGCGCGACAGGTTTCTACCCGCCGCTCGCATCCGTCGTTAATTTATGAATACCCTCCGCACGCTTCTGTGCAACATTGTACAACCTATATTTGATTTAGCACCACTATCTACAAAAGTTGCAAATTTACTTAATATAGAGGAATGGCGGGTTTACAGATACTCGGGTTAATTACCACCGCCGTCGTCGGTTAGGGTTAATGGACTTCAGAGCAGAGGTTGATCTGCCCAGAATGCCCTCCGGAATATTATAGAGCACCTTGAGTGAATGATCCTCGTTGAGTAAAGAAAAGACACAACTCGTACTCATTCAACCTTTTTAGGTTATGGGCTCAGAGAACAACGCTTTATCTGAGTTAACAATCAATTGTGTTCTTCTGGATCTTCGTCTCCGTCAGTCTAAAAAGACAGTAGAAAGCCCATCAAGTCTCCAAACAGGGTAGTCTGTCTGCCAGGACGTAAATCTTTGGAGAACCTCTCTGCCATGAGGCTAAACTTTTGAGTTCAACTCTAAATTTATATCAACCCATCGTCATCCTCAGAGACATCGCTGAGTACATCATGCCTGACTCAGACGACTCGGGCAAGTCCATGAAGATCTTTCGCTTCCACAGGGAGATGGGTCAGGACTAAGCTATATGGTGTTTACGTCTTCGAGCCGCATGCAGGGTCAAGAGTCTCCGGAAAGTCCATGCATGAAACCCGACGCCGGCCTCTTCTGACGCCGAGGAGAAAATAACCGATGCAGAGAAGCTCAAGAACTCATCAAATCAAGAGAATGCTTTTGGAATCATCATCTCCGCATTAGGCAACTCTCCTCTCCGCATCATTGCCGATTTGGACGATGACCCCTCCAGAATGCTCTAACTTTTCGACGCATGCTACACATCAGATTGGACAGTGTCTATAGTAGCCGTGCCGACGCAATTTGTACGGAAACAATACGTCCGTCAAGACATGGCCAAGTAAATTGAGGAGTGCACTGCTGGGCAAGGAAACAGCGATCCCCGAAACTTATAAGGGCCACGATGATTCTTGCATCCATTGATACCGCTCCTGCACCGGGAACTATTACAGCAGCTTCTTGAACTCAAAATGCCCCGCAATTCGCTTGGGAGTATGTCCCTGCAACTCTAATCGATGATTTCATCGATGAGAATTTCTCAAAATCCAAATCTTATCGCAATTGTGGATGCAAAGCAAAGCATGGACAGAAATCGCACCCCCTAAAAGTTGATGAAAGTAGCACATCCGACCATTCGCTTGACGACGATGCCGTCACTCGTGCTCTTGCTATTTTCCTTCATCCGGAACACTAGGAAGCTCATCCAGTACAAAGATTTCAAAACGTGAATTCTTTGGAAACAAAGGACACGCCGAGGCCGATTGCTACTGATAGGGGTAAATCGGCTGGGGAGGAGATCCTCAGAACCAATTACCCTGAGAAGGAGGTGTTGCGAGCGACAAAAGTGCTGCCGTGGTATTGTTGAACGAACAAAAGGGAGTGTATATAGAAGAGAGTTGAGGAAGCTACAAGCAAGTATAAAAGGGGCAGGGTCTACCACCGACGCTCTGCGACTAGCGTAAGAAAAAGTTTTCTTGGGTCTGAAGTTGACTCTCAACTTCCTACTACTCGGGACTTGGCTTGAAGTTGTCTGCCAACTTGCTTCACCTCCACTAAAGGAAGCAGTTTACTCGGCTTATATAGACTTTTGGCTACCCCAAAAGTCTCAAACAAACATACTAAGAACCATAAAATGTATTCACGGTAATCGTGTGGACCAGAGAGACTATTAGGAGATATTTCTTCAAGGTAAATATCTAGGTGCCATACCCATGCCAGCCACCCATCGGCCAGGGGTGGGAATTGATGTGGCCATTATATAGACCTTTCAGAGCTACTTGTAGTATCACCCACAACCTGGAACTGTACTGACATCTACTATGACAGCGTGTCCTAAAATGAAAAAATCAACCGATGAATTTGCCACACTCACCCAAATTAAAAATATCTTGCAAATTCAAAAACCGTAAAAATATCTTCCCAAATCCGATACTGTATACAATCATGGTCCTTATCTAGATTTTTTTCGTGTGCGAATTTGCGCACATCACGCCCTCTCGCTCGAGACGAACGTCCCGACTCGTCACTGCTCTTCTTCTGCTTCCGTTAGTGTTCGATGTCTTATTGATAAAATTAATGGTCTCTCAAACGGGTACAGATGCAACTGATTACCAATATGATGCTCTAAAAAGTAGGTTCGCATTACTGGTACCTCACTTTGTAGCATAGCCTCATATATTGGTTTGATAACATCGAGGTGGGGTTGAATACATTCTTCTTCCGTGACGCTTCCGAATCTTCCAAGAGTGAAAAAACATATGTGATATGCAAACTCTTCTGGAAGATGCCGGAGGAATGGATGTCGATAAGAAAAGAAGACGCGCATCATCAAGAACGAATCTTCGTAAGATAAGTGCGGTCCATGTAGCGCCCTAAAACATAAACAGATGCTTATCATGAAATAAGAAATGACCTGCGCATCGTTCGCATCCCCGGAGATATTGCGCAGCCAAAAAGATAATCTTCTTCTTCCGACTGTATGCTGTGCATGGTTGTGAAGGAGAGCTAGAGATGAAGTTGTGGTGGACGGTCCCGATGAATGGCCGCGACCAGCTCCTGACGTACTGGGACCTGCACGAGGTTCTCTCGGGGGACGACCGGAACCTCTTCTGGGCGGGTTGTTGTCTCCTGAAGGTCCTCCTCTGGTCATCATCACTGCTTCAGGAGGATCCTCGCCGCCTCCAACGTTCCTAATTTGTGGGGGAGAAACGTAAGGTTCCCATAGAGGATACGGGACCAGCCTTTATTCCATATCCGGGGGTAAGGCGTAACCTCTCAGTCGCACGTCTTGGTTGTTCTTGAGAAATACGTAAATTGGACGGATAATATTCAGATACATTTGCGACAAGTCTCCAGCAGCTACCATTCCATATCTTCCTATAGAGTAATGATATATTAACTCCACAAACTCTGGACCTGCTTCCGTGAACCTCCCGTTTTGGAATGAAAATAGAACTCTTATTAATAGTCGGAAATCTTCTTGAGGTAGCAATGGTCCGTTCAACGTACGAAAACATAGGCATATATTAATGTAGAAATGGATGATTACGTGGAGTTCGTAGTAGTCTCGCGTAACCGAGATGATCCATTCCCAGGCCCTTTTTCCTCCCATAGGAATCATTCTATAGTTAAAGATGAGTATGCCCCGTGGTTGCCCATAGTCCTGTGTGAGTAGGAATTCTTCAGGCCTCTGATGGTAAGGGACCAGACGACGTGCATGGATGGCCCTCCTTGATTTCTTCCCTGAGCTTGAACAGAGCTGATAGTGCGGGTGTCTTTCCTCCGTGACGATGCAAGGGTTCGAGTACTTGGTTTGGAAGGCCGGCCACTTCACAGCCTGCTGCATTGCTTTTCCATGTACTACAAGTACTTTAGAGCCAACTGAAAAGGTTCTGACTGCAGGTTCTGCATCCTTATTTCTTGTCTGTGTTAGCGCGCGGTGTGATCTCCAGCCTTCGCTGGCCAGTAGTTCAACTTCCCTACTCTCTTCATCGATAATATTTGTTTCCATGTCTCTCTGTAATATTCTAGGAGCCCTTCCGTACATTAGCTCGAATGGTGAGGGTCCATTTCTTCCTCTTCTTCGACGGTAGCCGTATAACACTTTTGGTAAGGCATCTTCCCACTGGATTTCATTCTCCGACATAGTTTTCGATATTGCTCGTTTGATGTTCCAACCATCCTCTCCGCTTTCCCGTTGGACATAGGAGCGTATGCGAGAACGGTCTTCAGCTGAATTCCTTTCTCTTCCAAAAAACGAAGCAGTGAAGTTGCAGTAAAACAAAGGGCGTTATCCGAGATGATCCTTTTTGGAAGACCAAACGGTTCAATTATTTCTTTTTCGATGAATCTCAGTACCACCTCAGCATTTGCCTCCTCAACTGCAACTGCTATTGGCCATCCAGTAAGATGTTCCACCCCTATAAGGAGATTTTTGTTTCCGGAAGAAGTTTCCTTGAACGGGCCCGCGAAGTCAATTGAGAAGGTTTCAAAGAGACCGGAAACTGGAAAACTTAGAGTTGTCTTATACTTCCGTATTGGAGTGAATTTTTGGCAGTTGTCGCAGCTTTTCGCGAAGTTATAGACGTCCTTATGGATACAGGGCCACCAGAATCTCTCAGTTACGAATTTTTTGGTTGTTTCGAGATCCCAATGCCCTATCTCATCATGGAAAGTCCTCAAGATCTTCATTCTTTCTTTTAAAGGGGCCACTAGTCGGGGACCGGCTTTAGTGTGCCGGAAAAGTTTCCCATTCCACAATACAAAAGCCTTTTGATTCCTGCGTACCCAATTTCGGTTTTTAAGATCAACCTTTCTCATTTCTAGTCCATCGAGGAATTTGATCAGTCCGTTAATATTAGCTTCGTACTCGTTATCGTTCGGCAACTGCAACTTGGCGACTCCGACGATGTCCTCCGAAGCTTTTTCATTTGGAATCAGTGCGTCCCTCAAGCGGGATAGGTAATCGGCAGGCTGATTATTGCGTCCGGGTCTATACACAATTTCAAACCGATATTCTGCGAAAATGTCGAGCCATCGGGCCAAGCGATGATGTACATCCTTCTTTTGGAATGCTGTTTTAAGTGCCTGGTGATCAGTTATCAAGACAAATTTCTCGAGTGATAAAAGGTATACGCGAAACTTTTTCAGCGCGAAGAGGACAGCTAGCGCTTCTTTCTCGCAGACTGAGTATCTCCTTTGCGCATCATTCAGAGTTCGGCTTGCGAATTGAACAGGGTGTAGTCTTCCGTTTTCATCTTTTTGGGACAAAACGGCACCCAAAGACCGTTCTGAGGCATCTGTCTCCACAACGAATGGTCTCTTGAAATCTTGGTACATGAGAACTGGGGGGACACATAGCTTATCTTTAAGCTCCTGAAATGCAGTTTCCATTTCCTTGTTCCAGTAAACTTTTCCGTTCTTCGTAGTGCTGGCATGTAACGGTGCTGCAGTCTTGGCGAAATCTTTGATAAATCTTCGGTAATATGAGGCCAGTCCTAAGAAGCTTCGAACCTCCGTTTTTGAGGCGGGCCTTGGTGCCAACTTTATTTTTTCTTTTTCTCTGGATCCACTCTATTCCCTCTTGGTCGACGATATGACGAGTAATTGGATAGAAGTTTTCGCAAAGAAGCATTTGCTCAACTTAATTTTCAAGCTATACTCCGATATCCTCTCCACAACTGTCTTGACGTGCGAGATGTGCTGATCCAATGTTTCTGAGAATATGACGACATCATCGATATAGACTCTTGCGAATGGAAGTCCTTTCAAAACCTCGTTCATCATTCTTTGGAATGTAGCTGGTGCATTCATGAGACCAAAAGGCATCACTTCGAACCTGAACGTACCGGCTTTGCTGGTAAAGGTTGTTTTTTCCTTACATTTTTCATCCAATGGAATCTGCCAATAGCAGTGTAAAGGTCAATTGAGGTGAAATATCTCCCGTCCTTCAGGTCCTCGAGGATCTCCTCCATGTTCGGAATCGGAAATCGATCGGGTATCATTCTCTGGTTCAGTTGTCGGTAATCGACGCAAAAACGCAGCTTTCCATCCTTCTTTGGTGCGACCACAACTGGAAACGACCATGGGGATGAAACTGGTCGAATAATATCATTTTTCAGCATACTTGTAACATTTTCTGAGATAAATTGGTCATATTTTGGCGGTTGACGTCTAGGCTTGTGGTAAATCGGTTGAGTGTCGGTAAGTTCGAACGAGTGAGTAACCGGTACACTTGCTTGTCTTAAATCTGAAACGCTCCATGCAATTACTTCGGAAGATGTTAACATGTCGGATATTTCAGTGAGGCGGGGCGGGAAGGTGCTGCACTTTTCCTTGGATTTCTGCCATTTGGCGCCCTTTTTTTCTTGATCCTCAACCTCAATATTTTGAAGGACCTCTTCCGTCGTGCTCACATCTTCATATGTGGAATTCGACGTATTCTTATTTTCTTTGCAAAGGTAATCTTCTTTCATGCTCCGAATTCTGTCCTTTGATTCGATATCATCGCAAAAAGAAACACATTCGGGTTTCAAACTATCTAGAATTCCAGTCGTCATCTGTTTCAAACACGGAATCATAATCGTCCCATGCCATGTTCATTAACCCCCGAGGGTACCCTTTTCCACTTCCGAAATGTTAGTTGGTTCCGAATCTTCGCTGTCATAGCTAGAAGTGAAATCTTCACTGTCCGTTTCTTTTAAATCTTCAGGATGCGTGCTTTTGTCGAAATCCAGGGGCATCTTCACTGTTCTGCCGTCAATATTAACTGAAACCATTTGGTTGCCCAAGTCAATGCATGTCCTAGTCTTTCCATGGTGGGGCAGCCAATGATTGCATCGAAAGGGAGATCCGGCATGACAAGAAAGTCTACATCAACTTTAGAGTCCCCAAAGAACACGGAAACCTTGTCAACAGTGCCCATGCATTTTGAGACGGTTCCATCCCTACAGTTATTTTTCGAGTCGTTGGAGTAATTCGAGACCTAGATCTGTCACCAAAGTTTTGAAATGAGGTTTGGAACAGCACCCGAATCGAAGAGACTTGGGTTTTCATACCCAATACTTTGACTGGTACCAGCTTAAGACGTCTTGGTGCTGTCGAGGCCGATTGAAGAAACAGTTTCTTACCTTAGCGGACTTATTAGACCTGATAATTTTTTGAGTTCTTTCTCGCATCCTCTGCGTCGCCCCTCAAAAGTTGACCAAACGTTATCCAGTTGGCCGATGCAAGCTCAGCCACCAAATTGTACCTCTTCACATACTCTAGTACGTCCTTAGAGATACTCTTAACTTTCTTACTTTTTTCGTCTTCTTGGCCGGAGTGACTCCCACTCCTGGAACAACTTGATCAGACCTCTTGGTTCGAGGAGGTACAGGTGCTGGGATATGCTCCAGCATTCCATACTCTAGCCTAGGTTTCTTCGATAAAATGTTCCCTTCCCCATCCCTTTTTGTCACATTGACTTGACTAATCTCTTCAGCGATGGATACGTTACCGGCATCCGTCAACCTTTGATCCCTTCTATTTTGTAAGATTTTCACCTCTGGTCCTGACTCACTCCTTGCTTCCGATAAATTTGCTCTTCTGTTGTCTTTAGACCAGCAGTTACTTTTCATATGCCCATATCGACCGCACTTTGCACAACGAGTGTTTCTATGTGGATTATCAGGACACCTGTTTGCAAAGTGTCCAGGCTTGTGACAGTAAGAACAGACTTCTGCGGCCTTAGGGGCCCCAGACTGGTTCTTCTTAATGGTAAGAGTAAGGCTTTCCAACTGCGAGGTTATCATGTCAAGTCGATTATCGAATCGGGTTTCCAACCTTTCTTCCAAGTTTTTGACATCGCTCCTGACAGATTCTAATGCCGCTGCACTAGTAGCCGGCCTTTGATAATTCTTTTCAGGATGTACGATAGACATCGATGTGCGGGTTTCCCTCGGTACCTCACTCAGTGACTGAAACGTCTCCGAATTTTTGACAAATTCTACTATGGTACCCTTCAGTTCATCAAAAGTGTGAGGGCCCTTGATGAGGAGGAAATCGGAGAGCCGCTTATCCCCCATAGCCGCCTTACGCAGCATTCCGTACTTGGCTTGGGCGTTGAACCCAGCCTTTTCATAAAGATCACACAAGTACACCAATGAGCTTAACAAATCGTCGAAGTTGAGCCGGGCCTCTATGGCGGTACGAATCATCTCATCTGGTTCTACCTCCTTAGCATACTCTTTCACAAGCCACTCACATACCTCACCGAAGTTACGCCCATTCCCGTTAAGAGACCACCCGTCGATAAACTTGGACTTATATTTGTGCTTTGCGTCACCATGAAGATAGGCGAAGATACTTGCGGCCTTCTCTTCATCGCCCTTCTCTCGCATCACAACGTTGACATATGTGTAAAGAAACTCCTCAACGTCTTCAGTCTTGCCCCCTGTGAACGTTATACGAGCAGCATTGAGATCCATGATTACAGAAAAGAAATCCCCCCGAAGTGTTCCTTACTACTGCTCAACTCGAATACCTCGGGTGCAACCCCCTCCACAAGAGTACCAAATGATATGGGTAAATCGGCGGGGGAGAGATCCTCAGAACCAATTACCCTGAGAAGGAGGTGTTGCGAGCGACAAAAGTGCTGCCGTGGTATTGTTGAACGAACAAAAGGGAGTGTATATAGAAGAGAGTTGAGAAGCTACAAGCAAGTATAAAAGGGGCAGGGTCTACCACCGACGCTCTGCGACTAGCGTAAGAAAAAGTTTTCTTGGGTCTGAAGTTGACTCTCAACTTCCTACTACTCGGGACTTGGCTTGAAGTTGTCTGCCAACTTGCTTCACCTCCACTAAAGGAAGCAGTTTACTCGGCTTATATAGACTTTTGGCTACCCCAAAAGTCTCAAACAACATACTAATAACCATAAAATGTATTCACGGTAATCGTGTGAACCAGAGAGACTATTAGAAGATATTTCCTCAAGGTAAATGTCTAGGTGCCATACCCATGCCAGCCACCCATCGGCCAGGGGTGGGAATTGATGTGGCCATTATATAGACCTTTCAGAGCTACTTGTAGTATCACCCACAACCTGGAACTGTACTGACATCTACTATGACAGCGTGTCCTAAAATGAAAAAATCAACCGATGAATTTGCCACACTCACCCAAATTAAAAATATCTTGCAAATTCAAAAACCGTAAAAATATCTTCCCAAATCCGATACTGTATACAATCATGGTCCTTATCTAGATTTTTTTCGTGTGCGAATTTGCGCACATCAGCTACATGAGCGCGAGCATCTCTGGCAATGGCTTGACTGTAAAATGAAGAAACGTGTGATGGTGGCAAATGAGGCCTCAGCACGAGCGCAGAACAGATATTTAGTTAGTTGGAATTGGGGAGAAAAGAAAAAAAGAAGATCTCGTTGGGCCTCCGTCTGCACTACGAAACAGACTAAGGAAGAGCACATTACTTTTCTACCTCTGAAAGACTGCAACATGTAACAGGACAGAGGAGCTACCTCTCACTTTTTCCACTCTGAAGCGTCATTTGTTCCAGATCCTTTCGGGAATGCGATGACCACACGGTTACTCACGCTGGGAAAAGGACTGTTGTCACTTCGAGAATGGGAGATGTGATAGGAGAGTTCGAGCACGTCTTTTCTCGGTTGTCATCATTACTGCACTTACTAGGCCTTGGATACATTCGTTGGTCCGTTAAGAAGCTGCAAGATAATGAAATGGTTTCCGAGATCCGGAACTTCAATGTTGTACTGCGTTCTCCAACGGACTATACTTTTGCTGGATAAGGCTTCTGAGAAACCGCTACTGGGCTGTATGCGCTTCCGAATTCGAGAATATTGGATGCCACGAGTGTAGCAAACGAAATGTCTGCAGATTTGTCTACTGGGAGCGATGCAAAGCTGTGACATTGTCGGCTTGCTCACATAAATAATAGCGATCTTTAGAATGTTCACAAGCATAAACAAGGTATTCTTGCTATTGTCAAAATTTACTCAGTTTTCGGGGCTTGTCGATTTTGGAAAGCCAGTATACTTTCGTTCAAAGGGAAATTCGAAGCACCGAAGAATACTGACAATTTAGTACATTGTAACATTGTTGGTCCACTTCAATCTTCGTATCCAGAAGGTATACATATGTGTCTACCTTACAGGATGAAATTCCAGGAATGTTTAATCGGATTCATGGTGCGCAAAGGAAACCTTCCCACAGTGTGAAACAAGTTCGTTGCATCATTTAGGAGGGCAAAAGGGTCAAACTTTCGCAAGTTGAATGCAAATTCGGAAAGTGAATAACAATTATCTGAAGAATGGGCAGTCACCGAACAGGTGCACTCCGACAAGGGCAAATATTACCAGACTCTTCGCTGCGACCTCGAAGGGAGATGAACAAGTCTTTTTCTCCACCGTAAACATCAGAACTCGACTCAATTGCCAAAAGTGTTGGTTGAACTCTTGCAGATGCTGCGAGATCCATGATCATCTTGATTGAAATTCCCACATGTTTGTGTCCATTTTCAATGAAGAATGTGGTCTTCTTAAGAAACAGAGTTACACAACCAGCAAATAGTATTTATCCGTTCTTGGTAAAATACGGCCAGCGTCCATCACTAAAGCACGCTCGGGTGCTTGGCTGTCTGGCGTTTGGGCTTTGCCTCCCAAGCGTTTCAAAACTAGAACATAGATCCCGGGAAGTAGTAATGATTGAAATTAATGATCACTATGTTTACATATTGATAGTTACTATGGAGGATAAAAAACCGCAATTGTGGAGTCTCGGCTCTTAACATTAGATGAGTCAAAGTTCCCCAGGTTTGCCTTTATGAATGGATCGATGAACGACGAGCTTTCTCCGCATGATAATTTGGGGGAGCAGAGCTATGATAACACGTCAAGTGAACTCTTAACAGAGCTCCATGCAAACCGCTATGTTTATGGTGAAGAATATTATGTTCATGAAGATGATCGTACAACAATGATGATGATGGCGAAGATGATGGGCACGACCAAACGGCTGAAAGCATTTCTGAAGGCATTGAAATGGACGATGAAGAAATGCGGGCTTCTCACACCGGCAACACAACTGAGTAGTTGCACCTGACCCTTTATTACACTTGCCATAATCGGAAGGCGCTTTCAAGGTGTGTATCAAGCGAGACGTACGCATACATATCTGTAACCTCTGATCGCGGTTAAATTACCATAAAAGATGACCCTAAAATCTCGCAGTCTTTAAATGCAACTTTTCATGAGCAGGAACTGTGGAAAAAAGCTACCGAGTATGATTTTGACTCCATCGAAGAGAAAGATATGTGGAAGCAAGCTCATGAGTATAGTTTAGAACCATTGCCAGCTCACATCATCCTCAAGGTCAAAAGGGACGCTCTTAATCAGGTTGAAAGATTCAAGGCTCAAATCTTCGCAGCGACATTAATCATTGATTCGGGAAGGATTACTTTGAAACGTACGCACCCGTCGTACATTTTTCTGTGGTCGGTACATTGCTGTAAATTGCTCTCTGTCTCAGAATTTTTGTTACTGAAGTCGTTTTCGTTGCCAAGATGGCCTTCTTGAACGAGACATTTGAGAAGGACGTGTGTTTTTAGTACCCTTGAGGTATTCCCGGATTATCCCATGGAATATAGAAGTTGAAAAGGGTACTGTGCGGAAAAAATCAAGCAAATACCGCATGGCGTTACAAGATATGAAATGCTTGTAAAAAATTAGTTTCCAAGAGCTTCTGAGCGCATATTTCGTTTACTTCTTTTTAAATTTTTTATATGTACGGAAATAATTTGAGAAGACTATTTACTCATGGTTGATTCGAGTTAGATCTGGTTTGGTTTAACATAAATGAGTTTTAAAAGAGTTCTGATACTTTAAAAGTCAATTTTTAAGCAATAAGTATGTATCCATGCTATTCACTATTGTAGTTGTTCTTAGTTCCTTGCAAAAAATACTTATGCAATCCAATTTGAACTCTATTGGATTTTATTTTGACAATGACAAGCACATTCCAATTTATGTTGCGGGAGTGGATAACTTATTGGAAATTTGGTATTTGGAAATTAACTTCGTTTATGAAGTGATGCAACATCAAAATCAGTAAATTTGATACGTGGGTGTTACTGACGCGCAAGGAACAATTTAGGATCCAGGAATGCCAATTATAATATTAACCCTAATTACTAAAAGAATTAGTCAGATTTTTGTAAAACTACTGAGCCCCGGTCAATTTTAAGAAGGTTTTATTTGTTTCTAAATTTTGTAGGAAAACTTGACCTTTAATGTTCTATTAAAGTTGAAAATAGGAAGCTCTTCGAGTAAGATGAAATGGTGTAACTACAGGAAGCTTTTTTTTTTGGCTTGTATGGAATTTATAATCGCTCCACTCTCATCTACTCAAACCAGAGACAGTGTACATTAAAATAAAATATATATTTAACTGTAAGTCACTGGTTCCACAACAACATAATATCTTTAGCATGGCTAAGAAAAATTTTCTATCGCATTTCCCCAAGTTTTTTTCAGTGGATACATGGTAGTATTTTTGCAAAAGGGAACATTTTACGTTTCCACACTCTGATAAATACTCTTATATTTTAATAGTTTTATATCTTTTGCAGTTCCAAAAAATAAAATCTAGATTTTCTCTTTCTGGTCGTAAAATAAATACGAGGCTATTTACGGTGTATTTTGTGCCGAAGAGACAAGCCAGGAACTGTTTTAACGTATTGTGTGAAAAAAGTCGACTTCAAATTAAATTATTAATAGTTTGTGTCCTGAAATGCCCCAAATTATTTTCAACAACTTAGTCATAGGCGTTTCAATCGCACTTATAGAGCCCACCTTGATTTTAATGTTCCTTGGCTAGCAAGACAAATACTTTGACTTATTGTAAAATCAAGATAAACCAAGTTTCTATTTCGAAAGCAACTCATAAGCAGCTTTATTTCAGAATTATTCCAAGTTGCACTCAGCAAATTCCAATAAAAGTTTTTTTGTTCTTCTTTAAAAAAATAAAAATTGCTTCCATTGTTCCCAGTAAACAGTCTTTCCACTGACTTGGTGAAAAGAAACCTGGAGCTTTTTTTACTACATTTTTTGTGTAGAGAAGCTCGTTTAATTTCTTTATTCATTGTCAGCCCCTGTAAACCCATTTTTTTCAATTGAAATTGTAGATAGTTTACTGTGTAGTGCCGCAAGTTACATGAATCGGGATTTTTCAATCTTCAGGGACTGGTTACTAAGCAAAAATGTTTGTGAAACGTTTGCACTACCCTTTTAACATTTGAAACAAATTAAAGAAACTTTGGTCTCACAGTTTTTCAACTACGTCGAAAATTATTTGTAAATTTCATTTTACCCGCTGACAAATACCTTTGTAATATATTCTACGATGTTCCAATTTGAAGGATTGAAAAGGCAATAGAATGTCACTGAAATATCTAGACGGAAACTTTTACTGATAGGTAATAAAAAACAGAAGGACTTCCAAAACATTTTTAAATGAAGCAGAAAAATGAGTACTGATAAGCATTTTAAATCTTTTAATGACTACATGTTCTATTTACCACATTTTTGCTAGTTTATAGTCCCCAAACTTTCTCGAGTAGCTATACAAGGTTTCTTTCAGCCAAAAGTGGTACCGCACGAGTCCAACGTGGAATTGCAAAGCTTTCACAGGCTTCCGTTTTGACCAATATTGGTTTTCTGTCGTCATCGCACTTCAAACAAAAAGTGAGATCCAGTTGGACCTACAAGCACTAGCTCACAAAGTCCTCTTTCGAAGGAAAGGCAACAAAATATACAGAAAGTTTTGTTTAGAGAAGGACTTTGCACCGTTGAAATCTTGGAAGTTGAGAAACGAAATATAATTGACGGTGTGAAAAAAGCGTGTCATAACTTTTTGGAATCGAAACATGTCGCTAGTTTTTGCTATGAAAACATCTATATATATGAGACAGAAAACTAATCATACTTGATATGCCTCTAGATGGGTTTGAAAAGTCCATTTTAAATGGCAAGAGGTGTGAATAAACAATACAATGTTAATCTTCAGGTAAGAAATGATCTTAATTTCATTACATGTAATGATATTTTCAACAATTACAGCAGAAGTTCAATGTATGAATAGTAGGATTTCATCGTAGGATGAACATTGAAGATTATTCAAATTCATTGTGCATCTCATTGGGCCTCTGCAGATTCCAGATACGATTTTTACGTGAAATGACATGAATTAGTGAAAAGCAATCAACATATACCTCTCAAAAACAGAATTTGAAGATTTAGAAAAATTTAATTGTAATTAATTAAGATATTAGGAAGGAATTTAATTCATAAGCATTGGATATAGGGAATCCAGAATCGTAGTTAGAGTGAAAGTCATGGGAGACATTGAAATGCTTATTGGCTTGGTAATGTGAATTTCTTAAATTTTTTGTAAGCCATCTTCAATATAATATTAGAGAATTTCAAGAATTCAAGCACTCTCTCAATTAAAAGATTTATTTATTTGAAGTTGAATTCCTGTTCAAATATTCCCAAGGAGAAGTTAAAATCACGACATTAAGTTCGAGAAAATATTTAGAATACAGCAGCTGCCCTCGCTTTGTTGATTCCTTTCAGTTTTGGAAGGTGGAGGGAAATATGGGGAAGGTTTGCTCAGAAAAATAAAAAAAACTCGATTTAAATCAACATATGAATTGAAATCAATGCTCGTTTGGTATAAATTAAAGCTAAGTAAAGTGATCGATTATTGTGAAATTTATGGCATCACAAAAGTATATATATTTTCCAAAGCCTAGATCAGATAATAGTTCTGAAAAGCTTGAGATGCAAGATAGTTTTCAAAACTTTCTTACATGTGTTTCAATGGGATGCAGTTAGAAATGCAATTTCTTGAAAACTTCCTGAGAGACTAAGCCAGAATAGTTCGATTATGTTTTCTATTGCCAATTGATTAAAAGATGTATCTTGCTGTTTTTCACTGATAAATGAATCGCATCTTCTGTGAATGTAAGGATATTTTTAGTCGTACCATTAATAATTCTTATGGTATTCGGCAACGATAAATAATATACTTATTAAATTTCTAAACCGTATTGTTGAGTAACTTTAAAGAATAGGAGTATTAGGTTTCTACTCAGATAAAGTAGCTTACAAAAAACGATATTGCGTTATTTTTATCCAAAGTTGGGGAAAATTTTTGTCTCTTTTGTATTGAAAATGAAGTGTTTCAAGCAGATTATGCTCCTCAAATAGCTTCAGTCACTAATACTTGTTGGTATTACATTCCAAATAGCGAGAATATTTTTTAATTCCTCAGAGATTTCAGCTCTTTTGATTGGCGAAAAAGAAAAATATCAGTTTTGAGCATTATATGAGATATTTTATTATGAGCTAAAGCTGAAAACATACATCAATAGATCTTCTATGTTTGGTACCCCATATTGGAGAAATAGGGTCAGAAGCCAGCTTGTTTTCTTACAGGTAGTGAATGGAGTAATGTTACACAACTACGACGAAACAAAAGGTACGTAGTGATTGTATTCTATACCAATAACCTTTCTAGGATTGAAAAATATTATTACGCAACTTCTGGAGAGCCCCCTGGTTTGATATATAATTCTTTTAAGGGTTTGCTTTTTTTGAAATATCATACATTTGAAATTAAAACTGAGAATAAAATTTCCAAGTATCTCATGATCAGATCTTTGGTGAATCGAAAAATAGAAAGCTGCTTCTAAATCTGGTATTTTTAAATATTTCCATTCAGATTGAAGTTTTGGAAGGAATGACTTATTTGGTGGTCACTGTCAAGAGCTTCTCGTGCAATTAGCCCCGGGCATAAATACCCCTAAAGTGAGTGAAAGTTAAAATTTATTTATCTATCTTTAGCATCAACTTTAGAATTATATTGTTACTCAACTGTCTAGAAATTTTTGGGTAAAGTTATGCATAAATTGGAAAGTGCTGCCTCACATGATGACTAATATTCTAGGCCGTGAGGAAGGAAGTACTTATGTTTTGTAAAATTAATGTGTGGTAGAAGTAAGACATATCGCATATAATGCGGCTAGCAAATTCTCAGGATCGTTGGAGTTTTCCAATTTCAAATATTTTATCCATAGTTGTGAACAAGCACTGAATACATGACACATATGGTGTTCGAAGCTACGTCCAGGGATTTTTCCAGGGTCAGCAATCAACAGATTCTAATCGGAATTAAATGACATGGGTCCTATATCTAGTATCGCTGAAAGAAGACAGTGTATTCTTAGCCAAAGATTTCGCTATTTCACTTTTAGGGAGTAGGAAAAGGAAAAGTACAGATAAACATCCGTTGGATCTTTTCACAGTAATTTGCATATCATTCTTGTATTAATGACATATCGGTAGGCATCGCAAACTTATTCTTCATTTATATATATTTTTCAAAATTTAATTATTTCCCTAAAAACACTATTACTGATATAGATGGTGTATTTAACTCAAATGCTCCTAATATGTGATGAATATTTGCGTATTGATGTTAAAGCTAGCTATTTCTCTCTGTGTAAAAAGAAATGGAGTATCTGAATTCGTTCCAAGAATGTTTAAGAAATATCTAAGATTTAATTTGGGTATCATCTGAGTCTTTGAAATAAGTTCTTGTTTGCATCTTACTAATTTTGAGTACTATTTTCCGTTATGGATGAGTTCTAGTATCACTATTCCATGTTAACTTGAGGAAAAAATCAAATATGTTTTGTTGGAGATTCTTAATATACTACCCATTATGAATAAATAATCTCCCAAACTGCATGATCTGTTCCATGGGAAGCAATTTGCTCAAAATGTTTTGACTTTTTGGCAAATCGTAAGTCTCAAAAGAACATAAAAAACTTTAAATGCGTTAACGGTAATCTTGTGGGTGAGAAAGGCAAAAAATATATGGCCAGGATAAATATCTAAATATACTTTTGGCAATCTTTTTCCTCGGGATCAGAGATGAAAAAATACTCTAAAGTATGTATACCCTCAGTGAAGTCCTACGAATTCTGTCGAATGGCCCAGAATGATAGATGGCCTCTTCGTATATAACAAAGGCCTCCAATCCCTCTTGATGAGCGTTATCCTCCGCTCCATCCGCATTGGAGGATTTCAAGATTACGTTTTCTGGCTCATCCCCCCTTCGTCCTCCCCAACAACTCACCTATAGTTGTAGAATAGTGGCTTCCATGAGTCCACCAATCTTCCTCATCCCCGATCCCTCTACATCGGCCTCATCCCCTGACTCTACTTCATCTTTTTACTCCTCTGCCTCTTCTTCTTCCTCTGCCTTCTATGCCTCTCCGAAACAATAAGGGCGGACCAACCCCCAACACGTTCCCTGTCCATCCTTTTCAAGTACTCCTCTTAGTTAGTTGGCCAATTGGTCATCAAGGCATGCTTTGGGTGGCATTGCAGGATATAGATGACTTGGAGTTGGTGAGTGACGGGCGGAGATTAGTCATGTTGAGGACATTGTGGATGAGCCGATGGAGTGGTTGATGGTAGCGGTGGTGCTCCGGAGACGTTGCTGTGAAATTTTAAATGGGTAACATCTTCGAAAACTTTCAAAGCCTTGGACAAGAACATGCGATGCAATGTTGCAGGTATGAATTTGCATTCATTCAAGTAAATAATTCAAAGTCTGCTTGATAAACTATTGGACCTAAATTTGGAGGAAGCGGATCACGAGGTCAAATATTTCTTTTCGACAAAGGAAAATCAAAACTTCAAACCTAGAATAGAAAATACAGTCGCGCAGTGAATTTGGGTTCATACAGGAAAAGGACCACAGGATTTCCTTTCCGTTGAAAGAAAAGTTAGGACGATTAGTTTGAAAAAGAGAGGCTTAGAATAGTTCTCCGGATGAAAGGAAGAGAAATTGCGGAAAAGGCCGGTTTCGTAATAAAACCTTTCCCCTTTCATAGTTGAGAAAACAAGTTTGGGTGTTTTACCCCGAGAAGATACATTCGATATATCCCAGTTTGTAGGGTCAATTGTTTGTACTTTCACTAGTTTGCAGGAAGAATTCTTCATAAATTCAAATGGGTTTTAGCAGATGACAACTAGACTCCGTTAGATGGCTGCTCCAAGATCCGCTTGCAATACCTTCCAATACAGTAGTGTCTCAGAAAATTAACGGCCTCCGACTGAGGAATACTGCAAGCAGAAGGTTCTCATTAGTAATGACCTCCAATGCGGCTAGTTGGCTTGCTGGACTCTTTCTACTGGGTGGTGGAGTGGAGTTCCATCTTCGCCTGCCGCAACATTTCGCATACATACACAATACTATGTAAGCAGGTATCAACTATTATATCGGCAGTAGTAAATGAAACCCCGATTTTCCTCGATAGCTTCTCTTCCCTCTATTTCCTATCAATAAGACTATGCATTCGCACGCCATGTAAGATAATAAGATTTATGTCTCCCCACTGGTTAATTAAAAGGTATTCATGAATTACTAAGACAGACTAGACAAATAAGGGAAAAAGGTTAAGTTACTCCTGGAAGATATGTTCAACTCTATCCCAAAGTACTCTAAAACAGGATAATCGACTCAGAATAGCATTCCGTCACAGTAATGGCGGAGCAAATATGCACCCTTAGAGGCTACTTTGAAGCCAGTCCTCAAGCAGGATACATTGCACATGGTTTCCACCCCAGCGTGCCTTTTGCGTCAAAACCCCCTGAACTTCTCCAGTGGTCTCCATTACGCTCCCGAGACCTTTCCTTGTTACGTCATTTTGGATCGCGCATGTGTCCGGATGGCAACTTCGGAGAGTGGATATTGGCACAGTCGAGGCGCTCGTAGAGGTCGCGATAAAGGATTGATATCTTCTGTGATTCGCATTATGTAACGCATTCAAAGAGCGGAAAGGTTTGGGTTTTTTATTCTTGGAAGATATATTCGAACTATCTGATGTGCGCAAATTCGCGCACGAAAAAAATCTAGATGAGGACCATGATTGTATACAGTATCGGAATTGGGAAGATATTTTTACAGTTTTTGAATTTGCAAGATATTTTTAATTTGGGTGAGTGTGGCAAATTCGTCGGCTGATTTTTCATTTTAGGACACGCTGTCATAGTAGATGTCAGTACAGTTCCAGGTTGTGGGTGATACTACAAGTAGCTCTGAAAGGTCTATATAATGGCCACATCAATTCCCACCCTGGCCGATGGGTGACTGGCATGGGTATGGCACCTAGATATTTACCTTGAAGAAATATCTCCTAATAGTCTCTCTGGTTCACACGATTACCGTGAATACATTTTATGGTTATTAGTATGTTTGTTGGAGACTTTTGGGGTAGCCAAAAGTCTATATAAGCCGAGTAAACTGCTTCCTTTAGTGGAGGTGAAGCAAGTTGGCAGACAACTTCAAGCCAAGTCCCGAGTAGTAGGAAGTTGAGAGTCAACTTCAGACCCAAAAAACTTTTTCTTACGCTAGTCGCAGAGCGTCGGTGGTAGACCCTGCCCCTTTTATACTTGCTTGTAGCTTCCTCAACTCTCTTCTATATACACTCCCTTTTGTTCGTTCAACAATACCACGGCAGCACTTTTGTCGCTCGCAACACCTCCTTCTCAGGGTAATTGGTTCTGAGGATCTCTTCCCCCGCCGATTTACCCCTATCATTTGGTACTCTTGTGGAGGGGGTTGCACCCGAGGTATTCGAGTTGAGCAGTAGTAAGGAACACTTCGGGGGATTTCTTTTCTGTAATCATGGATCTCAATGCTGTCGTATAACGTTCACAGGGGGCAAGACTGAAGACGTTGAGGAGTTTCTTTACACATATGTCAACGTTGTGATGCGAGAGAAGGGCGATGAAGAGAAGGCCGCAAGTATCTTCGCCTATCTTCATGGTGACGCAAAGCACAAATATAAGTCCAAGTTTATCGACGGGTGGTCTCTTAACGGGAATGGGCGTAACTTCGGTGAGGTATGTGAGTGGCTTGTGAAAGAGTATGCTAAGGAGGTAGAACCAGATGAGATGATTCGTACCGCCATAGAGGCCCGGCTCAACTTCGACGATTTGTTAAGCTCATTGGTGTACTTGTGTGATCTTTATGAAAAGGCTGGGTTCAACGCCCAAGCCAAGTACGGAATGCTGCGTAAGGCGGCTATGGGGGATAAGCGGCTCTCCGATTTCCTCCTCATCAAGGGCCCTCACACTTTTGATGAACTGAAGGGTACCATAGTAGAATTTGTCAAAAATTCGGAGACGTTTCAGTCACTGAGTGAGGTACCGAGGGAAACCCGCACATCGATGTCTATCGTACATCCTGAAAAGAATTATCAAAGGCCGGCTACTAGTGCAGCGGCATTAGAATCTGTCAGGAGCGATGTCAAAAACTTGGAAGAAAGGTTGGAAACCCGATTCGATAATCGACTTGACATGATAACCTCGCAGTTGGAAAGCCTTACTCTTACCATTAAGAAGAACCAGTCTGGGGCCCCTAAGCCGCAGAAGTCTGTTCTTACTGTCACAAGCCTGGACACTTTGCAAACAGGTGTCCTGATAATCCACATAGAAACACTCGTTGTGCAAAGTGCGGTCGATATGGGCATCATGAAAGTAACTGCTGGTCTAAAGACAACAGAAGAGCAAATTTATCGGAAGCAAGGAGTGAGTCAGGACCAGAGGTGAAAATCTTACAAAATAGAAGGGATCAAAGGTTGACGGATGCCGGTAACGTATCCATCGCTGAAGAGATTAGTCAAGTCAATGTGACAAAAAGGGATGGGGAAGGGAACATTTTATCGAAGAAACCTAGGCTAGAGTATGGAATGCTGGAGCATATCCCAGCACCTGTACCTCCTCGAACCAAGAGGTCTGATCAAGTTGTTCCAGGAGTGGGAGTCACTCCGGCCAAGAAGACGAAAAAGAGTAAGAAAGTTAAGAGTATCTCTAAGGACGTACTAGAGTATGTGAAGAGGTACAATTTGGTGGCTGAGCTTGCATCGGCCCCAACTGGGATAACGTTTGGTCAACTTTTGAGGGGCGACGCAGAGGATGCGAGAAAAGAACTCAAAAAAATTATCAGGTCTAATAAGTCCGCTAAGGGTAAGAAACTGTTTCTTCAATCGGCCTCGACAGCACCAAGACGTCTTAAGCTGGTACCAGTCAAAGTATTGGGTATGAAAACCCAAGCTCTCTTCGATTCGGGTGCTGTTCCAAACCTCATTTCAGAAACTTTGGTGACAGATCTAGGTCTCGAAATTACTCCAACGACTCGAAAAATAACTGTAGCGGATGGAACCGTCTCAAAATGCATGGGCACTGTTGACAAGGTTTCCGTGTTCTTTGGGGACTCTAAAGTTGATGTAGACTTTCTTGTCATGCCGGATCTCCCTTTCGATGCAATCATTGGCTGCCCCACAATGGAAAGACTAGGAACATGCATTGACTTGGGCAACCAAATGGTTTCAGTTAATATTGACGGCAGAACCGTGAAGATGCCCCTGGATTTCGACAAAAGCACGCATCCTGAAGATTTAAAAGAAACGGACAGTGAAGATTTCACTTCTAGCTATGACAGCGAAGATTCGGAACCAACTAACACTTTCGGAAGTGGAAAAGGGTACCCTCGGGGGTTAATGAACATGGCATGGGACGATTATGATTCCGGGTTTGAAACAGATGACGACTGGATTCTAGGATAAGTTTGAAACCCGAATGTGTTTCTTTTTGCGATGATATCGAATCAAAGGACAGAATTCGGAGCATGAAAGAAGATTACCTTTGCAAAGAAAATAAGAATACGTCGAATTCCATATATGAAGATGTGAGCACGACGGAAGAGGTCCTTCAAAATATTGAGGTTGAGGATCAAGAAGAAAAAGGGCGCCAAATGGCAGAAATCCAAGGAAAAGTGCAGCACCTTCCCGCCCCCGCCTCACTGAAAATATCCGACATGTTAACATCTTCCGAAGTAATTGCATGGAGCGTTTCAGATTTAAGACAAGCAAGTGTACCGGTTACTCACTCGTTCGAACTTACCGACACTCAACCGATTTACCACAAGCCTAGACGTCAACCGCCAAAATATGACCAATTTATCTCAGAAAATGTTACAAGTATGCTGAAAAATGATATTATTCGACCAGTTTCATCCCCATGGTCGTTTCCAGTTGTGGTCGCACCAAAGAAGGATGGAAAGCTGCGTTTTTGCGTCGATTACCGACAACTGAACCAGAGAATGATACCCGATCGATTTCCGATTCCGAACATGGAGGAGATCCTCGAGGACCTGAAGGACGGGAGATATTTCACCTCAATTGACCTTTACACTGGCTATTGGCAGATTCCATTGGATGAAAAATGTAAGGAAAAAACAACCTTTACCAGCAAAGCCGGTACGTTCAGGTTCGAAGTGATGCCTTTTGGTCTCATGAATGCACCAGCTACATTCCAAAGAATGATGAACGAGGTTTTGAAAGGACTTCCATTCGCAAGAGTCTATATCGATGATGTCGTCATATTCTCAGAAACATTGGATCAGCACATCTCGCACGTCAAGACAGTTGTGGAGAGGATATCGGAGTATAGCTTGAAAATTAAGTTGAGCAAATGCTTCTTTGCGAAAACTTCTATCCAATTACTCGGTCATATCGTCGACCAAGAGGGAATTAGAGTGGATCCAGAGAAAACGAAAAAAATAAAGTTGGCACCAAGGCCCGCTTCAAAGACGGAGGTCCGAAGCTTCTTAGGACTGGCCTCATATTACAGAAGATTTATCAAAGATTTCGCCAAGACTGCAGCACCGTTACATGCCAGCACTACGAAGAACGGAAAATTTTACTGGAACAAGGAAATGGAAACTGCATTTAAGGAGCTTAAAGATAAGCTATGTGTCCCCCCAGTTCTCATGTACCCAGATTTCAAGAGACCATTCGTTGTGGAGACAGATGCCTCAGAACGGTCTTTGGGTGCCGTTTTGTCCCAAAAAGATGAAAACGGAAGACTACACCCTGTTCAATTCGCAAGCCGAACTCTGAATGACGCGGAAAAGAGATACTCAGTCTGCGAGAAAGAAGCGCTAGCTGTCGTCTTCGCGCTGAAAAAGTTTCGCGTATACCTTTTATCACTCGAGAAATTTGTCTTGATAACTGATCACCAGGCACTTAAAACAGCATTCCAAAAGAAGGATGTACATCACCGCTTGGCCCGATGGCTCGACATTTTCGCAGAATATCGGTTTGAAATTGTGTATAGACCCGGACGCAATAATCAGCCTGCCGATTACCTATCCCGCTTGAGGGACGCACTGATTCCAAATGAAAAAGCTTCGGAGGACATCGTCGGAGTCGCCGAGTTGCAGTTGCCGAACGATAACGAGTACGAAGCTAATATTCACGGACTGATCAAATTCCTCGATGGACTAGAAATGAGAAAGGTTGATCTTGAACACCGAAATTGGGTACGCAGGAATCAAAAGGCTTTTACATTGTGGAATGGGAAACTTTCCGGCACACTAAAGCCGGTCCCCGACTAGTGGCCCCTTTGAAAGAAAGAATGAAGATCTTGAGGACTTTCCATGATGAGCTAGGGCATTGGGATCTCGAAACAACCAAAAAATTCGTAACTGAGAGATTCTGGTGGCCCGGTATCCATAAGGACGTCTATAACTTCGTGAAAAGCTGCGACAACTGCCAAAAATTCACTCCAATACGGAAGTATAAGACAACTCTAAGTTTTCCAGTTTCCGGTCTCTTTGAAACCTTCTCAATTGACTTCGCGGGCCCGTTCAAGGAAACTTCTTCCGGAAACAAATATCTCCTTATAGGGGTGGAACATCTTACTGGATGGCCAATAGCAGTTGCAGTGAGGAGGCAAATGCTGAGGTGGTACTGAGATTCATCGAAAAAGAAATAATTGAACCGTTTGGTCTTCCAAAAAGGATCATCTCGGATAACGCCCTTTGTTTTACTGCAACTTCACTGCTTCGTTTTTTGGAAGAGAAAGGGATTCAGCTGAAGACCGTTCTCGCATACGCTCCTATGTCCAACGGGAAAGCGGAGAGGATGGTTGGAACCATCAAACGAGCAATATCGAAAACTATGTTGGAGAATGAAATCCAGTGGGAAGATGCCTTACCAAAAGTGTTATACGGCTACCGTCGAAGAAGAGGAAGAAATGGACGCTCACCATTCGAGCTAATGTACGGAAGGGCTCCTAGAATGTTACAGAGAGACATGGAAACAAATATTATCGATGAAGAGAGTAGGGAAGTTGAACTACTGGCCACCGAAGGCTGGAGATCACACGCGCGCTAACACAGACAAGAAATAAGGATGCAGAACCTGCAGTCAGAACCTTTTCAGTTGGCTCTAAAGTACTTGTAGTACATGGAAAAGCAATGCAGCAGGCTGTGAAGTGGCCGGCCTTCCAAACCAAGTACTCGAACCCTTGCATCGTCACGGAGGAAAGACACCCGCACTATCAGCTCTGTTCAAGCTCAGGGAAGAGATCAAGGAGGGCCATCCATGCACGTCGTCTGGTCCCTTACCATCAGAGGCCTGAAGAATTCCTTCTCACACAGGACTATGCGCAACCACGGGGCATACTCATCTTTAACTATAGAATGATTCCTATGGGAGGAAAAAGGGCCTGGGAATGGATCATCTCGGTTACGCGGGACTACTACGAACTCCACGTAATCATCCATTTCTACATTAATATATGCCTATGTTTTCGTACGTTGAACGGACCATTGCTACCTGAAGAAGATTTCCGACTATTAATAAGAGTTCTATTTTCATTCCAAAACGGAAGGTTCACGGAAGCAGGTCCAGAGTTTGTGGAGGTAATATATCATTACTCTATAGGAAGATATGGAATGGTAGCTGCTGGAGACTTGTCGCAAACGTATCTGAATATTATCCGTCCAATTTACGTATTTCTCAAGAACAACCAAGACGTGCGACTGAGAGGTTACGCCTTACCCCCGGATATGGAATACAGGCTGGTCCCGTATCCTCTATGGGAACCTTACGTTTCTCCGCCACAAATTGGGAACGTTGGAGGCGGCGAGGATCCTCCTGAAGCAGTGATGATGACCAGAGGAGGACCTTCAGGAGACAACAACCCGCCCAGAAGAGGTTCCGGTCGTCCCCCGAGAGGACCTCGTGCAGGTCCCAGTACGTCAGGAGCTGGTCGCGGCCATTCATCGGGACCGTCCACCACAACTTCATCTCTAGCTCTCCTTCACAACCATGCACAGCATACAGTCGGAAGAAGAAGATTATCTTTTTGGCTGCGCAATATCTCCGAGGATGCGAACGATGCGCAGGTCATTTCTTATTTCATGATAAGCATCTGTTTATGTTTTAGGGCGCTACATGGACCGCACTTATCTTACGAAGATTCGTTCTTGATGATGCGCGTCTTCTTTTCTTATCGACATCCATTCCTCCGGCATCTTCCAGAAGAGTTTGCATATCACATATATTTTTTCACTCTTGGAAGATTCGGAAGAGTCACGGAAGAAGAATGTATTCAACCCCACCTCGATGTATCAAACCAATATATGAGGCTATGCTACAAAGTGAGGTACCAGTAATGCGAACCTACTTTTTAGAGCATCATATTGGTAATCAGTTGCATCCGTACCCGTTTGAGAGACCATACATTTTATCAATAAGACAGCGAACACTAACGGAAGCAGAAGAAGAGCAGTGACGAGTCGGGACGTTCGTCTTGAGCGAGAGGGCGTGATGTGCGCAAATTCGCACACGAAAAAATCTAGATGAGGACCATGATTGTATACAGTATCGGAATTGGGAAGATATTTTTACAGTTTTTGAATTTGCAAGATATTTTTAATTTGGGTGAGTGTGGCAAATTCGTCGGTTGATTTTTTCATTTTAGGACACGCTGTCATAGTAGATGTCAGTACAGTTCCAGGTTGTGGGTGATACTACAAGTAGCTCTGAAAGGTCTATATAATGGCCACATCAATTCCCACCCCTGGCCGATGGGTGGCTGGCATGGGTATGGCACCTAGATATTTACCTTGAGGAAATATCTCTAATAGTCTCTCTGGTTCACACGATTACCGTGAATACATTTTATGGTTATTAGTATGTTTGTTGAGACTTTTGGGGTAGCCAAAAGTCTATATAAGCCGAGTAAACTGCTTCCTTTAGTGGAGGTGAAGCAAGTTGGCAGACAACTTCAAGCCAAGTCCCGAGTAGTAGGAAGTTGAGAGTCAACTTCAGACCCAAGAAAACTTTTTCTTACGCTAGTCGCAGAGCGTCGGTGGTAGACCCTGCCCCTTTTATACTTGCTTGTAGCTTCCTCAACTCTCTTCTATATACACTCCCTTTTGTTCGTTCAACAATACCACGGCAGCACTTTTGTCGCTCGCAACACCTCCTTCTCAGGGTAATTGGTTCTGAGGATCTCTTCCCCCGCCGATTTACCCCTATCACTATCCTAAAAATTTTCCCTCAACGAAAATAGACTCATTCAGAGAGGATATTGGCTTAAAGGTCCCTACTTTCCGGTTGAAGGAAGCTGGTGAATTGACGATGCTGACATCAAAATAACATGGTTGTCTGGAAAACCATGGGATGGATCGGATATATCTTCCAAGAGTAAAACACCCAAACGTTCCCCTCAAAATAACAAGGCTGGACAAATGTGCAGGCCGGTGGAGGCAGTTCCAAGTCCCGAACTGGAATTTATTGGAAACCTGTACTGCCGTAGAGTGAGAATTATGGTCACTACTAGACTTTGCCGTCTTCCTTGAGCCCATGTTAAGTCATGCAGTGAGCAAGTGAAGTAAGGGGAAAGGGTTGGGTGTTTTACTCTTGGAAGATATATCCGATCTATCCCATGGGTTCCAGACAACCACAATCGACTCAAAAAGGGTATACCAACACAGTAATGGGGGAAGGAACTATGCTCCCTAAAAGATACCTTCAGGCCAGCCATCACGCAGGCCGCATTGGACATGACGGCTGCTGCGGCGTGCCTTTGCATCAAACCCCACCGAACCTTTCCGTACGTCCCAGTGCCCTCACGGACACGTTCCTTGCCACGTCATTTAGCACTGCACATGCATCCGGATGCCAACCTCCAAGATTGGAGATTGGCACAGGCACGAGCCTACCTCTGGTGGAGGTTGCGTAGGTTGCGATAAAGGATTGATATCTTCTCTGCTCTGCATTTCGCGCCGCATTCAGAGAGGACATCGGGTTGAAGGCCCGCACTCTCCTGCTGGAGGGAGCGAGGGGATTCAAGAGGGTAACATCAAAAAGTCGGTCCCTCCGTTGCTTCCCATTGACTGAATAAGTAATATATCGGGGTATAGACACGAAGCTAAAGTTCTGTCGTTTGTTCATTCTGTCATTTCAATCTTCAACAAAAAGCTTGCAAAATGTCAGCAATGGTACAAAGAACCGAAGGCGCGGACATGGGATTTTCGTTACTGTAACAGATAAGCTGGCTGATTCCCAGTCAACTTGTATGATGGTAGTGCGCCTGTATGTGAAAGGTCGGAGCAGGCGCTGATGGCGCTCCACTCTGCCGAGGTTATTTTGTCTAACGTGGCATATCTGCTCTGGCATTTAGCCGTCCCTTCAGGAATAGCTTTTTAGTGTCACCCAGCGACGACTCGTCCCGCTCAACACTCTTTCCGCAGCTTGGGTACAACCGACCAGATCTTCACAAATTTTTTTGATTAAAGTAACGTAAAACTCCTCCCCTCTACCAGCAAGTAGAGGGGAGGCCAGCAAGCAGACAAGCCTCATAGAGGTTATTGCCCACGCGAAATGTCGCTGTTAATGAATACCTTGAACCTTCGAAACCCATTCCATGGCGTGGGTGGCGACAGTTCTCACAAGTTCCTCGAATAGCCAAAGTGAGTCAGCTTTTAAAAGGGGAACGTTTGGGTGTTTTACTCTTGGAAGATATATCCGATCTATCTTTCAAAAATGTTGCAGCGATGCCATATGAGCCAGATCAAGAGAGGCCTCAGCTGATTTTTATGAATAACCATTGATTGATTTCACAGAGGAGCGGACCTCCTACGAGTAAATGCCAATACCTTAGCGGCAAACAATAGTGTCGATGTAATAAAGACTGAAACAACAGAAATCGGTGTCCATCGAAAGCAAGACCTCATATCTGTTACAATAAATGAGCCCCCGTGTTCCCCCGGACAGCAGCGTATTCAACTACGTCAGATTTGAGAGAATAGCGGCCGGATTGAGATCGGATCGGTGGTACTCTGAGAGCATAATGTAGTCGCAGTTACTGAGTAGAAAAGGAAATTTCAGAAATGTACAGTTTAGTACTTGGCGAATAGTTTTGGGCTCTCTCTAGGGTGCTACTTAAGCACCAAACCCATGCGAAATGTCACCTTTTCAGAAAGCTACAATTCACAGTACGGTAATTTTTTGCAGTACTGTGGTGGTAGATCTTTATTTGTCGTACAATGTCGCACAGAGGCGTGCGGAAGGTATTTATAATTAACTACGGATGCGGGCGGCGGGTAGAAACTTGTCGCGCCTGCATTATTTGGAGACTAAATGCAAAACGGGTAACGAAGTCGCGGAGCTCCTGTTGAGGGAGGAACCGCGACGGGAAGCGCGAAGGAAGCCAAGGCGGCGGAAAAAGCCTTACCGTCGTCGCCCAAGGCGCCATAGATATCAATCCCGACGGGGTGCAGTACTGTACAGTAATAGAGAAAATGAAATCGATCGAGATGGGGTTTACAGGAAAGAAGATGGGAGGATGAGCTTTGCAGATGACTGTCAGCGAAATTATTGGTAACCCTGATAGAAATATTTTCGTTTACATGATTTCTACGAGTTTGAAAACCGTTGGACTTTACCAAAAAAACACAGGGACATGATAATTGGACCATCACGACATCCTCAGGGAAAAGCTGACCATATTTTTCATGCATTAAAACACCCCAAATTTCCCCCGATAATTGGATAATGTCTGCTGGCTGGCCTCTCTTCCACCTTCTGGTAATTGGAGTGCCATCCACAGCTTTCGACGAATTATACGGTTTTCACAATTGGCTTGACAATTATACGATATCTACGCTTCGATACAAATTTACTGGCTACCAACCCACATACGTATCTACCACAGTAAATTAAACCCCCATTTACACATTGGATAATTGACTCAAAAAGCACCTTGATCGATATCATTTGCGGCCTTCATGTGTTGTGCTCGGAATTTCTGTCGTGTCAGTGTCGCGGGCACTTGCGCAATACTCTCAGTACATCCCGAAAACAACTTGTCTGAGACAGCTTGCAGTGCATTCTTGTTGCATCTCATTGGTTCTACATTCACTGAAGTTGCCAAATGCAAACATACAATCTGGCAAATCCTATAAAGCATCTAAATCCGCAAACATTCCAATTCCAATCTGCCAAATCATGCTTTCTCTCCCTTCATGTCCCAGTGCACATATTTCATCCCCAAATTTTACCTTTTCTGCGAGCACCCCACCAACGGTCTTCCATACATTAAAAGTAATCAAAAAAACCGCCTCACCGAAATCCACCCATTATGCCGTTCCGCCGCCCTTTTCATCCGCATCGCCTTCACGGGCTACTCTATGCTACTTTTCTAACACCCACACCTTCCTATAACGTTCGCCAGAGACAATACTTCTCCTGCACTCTGGAAATACTGAGGACAGTGTATGCACCTATTCACCCTACCACTAGTGTCACAACTACGTTCCCTTTTTTCAAATCTCTACCTCGCACCTACCGCAAAAACCACTCATTTCTTCCTCTGATCAGCGTTTTCTGTCAACCGACCGAAACCTAGTATTCGCTCAAGATGTTATTTTCTAAAAAGACGCCCGCACTTCTCGACGCGTCGACATCTATTGGCCATCTTGTGAGCGTTATTTCCGTGGCACTCTTGTTGAAAAAGTGTGCAACTCCCTTTTTGTCTTCTTTGTCCACTACGACGACAATGATTATCAACGCACTGACTTGAACGAAGTTCGTTGGCACTATGCTTCTAACGTCTGTTGTGAAGGTGAGCAAGATGTCTTGGTGGGAGAAGACTTTATGATGAATGATTTTGCGACGGTACTTTGGAGTGAAGCAAGCCCGGAAAGACAAGGTGGTCGCAAGGGGGTTGGTTTCGAAAAGGAGAAGTGCTAGGGACAGCAGAAATGTTCGAGGAAAAGCGTTGAGTGGGGCAAGTGAGGTTACAATTTCACATCAGAGGCAAGGAGTGAAGAGCAAAGCACGAGTAGTGGGTGGAAAATGTCTAGCGAGGAGAGCGCAAAGCACGAGAAAGTAGTTAAGGTTCAGTGGACAGTGAGAAGAGAGAGGCACGTGAACCCGCGGTTGGCCATAGAACCGCAGACGATGGAGAAGAACTTGGAAACCCAGGAAAGGTTTTGTTGACCGAAGGAAAGCATTGGAAAAAAGCCCTTCTCGAAGAGTTTCGAGGTTGGGAAAAAGATCGCATAGCTGTGGTTTCATCACGATAATTTTCCAGTTCCTTCCCCATTACTGTGTCGGTATACCCTTTTCGAGTCAATTGTGGTTGTCTGGAAAACCATGGGATAGATCGGATATATCCTCCAAGAGTAAAACTCCCAAATCTTCCCCATTTTCCATGTTGGCCATAGGCGGTCAGCGGGATGAATTGAAATCTCTGTTACAGTTGAGAGATAGAGGAAGACTTTACTAACGAGGACGAGGGGGACGTAAATTCCTCGGCGATCAAGTGGATAAAAATAAATGGAGGGACGGGTTAGGTGTCTTATTCTTGTCTTATTCTTAAAAATTTAAACGGCGAAATGTGGTGAGGGCGGTTGACGAGGCAATGGCGCTGGTTGCAACGAGTGGGTTATTTTACTGAGATAGATGTTTTGACTGTAATCCAATGACATTTCATAGCTGTAGGGTCAATGCCTCCAGAGGTTCTGCGACAGTGACTCCTTTACAAGTTTTCACTTCCACACCTGAACAAGCAGAAGATAGTTGGTACTCCATTGAGTACGGAGTACTCCTTTTTCACAGCAGAGGTACACGAGCTTATGTCTATAATTCTTGATCCCTTAGCGAACTAGCCTAGCTTTGGGGCTGCTCCTGCTCTCCAATTATAAAACTATACAAACTTTCCTACCGAACAGAAAGCTTTTCAGGGATTACTTCTATTTTGTAGATTACCAGCTGCTCTTTAGCTTGTGAAATGCTCTGCTATTCAAACTTAAGATCCTGAAAAGTTGTTTGAATGCAAGATCATAGGACTCCCAACCTTACCATCACTGGCAGTATACCATCTCCATTTACCCCCTCTGTATAAGATTAGAAGATTCGGCGGTGATCTAGCCACGAGATTTTAGCTTGCCTTCTCCGGTGCTGTAATCTAGCTCTGACTAGAGCAAGGTAATCGATCTTTCCGATAGTGAAGAACTACGAGTGCTCAAAAATTCGAACAGATAAACTGAACTGTATAAGATTAGAAGATTCGGCGGTGATCTAGCCACGAGATTTTAGCTTGCCTTCTCCGGTGCTGTAATCTAGCTCTGACTAGAGCAAGGTAATCGATCTTTCCGATAGTGAAGAACTACGAGTGCTCAAAAATTCGAACAGATAAACTGCCGTGTCTCACGTGACTTCCATGTCTACATGAGAACATGAACAAGTGTTACGAAATCAGCCACTGTGTTACTCAATTGAATACTTTTACGTAAATCGATCTTACTTTCAGGAAGGGGTTTAAATGGATTGGCTAATGTATTCAAAATCTTCCTCTTTTTCGGGTGTACTTCGAATGATGCCAAGATATAATGCAGGCACCCAAACATCTCCTACTTCATTCGAAGGAACTATGTACATAGCAATCTTATTTGTGGAGCTTTAAGAGCACCGCTACCTGTAAGGAGAAAGGTTTGGGTGTTTTACTCTTGGAAGATATATCCGATCTACCCCATAGTTTTCCAGACAATCACAATCGACTCAACTCTACTTGTAAGCGCTGAAAGGGTTCTCTTGTCTTTACATTTACTTTGCCTTTGAGTTTGCGCTTTGTTTTCTCTTTCGTTTTTTATTTTTGTCTGTTCTTTCATCGCTCCGTTTTTTTCTTTTCTGTTTTATTCTTTTCTCTAGTCCACTACGGGAGGGATGTTGGATGCTTTAATATTTGAAAGATATGGTCGGATGTGGCCCGGAATTTTCTAGAAGGTGACCAGTAGTATCTCTTAGTTTTCCCGAAAAGCAGGCTCAAGGCCGGTCAGCAAGCATTCTGCGTTGGACATTACGGCTGCAGGGAGGTGTCTCTGAGTATGATCCGCTCGGATCTTGCCATAGGCCTCCATCGTCCTAGCGGCCACGTTCCGCGCGACATCAATTAGCACCCCATAGATTTCTGAGTGCTAGCCTCCGACACTGAATCTAGGGATAGGCACGATCCTACCTCTCACGGAAGTTGCGGTAAAAGATTCATGTCTTCAATACTTCGCTCCGACGGCAGCATTGAGGGAGGTGAGCAGATGAAAAGTACGCAACCTTTTTGTGGAGGGCGCGTCGTCTACGGCGGGTTTTTTTCACATACTTAAAGGATGCTTGGAGTCTGTTTTTCGTTGGGTAATGCAAGTCTCTTACGATGGTTGTTGCTCGGAGATTAGTATGGAGATTGTCGTCCTTGGTAAAGGCAGTTCATACAATACGATGTCCATCGATTATTCTGCTTTCTTTCAGTTTTAGCGATACCCTTCTGTGCAATTTGCCTGCCTCTTGAATCACATGGAAACCAGAATTGATAAACCAAATGCCGTAGATGCGGCAAGGGAATGTGTAATTCCCATTTTCGATTCCTCTCCCCACTTTTCTGATCGGTTGTGACCCTGTAAGCAGAAGTACAGGCTATTGCCGGTTGAGTTATTCGACGGAAGTCAACCGTGTATGTCCTCCAAATGGCCACCTGCAGGTGTAAACAAGCATCGATGCGAGCACTTGCATGAGTGGCTACATTCTCCCGAGTACTACTCGAGTTGATATCGTGAGCCAATGTAACTGATCACTACATTCATTGCTGTGCATGACTGATTTTCAAGCATTTCGCATATGTGTGACATATGGAAGTCTCAAGGACCAGGTTCATGCATTTAGGACCCTAAATCGTGGCTGAATCATATAGTGCTGAGTCAATGGCATTGCCTCAGTAATGGTTTGCAGAGGACCATAGCTGCGGATCCCCCTCTGCATCACTGCGTGACTTGTAGTACACATGCAATTCAGGAGATGTGAATTCACAGTATTGCGCTACCCTGACTGAGTACACTGAAGTTAGAACAGACCAGTAGTAGAATGTGAGAGTAGGAGAGTTTTTAATGCTCGGTTCAACAACAGTGAGAGTGAAATGGCAACAAGTGAATTCGCCTTGTGGAAGCTCTGCGCTAACACAGGCGATGATGATCTGAGCATGGATTAGGTTGAAAATGGCGGCAGAAGATGAGCCGAGAGCGATTGTCCGTGCGCCTTCCTTGCCAAGTTTGTGTGACCTTTAGGCCAGTATCCTAGCACTATACACGAAAATGAAATAGAACAATTTTGTCAGCAAAAAAATATTACAATTGCAAGAGAGCGAGATCGACACTTCCCATAGTACTTATTAGAATTCTGCAGCGAAATTTCGAGACTAAGCTGTTGCTAAGTTACTGCCCTCGACGTGGCCGTTTTCCGTTCTGATTGATTCGCTTTTCCATCAGCTCTACCTTTGAAATGAGATGTGTTATCTTTTTATGAGATTATCAACATGAATGTACATTTAAAATGGTTTCAAGGAGTCAATTTTATAAATCACGGAGGCTCCAAGCCTGATGTAAGTGAAAGAAACCAATCAATTGTGGTACCATGCCTAACCAGCATAGACATTAAAAACCTTAATGTTTTCATAAATAGGCTATCAGAACTAAAGCACAACGTATCAGTATCAGTGAAATTTTTATCATTTTTATAAATTACAAAAGGTGATATCTAGAAGCTTCCACGATCTTTGAAACCTTTCAAGTGTTTATTTAGACCAAATTCTTGATCTTAAAAAAATAGAATGATTAAAAAGGTAGCCCTAGTGGAATATTAGTCAATTTAATATAAAAAACAGAAGTCTATAGCTTCAAAAAGTTCATGTAGTCACCCCTGACTTGTTTCTTTTCCATTGCCGACTCATTATTTATTGTGAAAGCACTTTCTTTACAGTAAGAACGGTCATTGCTATACGTTTCGTAGGTAATTTCATGAAATTACATAATTTGGAAAGAGAACGTTTCATAGTTATAGTTTAGGTCTTCGGAAAAACGTTTTTGACTGAAAGCAAAAATTCGAAGAAATCCGTAGTGTTGCCTCGGAAATACATTTGTAACAACTAATTTCATGAGAAACTCAAATTGAGAATCTTGTGAACAGTTGTCTGGCTCCATTTAGTGGTTCATTTCCAGATGGAAGGGACAAATACAAAACCTTATTTATTAGAATTGATATATAGGACTGAGAAGTATATATTTTCGCTAATTAGGCCGTCATCATAAAGGGACGGTTTCTTTCACAAAGAATTACTTGAAACAAAGTAATTCTTTGTGAAAGAAACCGTCCTGGCCTTTCTCCCACTGGGTTTTCATTTTTTTCCAACGTGGGGAGAAATCTTGGCAATTATAATATCAACTGAATAGTAATGATGTAAGTGATTTATGCATTGATATGTAGCGCGTTTGAGGGAATAACAGAGTTACAAAATGTCAAAAAAATAATTTATTTGTAATCGCATGAGTCAAGGCATTTTGTGTAAATTATTGGGTATACTTCGATATTAGACTATGGATAAAACAAACATGACCTCAAGGGAACCTATAGGCAGACATTTAGATTTAAATAACCCTTTGACTCTCAAAAGCTTCATCTTAAACTGATTTTATTCCATGATTAAGGGGTTTCGTATAGAAAATGCATTCTATTTAGTGAGCGCGAGGCTTTTAAGAAAAAAGCAACCGATTGCCATTAATTAGATCTTTATAATGAATTTATCGCCTTTTATCAAATTAGGTGTTAAGTGTTCATGAATTTAATCTCGACTTCATTGACCAAATTACATCATTCGAATTTCCTTATCTCCTCATATATTGAATGTTTCTATATCGAGCTGATGTCTATCTCTGAAGGCAGCTTTACTAGAAACCATTTTCTTCTGCTCACTTGAGATCAATAACAGGGGAAAATGGAATCACAGTCACTGGGCATATGCATTTAATCATGTTTGATGGGAGCTATGTTCTCGAAGCTTGTCCTTTCCTCTACAGCTTCGAGGTCCGAAAAAAAAGTTGCCACGGAATATTATGCGTTCTTATTTCCTGTAGAGCTGTTCTTGTAAACGAAATTTTCCATCTCTAATGTTCAAATCGGCCGAGCTATGATGTTGGTTCTTCAATTTTCCATTTGTGTCTTCAGTATCTCTACAGGTCATACAATAGTACTCGTGCCTCTTAAAACACTCTCAAATTATTTACCTCCTAGATCACGGTAGGAGTCAGTGTCTCTCCCCTGTAGTTATTTATATTTCTTGCATTTTCAGTATGACTATTACATGACCTTTTTTTGACTTTTTGTCACCTTTTTGTCTACAATAAAACTATATATTAAGAGTAGTCAACTGTTGATTTTATCTGGGTCATTTTTATTTTATAATTGGTCTATTTGGTAGTTATGAAGGAATTGAATTATATCTATAACTCCATTGAAATTGAGGTGAAGCAAAAACTAATGAAGATCGAGTATTAAACTGTTGTTTCAGGTATTTGTTACCTTTTATTGTTCAAAATAGGCTTTCAATCTCGACACTGCCCATTAAAACCGCTTTAGCGTTTTTTATTGATAAATGTTTTCCATCTCTTTAACTCTCAAAAGCTCCCAAAGATGCCAGAAAAATTTCAATGGGTCTATAAATATCCTCCGTGTCGCTTCCAGTCTCAATAAAAGCCTTTATCAGGTATTTACGTTGAGTTTTTGAGGTGTTTAGCAATTTACTTCACAGGAACCTGGTCGGTAAAGGTTTTTCAATAGAAGTACTATAAAAAGTCCTAACAGCAGCAATAGTGGAATTTAGAAAGACCAAAAAAATATGCTTTCATTACATGCGTCATTGAATGTCGGATAAAACTTGAAACGAATTGGGTCAAGTCTTGGTTGCTATTGTGTTTTGGACAAAGTACTTGGTTGAAAAACTCGACAGTAAGGGCTAGTGCGAATACGTGATATTTTCATGTAATCATATTTACACTGCGCTATACTCCTTAAATGTCAGTAATTGATGTATGACCTTATGTGATGACGATAAAGTTTATTACCGAATATCAGGTTTCATAAAATACGTTCGGTGGCTTCTGCTGTATTTAAGTATATAAATGCATGTCTAAAAGAGCTTAAATATAACAATAGTAAATTTTCGGGCCTAGAACAAGTAGTACACAACATACATACCAAAATGAATTAAAAGTAAAAGGTTAGCTGAGCAGTGGGTTTTATCAGAAAATTATTGAAGATGAAACTAGCTGTTTTTGGGCCACAATTCCTTTCTTTTCTGTATTTTGCAAATATGAAGAACTCCTGGAAATATACAAACTTTAATTCAACAAAAGCGAAATCTCCAAAAAAAATCTTGCCGCTCCTACAATTTTCATAAATGTCTTTTTTCAATGAGAAATTTTCTTTAACTCAAATTTCAATCAATATGGTTTCTAATTGTTAAAAATGTTCAATGTTCAGTGAAATAACGAGTTAAGGAGGTTTGGATCGTAAGGTGAAGATTTTGCAAACAGCAGGACTAAAATATATACATACCTAACGTTATTTGGCCTGCTCAAACTGGAATTAACGTTGGTATCTTTGTGGTCTTGGTTTATATCAATTTTCAGGAACGAAGGAAAAAAAATTGTTTATCGACGTAGGACAATCAAAAAGCCCAGTAATAAATCTCTGTTAAATGTCAGTGACTATGAACGAAGTATATCATTGAACGGGAATGAAAATCTCACAATAATACTTTCTTTGACCCGACTGAAGACTGGTAGTGCAATAATACTGATATTATAAACGGCATCAAATGTTAAGCCTTGAAAAGACCCATGCAGATGCTGTTCTACCTTCAATTACTTTTTTTATTAAATTAGAGGACCCCGCAGCCTATACACGAAAATCTGACGATATGCTTCACAATATATTTTCGCAATGAAACCCGCGAAATTAGTACTGTCGTTGTCGATCACAACATGAATATAGTAACGTGCAGCAATGGGTGCGCCCGTGAAATATTCGGGAAAGCATGGATCCAAGGCTTATCATATACTTTTCAAGAAATATTACTGTAATTTTATATATGAAATGTAATGAATTTAATATAGATTGGATGTAATCAGAAGAAAATGCCACAAGTACCGCAATTTGGGCCAGAAGTGTGAAGTCAAATTTTCATGCAGGTTACTTTTTATTCGAACGTGAGTTCAATCCCATTCATCAGAAGAACTAAAGGCCGTCTGTCGGCGGCGCGAGTGTAGAGTCGCAGGCGAGTTGTGGGAAGGGAGAGTGACGCAGAGGATGCGGTGATGAGTGATCGGAGAAGGGATATGCAGTGTGCCGGAGTTTGCCAAAGTGTTGATGTTGGTGTACATTTCTCTCTTTCTACTCTTCCTCTCGATATGGGCGTTATATACCGCACTGTACGATGTCAAAATAAACGAGCTACAGTACAGTACCAGCGAAGTTTCTTGAAGCAGACACGTGTGCTATGGGAGGGTTTCGGGTGGCGTAAAGTGAGGGCGAGGTGCGACACAGTACTTATGTGCCACAGATATCTCGACCCCCGCACCTCCGACCCTTTCAATCTTCCGACTAGTTCCTTTTCCGCTTTTCTCCTCTCATTACCCTTTATATTCCTCTGTTCTGACCAGGCGAGTACATCTCTTCGCCCAAGTGTCCCCCGCTTTCCAAATCGTCCACAACACCGTCTTAATTGTAGCTGCAGCAGTGAAATAAGTTAACGGAAAACTGAATCAATCTAGTCAGACTGAATTGATCTGAAGACGGACCAATTTTATGGTTATTGACAACGTATTGTCGTCTTTTGCCGACTATATTTTTGGTACATCTCAGTGAAGTTTGGACAAAATGATCACAATTGGAAGCAGTCTTTGAAGGAAAAAGTTTCCAGAATAATATTTACATGAAAAGTACGCGTGTTCAACGTACTCAGTGGAACTCATTTTGTGCAAGAGATTTAGGAAAACCCGAAACTAATATATTTGTATTGAAGTTTGTCATAAAAATGTAAGTAAGCATAGATGATTTTGACTGGATAGAAAGCAAAGATATCGTTAAAATATTAGCACTTCAAATTTTTCTCTGACTCGGTCACCGCCTACTCGTATTAACCATCATTTTCTAAAAAAGGCAGTTTGCATCAAATTATTGACTCAGAATATCGTCCTTTTTAGTGAAGCTTTGTATTTTATCGCTCCTGTTAGCAAATTCGTACAGACGTCTGAAGATACATTGAGCAACTAGTTAGCTTACTTAGACAAGTGAATTGCCACTTGTATACAAGAAAAACGTTAGAATATACTGTTTCATTTTGATCAAATTACATTCGTGAAACTTTGGTACTTAAATTGGAAAATTATGGGTGAATATGAAAAGAGGGGTTGAACGTGGCCTTAATCTGCCACTCCGAATAAGTCACTCGGTCACAGTTGCATCAATTGACTGTAAGCACCTTTTATGATTGCCACGTAGGCAGCTAACCGTTGTACATCCTACACTCGCTGCCACGGCGCATATGCTTACGTTTCTACGTAGCAGCCGTACGCTTGCGCAAGGGACTTGGATCACGATCAAGACCGGTTCAACAGGGCTATATAATCGCCAACTTGGAAACCTCTAGCGCAACTCTTGGTCCCTCAAGTCGTCGCTTGTTCTCATCCCTCGAACCAGCTCCGGACGAATCTGTCTAGGTAGACTATCACACTTGCACATCAACCATATCCCATACCACTTTTTCTGAATCCTCGCAGCCGGACGCTTCTCGTCTTCATACACTCGAGAACAAGGTCACCGGCATCGAAACCCAGCTCTCGCAGATTGTCAACTTGCTCCAAGCTTCCGCTGGACCGTCGAACCCTCCTGCCGCAGAGCCTGCCGCCGCCCGCTTCAGATCCACGGCATCTGATCCTACCGTCAAGCCCTCAACCGCCGCTGAGGCTTAAAAACGGGCGTTCTTCAGTTCACACTGCCCACGCCCTCTGCAACCGCAGTTGCCGACACACTCGCTACCCGCCAGGAATACGCTGAGGTCGGCAACTCAACAAGTACCAGCGTCCTAGCTCCGTCGCTCCCTACCCGCCAAGAGGTTCATTCCGGAACCAGAAGGTCTTCGGTCGCATCAAGGCCGCTGACGTTCGTGACGGGTGGGAAGCGGAAGTACTCTGGAACGTTGGGCACAACTGTGAGACCGCCATCGCCTGCGCTCACCGGGTCACCGAGGCCCTCCAAAAAGACATATGCCGCTACTGAGTTCTTCTCTGTTCTACACCACTACTTGGAGGCCACTTACAGCCGCGTTCTGGAACGGACCGACTTTTCACTGACTCTGTCGAGTCCGGAAAGTCCGAAGCATCCTGCTCCAGCGCTACCTTCGTGAAGACGACTACCCGTATTCTTCTGAGCTCTATCGCTCAACTAAGGCCAAGTTCGCTGAATTGCGCTCCCAGGCATACGCTAAGGAGTTCAACAAACAGGCCGCTCAAGGCTCTCGACCTCGCAAGAATCAGTCCGGAAAAGGTTCCAAGGACTCTAAGTCCAACTAAAGCCGTCGCCTCCGCGACTCTTTCTTTCTGTCCCTATGTCCCACGTCCTCTGGCGCAATACCCAGTGCGCCGCTCCCTTCTGGGCCGAAACCCTCGGCGCCTCGAAATTCGTCGTCCGCGCTACGGTTTGGGGTCTACGAAAAACCCATCACAACCTCCCTTTCACGCACAAAATTCCAACTCCCTCAAATCCCATCGATCCCCAAGACCGGGAATTCTTCGATTCAGCAATATCGGATGCGCTCCACCGTCGCAGTTACGAAGAAATTTCCGAGTCGACCGCTCTTTCCTTACACCAAGCTGGCTTCCCTATCTCCAACGCCTTTGTGACAACTTCAGCGGAAAAGAAGCGGCTCGTGGTCAATCTTTCTCGGCAATCTACCCTATTTCGGGATATCCCGTTCGCATGGAAACATTAGAAGGATTCGCACTAGACCTCCAGAATCCGACATGATTTTCTTTCGATATCGCCAAAGGTTACCACCATTTCGTCTACACCCCGATATTCGAAATTGGTTCGTCTTCAAAGTAGACCATCGCTACTTTCGCTGTGTTGCCCTCCCTTTCGGATGGAAACTATCTCCCGCCTACTTCATCAAGTTCATGCGACCTTTCGTTCAATATGTCCGGGAAACCTTACGTCTCCGAATCCATCCCTACATGGACGACTTCTTGGTGGCTCTAAACCGTCCTTCGCCTCAACAAGGCCCGCCGACAGATCGATTCTCTGCTCTCGTGGACTTCAGAGAAAGGAGGACAAAGGTCACTGGGAAGGAACGAGGCAGATCGAGCATTTGGGATTTCTAATCGATACAGACCGTCTAGTCTTTGGGATTACGTCTCGAAGGATGGAAAAGTTGCGAGGTATTGCCCGGCAACTATTACAAAAAGCACGCTTCAATCGCCGACTAGTCGACGTACCACTGCTACGCCACTTCGCAGGCGTCGCTATCTCATGCTCGCTCGCTATGCAACCTCGCCCGGGTCTACACTCGATCAATTTACGACTCTCTCAAGACAAATATGAGCGAGACAGGGAAACGCGTGAGGCTTCTACACGCCGCTCTTCGAGACCTGCGCTTCTGGGAGGACCTCACTGCCAATACTGCAGAAAGGACTATCGCTACTCCACAGCCAACATTGGCTCTGCTCTCAGACGCGTCGACTGGAGTCGGTCAGGGAGGGACATTGGGATCGGATCTGAGGTCAGGAATATCATTGCTACTTGACAACATTACTGTCAACGCTCAATCTATCGATATCGCTATAGCGCTCCGCAAGAATAGGCAACGGGTTGCGCACGCGCTCTCCTATCGTCGCAATTCAAACAGTTCGGAAAGTACGACTGATTTGGTGCTTCATTACGATGTTCTACGACGTGGAAATGCTTCCAAATAGCGCTATTATTGGGCATTACCGGGTACTCACTTGTCTACTAGCGCACGCACCCTATCTATCTTGATTTCTTCTACGCTCTCTCGTCTGAAAATAACCCCGCCGCCGCAGGGTACTTCGTCCTAGCACTCTCTACGTATGGGAGCTGCACCCGAAACCGAAGCGATTGAGGTCCAAGAATACCGTATTCTCGTCTGGGGGGATTGGTCAGCCAGCAGAACGTTTCGAGAGTCGTTTATGGATGGACGAGTACAACCGTGTGATGATTCGTATTTTTTCTTCGACCACCTGTTGTAACCGCAGTTTCGAAGCAAATGCTTTGAATTTGGTTTTTCTCTATGTTTAATTCGGTACTTTAATTGGAAAATTATGGGTAAATATGAAAAAGAGGGTTGAACGTGGCCTTGATCTGCCACTCCGAATAAGTCACTCGGTCACAGTTGCATCAATTGACTGTAAGCACCTTTTATGATTGCCACGTAGGCAGCTAACCGTTGTACATCCTACACTCGCTGCCACGGCAGCATATGCTTACTAATTTCTACGTATCGGCCGTACCGCTTGAGCAAGGGGACTTGGATCACGATCGAGACCGGTTCAACAGGGCTATATAATCGCCAACTTGGAAACCTCTAGCGCAACTCTTGGTCCCTCAAGTCGTCGCTTGTTCTCCCGCCTCCCGCCCTCCATTCATCCTTCATGGCCCAATCACAAGTCATCTTTGTTCTTTGTTTCATTTGTTTGAATTATTTGAGTATAGTTTTCTTTACAGGTGTCAAATCAAAATTGTGCGTCCTTCGGTCGGTCAATTGCATTGTGACTTGAAATATCGGCCAAACGGCCCCCGACAGATGAAGGCACTTGCGTACATCCGATTTATCCTCCGTGAGAAGGATGGACACCTCAAGATGACTGTCACATCTCGTGAAATCTGGGACTGACGATACCTCAATTTTAGCGTGATTAGGGATCGGACCCTAGCTCCCTAAACATCTCACGGAAATCGTCTTTTGCAAAATTTGACTCACCTAACCCTCTTAGCTTCACCATCTCTGACGAGAGGCTACTACTGACGACGTACGCGACGAGAATGCGGGGTATTTTATGCGTCATGTTTAGCCGTTTTAGCTTTAGTCAATCTAGTTAATGTGTTTGTGTTTCTCTATGTTTAATTCACTTGTAAAAAAGCAGCGAGTATACTAGCCGTTAGTATGGTAAATAATTTATTAGTACAAATTAGAGGACATCAATGGAAAAACAAAGGATACGGATTGGAATAAATCTAAACGGTGACAAAACAAATAACAATGTGTGAAAAATGGCTTGGGCCTTTTCAATCAAAGGTCAAATGAAAATAAAAAATAGGTTAATAAGAAGCATGAGAAAGGATCCTATGCAGAAATTTATAACCTTCAGTAAACACTCCAGCTGGGATTCCATCGTATTTTTGAAATTCAGCCGGAATAAAAACTTTCCGCAAGAACAAAAGATAAAGTGAGCCTTGGTGTGCAAGATGTGCTTCTTTAGAGTTACAGAAAGGCGAGACCATTGAATTGGTTGCAGTCCTGTAAGCAAGTGACTATATAGCTCAAAGATGTATTAATCCTTTATTCCCACCAATACTATATAATTTAACAATTAAGTAAATAATAAATTACGGACAGTAAGGGCTGAGTGTAATAAGTGACAGCTAGTGGCCGAATAAGAGGTACAAATCATCTGATTATGATACACTGACATCTATGTATGATTTAGGGAAATCCCTTTCCAAAATAATCATCCTAAACCAACATACGCTATTCTGTATCTAGAATTGGCGCACACTCATAATCGTTGCACATTCAGAAAGAATAACGTTCATGCCATTAAAAGAGATAGTGATGTCTGAAGGCGTTTCCCGAGTCAATTTAGTCACATTGCGGTAAAAAGTGCCCAATACAATATTTGTGTCTCATTTTGTGCCCAATGATACTTCTTTTTAAGATATTACATTGATGAATTAATTCAAACCCTTTCATCATGTCGAAAACGCTTTTATTGAGGCCAACATAACGATATCATCAGAGAGATTGAGAACTACTCTGACGTTTCCTACACAGTGCAGTTGCATTGCTGATCTTTTATTTAGAAACTGATAATTTGTAGGGGTTTACAACTTTGTAAAGCTTTAACTCAATCGAAGAACATGCAGTTTTAAATTAAATCAGATCAGTTTATCTCAATTCGCAAACTTCGAATCTGGGGCGATGAATGTATTAGCGAATAATTTACGGGCAGTTAAGAAAATCAATGATTTAGACTTACTCGCCTCAATCATTTCTCGTTCGCAATACTTCTTTTTTTTTTCTCATCAAATACTAGTTTTACGAGCGATGTGAGAGAAACGGGACGAATATCCAGAAATTTAGCTACTCTGAAGACTAACTTATATTTGTGATTCGAAGCACTATTGAAATTATAACAATTTGACAAAAATGCACATTAAGCGTGGAATAGGTAATACAGATTAACGAAAAGGGAAAATTTCATCCTATACAAAAAACGTTTTCCAAATATTATCGTTGAAGGAACAAATTCTTGATTCGTCATCGTAGGGCAGTATTTGAGCAAGTACTCATGAAAAATGTAAATAGAAAAAGAGCGTTGGAATGGTGAAATCTTATGGAAATGTTCGCGTATTTAATTTTTTAAGTATTCCTGAAGCGAAAGCATCAATAGATTCATATATATTTTGAGCTACAATGGGCAATAATATGTAGAAAATTTCAGATTCAAAAACATTTGCCAAGAAGTAACAAGCAAATAGCGTATAAAACAAAAGATCGATGTGCTCAAAAGTGAACTCAAATACTTTTCTTCTTTTCTGACATACTTTTCGTTACAAAAAGTGGTACCAAATTGAAAAGCTTATTTCAAAGTATAGATCCTGATCTTTCCCCGTGCGTCAAATAACCGCACTGTTTAGACCGTTAATATCAATTTTTGTCTAGGTTAGGAATGTATTTAAGGGTAAGAAGAAGTGTTTCTTCGTTTCGTTTTCCTTCAATTAACCGTAAAAGTAGAGAAAAGTACAAGTTTAGACAATTGGGTATTTCTATTGCAATTTTTTGTATGAGAATATATCGCGCAAACGTAATAATGCACATGAGTGGGAAAAGTGGACTGTTATCATGCTTTCAATGCGAAAAAAATGTATTTGTTCTGAAAATTAGTAGTTTCCAGTTGACCCCGAAGTGTCAATATTTCTGTACACTACCATTATTTTGCGATGATTAAATTAAATACTTATGCATTGCACTGGATCGAACTGTCCGAATTGCGACTGGCAGAAAGATGAGTAAGAGTTGAGCTTCTTTTGCATCACTTCACTAAAGTACAGTGTATAGCACTTTCTGTGGCTGTCACGGTCTCATTTAGTTCACTCCTGTACTCGACAAAAACGTCTTCTAGTAGGCAATGAGCCCAAAGTGCTGCAACTGAGGTGTTCTACACCTGTGGGAAGATATTTTTTTCGAGAAGGTCTTTGAATGAACCGATAAGGTCGATGAGAAGGTTCCAAAAAGGCTGGAAACCAGGAATAATAGTGTATTCTTGCAGATTTGGATGGATATGAATTTTTTGCTGGCGTCACAGCTATTCGCGAAATTGTAAACATCCCTTTGCATGTGGGACCACCAAAATTTGTCCCCAATCAGTTTTTCATTGCTCCGAGATCCCCATGACCTATCATGTCAGGAAATTTCCTTAATATATTCACCTATCCTTTCAAGGGAACCACTAATCGGGAGCTGGATTTGGGAGTCGAAAGAGATTTCTTTCCCACACGTTAAAGGCCTTTTGATTCCTTACCTCCATTCTCTGTGCTATATGCTGATGTATCTTCTTCTCAATTCCTCAAAGCATCGAATGAACTCTTGGATACCAGACTCAAACGATCCCGCGCATGACTCTGGCACTTGGGGAACTCCAGCTACATATAAATGTAGGAAAGATATATTAATCGATGTGTTACCTTAATTGGATAAGCAATCAGCTCGTTGATTATTGTGTCGAGGTCTGTGCCCAAACTCAAACCAGTGCTATTCCAGAACGTAGAGCTAACTAGCCACCAGTTGACGAAAATGTTTCTTTTGGAATACTACTTTGAGTGCCTGGTGGCCATTTTATGAAAACAAAAGTTGTAGGTGAAAACAGATAGACACCAATATTTATCAATGCAAACAAGAACACCATGGCTTCCTTATCACATACATATTATCTCGTTTACGCATCATTGAGAATGCCACGTGCATATTGAACAGAATAGAACCTTGATTTTCAGCTTTTTTGACAGAACTGTTCCCAATGAATGATCTGAGGAGTCTGTTTCCATTACAGATAACATTTAAAATCGAGTTATATGAGTACTGCAGGGTTGCATGAATTCTTTTTGAATTCTTTTTGAATTTTTTGAATATGTGTTCTGCATTTCCTGGTCCCAGGAAAATTTCCCAATCTTCGCAGTTCCCGTGTGTAGTGTTGTAGCTGTCGTAGCAAAGTATTTGACGAATCTTCGGTAGTATAAATCTAGAAAAAGGAAGTCCCGAGCTTCCGTATTATGATTAGGTCTCTGTAACAGTTTAGCAGCTTTACGGATCGTCTTGGGATCCTCCTCGATCCCCAATATGTCACTGTCCCCTGATGGAACCATGCGCAAAAGAGCATTTTCTCAATTCGACTTTCAAGTTGTACACTGCTATTCTATCCACATCTGTATCTAATTGCGAAATATATTCATACAAAGATTTTTAAAATACCTTAAAATAATCAATGTAGACCCTTGCAAATGTGAATACCTTCAAACCCTCATTAATCATTCTTTCGAATGTGGATGGTGCACTCATTAGACGAAAAAACAATATTTAGGTATAATAGTGCTACTTTATGTGGCATAAGTTGTTATTTCCTTGGAATTTAGATCCAAATGAATCTGTTAATATCAAATGTAAAGGAGAATTGATATTAATTATCTCCTAGCCTTCACATTCACTAGTATTTCTCAATATTTTTAGCTGCAAATCGATCAAGTATCATTCTCTGGTATAGTCGTCAGTATTTGACGCTAAACAGACTTTTATTTCGCTTTTTTGCGCAACTAAAACAGAAAATTCACGCAGAAGAGCCTGGCTGAGTAATACAATCATATTTTTAACTCTAAATAAAATAAATTGGTCACATTTCGGCGATTAGATCTAGACCTATGTTACGTTGTTATGAATCCGATTGTTCGAATAAGCAATTCACCTCTACACCTCCTTGTCCTTAACCAGAAACGGTCTATGCTATAGCTCCAGATGCTTTTAATATCTCTAATATCTTCGTAGACGCGTTAGAGTGATTTATTGCAATTTTTCATTAATATCCATTATATTCTGCTCTCTTTTGTGGCCACCATTTTCATCTTCGTTTTGATAAGCCACTTACAGTCTATATGTTTTTTCGGATTTGATCATCACCGAATCCTCTTCTTTTCCAGATGAACATTCATATTACATAATGTCAAACTTACTATTGAATCACTCTTTACCCCAAACTGCTACATATTCGTAGCCCAGATTTCCTTTAAAATCTCAATCGTCGTTTGTATCATACTAAGAATCTAAATAATTCGAGGCAAAATTTAACATTCTTTTAAATTTAAATTTTCCATTTTCAACGGCTTTGTTTGGCTTTGAACCTTTAATGTAATATCTAGAGGTGATTTTGTAACTGTGCGTATCTCTCAATTATTCTATTTTCAAGCTTTTGTCAAAGCTTAGGGGCGTGTTGACAGTCATACTTCAGATTTGAACTGGTACACTCTGGTTTCCAAGGTCCATACACGTCACCAGATCCTCCATCTTCGGACAGCCAATGATGCCATCGAAAGGTAGCTCAGGCATAAGAACGAAGTCCATATCAACTTTTGATTCTTTAAAGAACACCTGAATAATGTCATCAGTGCCCAACAATTTTGATAGGGTTCTATCCTCAACAGTAATCCTTCTTGTAGTTGGAACAATATCAACTCCAATGCTAGTCACTTTCTGAAACCAGACTTGAAACAGCGCCTGAATTGAAAAATCCTTCTGTTTTCGTTCCCGATATTTTGACCGGTACTAGCTAAGACGTCTTCGCGATGTAGTGGCAGAGTCAAGGAATAGTTTTCTTGCCCTCATTAGACTTACTATTCTTCATGATATTTTTGAATTCTTTCCTTGCTTATTCTGACTCTCCATGAATGGCTGCCCAAACTTGATTCCAGTTGGCGCCGAAGCTAGCTCGGGTACCATGACAGATTTTTTCCACATACCCCAACACATCCCTCTGAACAATTTTGACTTTTTTCTGGTTTTCCAATTTATTTGTCCAAAAACTTCCCGCTCTGGGTAAAAATTAATCAAATATTTCTGTCCGGAGGTTTCCCGGTGCTGTAATATGCCCAAGCATTTAACGATCCAATCTTGGCTTCTTCTGTACACATTACATTCTGCATCCTTTTTTCATCTCGTTGACTTAGCCCATTTCTTCGGCGGTAGATACGCTCCTAACGTCACTCAACTTATCAACCTTTTTTTTTGCAAAAAAAAATATCTCAGGTTTAGACATGATTCGTACCTCTACGATAGTGGTCCGCCTTTTATCTTTTGTTCAAGAGTTGCTTTCATAGTAACCGTAGCGACCACACTTCCAACATCAGTATTACTGTTTGAATTTTCAGGGAATATACTTGCAAAACGTCCATACTAAATGTTCAAAAACTAAAAAATCAAAGAAAATAATTGACTGCTGCCATCAGTCTTTTTGCATCACTAAAAGTTCTCATTTCATTGCTTACATATTTTAAATTCAAAGCATTATGCGTGACAATATTGGTACAGTAATGGCGTGTAGTGCCATTGATCTACCTATACCCAATGATTTATCAAATAAACAGCACTGACAGTGCTCAATGCGTGTAAACACGACGGATTAGTTTATATTTATGGTGAGGGTAACTGTACTTCCTCTTAACACTACCCGCTGGTCACTTAATGCTTATTATTAGCGTAGCAGTGGTTCCGGTCAATTTTTTCGATACTTCATTACAAATTACATCTCTTACAGATTCTTTGTGGGTCTGGAAAGCTCCACCTTACCTGGGATGGTGCCATCACAACAGAATGCAGTTGATCATATTCGTCACCGCGGACTAATACTCCTTCGACAAGGCCCTCCAAACATCCTTCTTTCCACATATTCATATTCAGCAACATTTGGATTAATGAGAGAACCTAGTGTCTTTAGCTGGAACTCGCTATGCGCTGCGCAGCGGGGCAATAAATCGCCCCGCACTTACCACATATTCTCTAGTGATTCTTACGAATATTGTTCAGCGCGTAATTTTATCAAGATGAGGATTTCCCATATCTCCACCTCAGCCTGCGAAGATAAATACTTACAGGTGGACTACTATCGTTTCTATTGCGTACGCAACTTCGAAGGATATAAAGCAGCTGCCTAGCCGGACAATTCGTTCTTCTCAGCAACAATAATTACCGATCATAGGCAGATTTTATACCTTACTGGTCACATAGCAAAGAGAAACTCTCAAAATACACTTACAAATACGTCACGTCAATTGATGGGATCTGCTTGTAGTGGTATGGCGCAAAAATGAAATGATTTGGGTGATATGTCTCCATTTTCTCGTGATTATATCTGTTTTTATTGCTCAAAGACTTCTAAACTGCAATCAGTTGAAAGATATAACATTTGAAAATGACTTTCTGCAGTCACAAGGGTTCCTGGATGTTGATATTAGGAGCAGTGCTGTCTACTGCTGCACGGCGACAGTAAGAAGGATTCTGTATTGCTCGCTGCAATGTGGACAGGCGCTTTTTCCTTAACCCCTTCTTTATTTAACTAACCATGTAATCAATTATAAGCCCCTGCCTGTCCTACACCGTATTCTCAGCGACTTGCAATCGACGCTCGAATATCTCTGGCTTAGCGTTCAATAGTACCTGTCTTTTGCGCAACTTTTGTACATTTCTTGGTAGATCTGCCCCACCATTATTGTTTTGTTTCCTTCTTTATCTTGCATTTTTTGTTGTTCGGGCTCCTGGTTCTTGTATACTACATTCCTCATCTACTTAGCTCCAAATACTTGTTTGAGTAACTTCTGGGGTTTGAGGATATAGCCACTGCCTTTCCATTTCCATTTCAAAAACATTGCTTTTCACTAACTGACTTTCCTCAATTCAAATATGCTTTTTGTTAATGTAGGCCGGCTCTGAACAAATTGATACAAGAATGTCAGGTAAAACTTCGACGACATGGGCTTCTTCTTCATGTCCTTAACGAGGATAATAGCGCAAATATGCGCGAGGAATCACATCGATCCCTGAACAATATTCTCGTATCCAATTGATATCACTCACTCCAGCCCTTCAACATGGCGGCTCATCTGAACCATTGAGCCACTCTACATAAATCACGTCACTCAATTGCGGTAGTACTTTCATACCTTTGCAACATCGTCTCGGACGCTAGTTCTTTTGCACAGGCAGTACTACATTGGAAGAAATTTTAATTTCCTTAAAAGAAGCTCCCATGCGGGCCGCCCAAGAATCGCTGCTTTTTATTCGGATTAAGAAAAAAATGTCAGATGAAAAGTTGAAGAGGGAGAGGTCATCTTCGACACGACCATGTGAAATTCTGTGTGTGCTGGCATAAGCAGCTAGCTGTGCATTAGAATTGAACGATGAAATGGTTTGCGTTGAATTTGCAAACCAATGGGCATGCTGTACGCTTTACAATGCAACTTCGCAGGAAATTGGTATCTTTCTGGTGGGGTATACAAAAAAGAAAGAATCCAAAACAAGCGGGATTGAAATTGGGAAGTTTTCAGAGATGCAATTCACAGTAGTCTGGGTAACTTCTTTTATGCTAATCCCATGGCTTACCGTCGATTTTTTTCTTCATATAGTTCCTGTCCTGTATTCTCTATAGTCCTTTCATTAGTGTTAAGAGACTATCTGACTGCAGAAATCTAAAATGACATTATCAAAAAATCAGAAGTGAACGCTGGCACAGATCACTTCGTAACTGCAGAATGACTTGAATCAGATAATGCAAAAAAATGGCCACATTCCTAGTAAATGTATGCAGAGTGCTCCAGAAATGGATATTTGATCAAAGCAGTTACTCGGAAAGGAAGTATAGTTGACTTCAACTTAGATTTTACAGGAGATGATTATTTTGTGGAAGGAAAGAGGAGGAACTGGATAAAATTGGTCCAACGAATGATGTAATCTCCCCGCCTCCCAGCACTGTTCCATGTGCTGAGAATACGTGCGAATATTCTGAGGATTTTCATCAATAGTAAAATTGCAGACCTGCTTAAGTCGATACTACTCATGCGAGAACACAGTAATGCAGGATGGCTCACATATAACGAAGTTAGGTGGTAGCCATTTAGATGCAAAACATTTTTCTTCAAGGAAATACCTTTCGAATTTGGAAAGTGTGTTGTTATCGCAGTTTAAGATACATTAAGACTTGAAGAGGATGAGTTGATTGGAATTATCTGTGAGAGAAATTAAAAAGAAGTGCATCGAGGTGAAAATAACAGGCTTCGGGGCTCACCAAGCCAATTTTCAGTAAGTATAGCTCTAAGCACATTACTGGCCAAACTGAAATCCAACATTTCTCCTTCCGGTGGTAAATGTGACAGCAAATCGCTATTCAGAGTCGTAAGAGTTGCGTTGGCTGACACAGTTGTGAATATGGCCATGAAAAATCCCCACAATCCGAAGTATTCGTACAAAGAGACATCACAACCGCCACTTATTTCTTTTCTTCCCTCAGAAAAGATTATTGGCTGGAAAATGGGAGTGAATTTGCGAAAAAGCAAGATCAAAACGCAAGTCGTACATTCGGCTATCTTCAACGTTCAATTTAATTCCTTTCATAAGTTCATAACGGAAAAAACGCCTTCAAATTCATTTGGACATCAGAGAAGTCTGGCGAGCGCCAATCAAAGAAGACAGGGAGCGGGACTTGAGACCCATCCCTATCCCAATGAAATGGCAAGAGCAACTGATGGACCTGATGAGATTGATCGGAAGCCAATTTTCCACCCACAATGGTGGAAATAAGGCTTTATCAGTTTAGAAGGCGATTAATGTGCACACTATCAAACAGAAAAAAATATTGAAAATAACAGGGATTCGTAGAAATTTCCGGGAAAGACACGGGACAAGGGAAAGTGATATAAGGTTTAAGAAATGCCCACTAGAACTGATATTGCTAAACATAGAGCGCACCGACTGTTGAGTGTGGTCAGGAACTTTCTGTATTTTTGTCGCAAGAACAGCCGAAGAGCTCTTTTCGAGAACCCGCCATATCTCATAGAGCCTTGGCGCAGTCAAGGAATTTATATTGGCCAAAAATTAAAAACAGCATGCTTCATAAGAAGAAAAAATCGCAATCCTACGTCTTTATAAGATGCGGGACTCATTAAGGACTGTTACTTGGGTCGTAAGACCGCTGATGACCATAATGCAGAGCTGTATTCTTGTTTCATCACTACAAACAAAAATTAGGTGTCAAATGAAGCAACTACATGTCTCGTGAAACTTAATCAATTTACTTTCAGTACAACAATATCAGTTTTACCAACATCTCTTTCTTATATGCTCAAGTCAAGTCGTGGATTGCGCTACCCACGATTCTGTGGCCACCGCTTGTGCTCGGACAGTCTCACTTGTACTTTGATGTATCACAGGCTGTATCGAATTTCGTAGCCATCGGTTCCCGGATTGTCCTCTCTTGGGTCGCTGTTTCCTGGTTTTAGAGTCCCTGAATAATGTGTAATGTGTTTCTGTAGTTGGCGTTTGTTTTCAATTAGTTTGGGAAGAGCTTGTAGACCGATGGGGGGCTATAAGTACCCTGCAGAGAAAGTTGGGGACGGGAAAAGGGCAAGGCAAGTAAAAGAAAACCCATCAACAACAACCCCGGACATCCCTCTACTTGTGGATCCACAATTCAGCCACTTCCAACTGGAGCGCCGAATAGCGAGACATTATGCACCTCGCCGTCAGGCACCAAATATGCGTCACCAATGGATCTTCAAACCAGCGGAAGAAAACATTTGAGTCCAAAATAATTACCAAAAGTTTCTACGTGATTGACATAAGTAGAATATTTTGTACAGGATACATCGGGTGTAAAAAAGACATGATGTTCTTACTTTCCTCCGATGCAACGCCAAGAGCCTGAAATGCCTAGCAGTTATATCCGTAGTGTTCCAAGATTTGATTACAGATTTTAAGAAACATCAAGTCTTAGACGATGGTACATTCATTGCTCCACACGAGCATTTGTGGAAGAACGTTGAACGTGACTCTACTAGTGGGTCGAAAGAGACAATATTTTAGATTATATTGCTATATTTTGTTCTATTATTCAGCGATAGAGAAACGGCACTTTATAGTCGTTGCCTTAGCATGACGAGCGCTGAATAAATCAACGCAGTATTGCTGTGTTTCCGCGCAATAACTCTTTGTCCTGATCATCAGCTTTAGGCGAAGACTGTGCTACTGTTGCATAAAACAGCCATGGCATTTATCAGATAGATTTAGAACAAGCTGCTGGTAACGTCAAGCTTGAGGAGCACGCTTTGGCATGCTAGGCAGGCAGTAGTTCAGTTTGTAGTCACTGGTACAGTAGCCAGTCACTAGAGACTCGGAAGCGTTACTTTTCATGCATTTGCCAAATAAAAGGGTTTTCTTTGCATCACAGCCACAAATTTTTCTTGAGTACATCAGAATGAAGATTGCAAAGTCTGTACATTTAATGAAACCCAAATATTAGCTCAATTAATTCCACCATCCTTCCATATCTATTACCACGATAGTTATGTCTACGCCTTTCTCTATACCTCCTTTCACAACCACATTACACCGATTCCATTACAGTACAGTTGTCAGGATTGAGATACATTTCGCGGGCTTTGAAAGCTACAAAGCTCTCAGCACCACAGCAGCGGCTATTGCTGATGCCGAAAAGTTCTATTCCCACGCCAGAAAAATTCAAAACGCCCTTAATATACCATCTAACGCACTACTCCCTCCTCTAGGGTGTTACTTTATCCGCTAACATTTGAAACACTCAGAGTGCTTTCTACCCAAATCGCTCAAATACTGAAAAACGACACGATTAGAAGCTCATAAAGATCGTTTTGTACCTTGACAACTATTCTGAAACACTTTGTACGACGGGTTAGCAGTGTAGTCTGGTGTACTATAGTTGCCTCCATCCTCTCGCGCACGCCATTGGGGCAGGTTGTCCAGAATGTTATACAGTAATGCTTTGTTAAAGGTTATAGGGACCATTCACCTAAACGAGATAATGAAAATTCTGTACAAACGGGAAAGTTTACGTGCAGATAACTGATTGTGTTAGCACCTATCCAACGCTACCGGCACCTGTTTTCAGGAGAGAGACCCAGGAAACTCGGGCCTTGGCTCACTACTGTTAATTGGTAAGGGTGCAGACTCAAGGACAGGAGCGCTAATGTGGGTCTGCAGGATGTAGGCGACCATCTATTTGGGAACTTTATTTGCATTAAAATTTTCTCTTGCTCTCTTTTAATGAGATCCTGGGCTGGGGGGTTCAATAATTGTTGCTGCAAATGCATAGATTTCAATAACGGGGGTGTTGAAGCACAGTAATGCCTGGTATTTTCCTTTCAAAGTATAGTCTAGTTCTTAAAGGATTGCATTCGCATCCATCGTTGATTTCTTCGTAAGAAATTGTGAAAACGACCTCATTTTAGAAGGACATATAGTTCTTATTATGAAGCAGGGTTTCAGGAACGAATGATCATGTATAGTAAGAATTACTGTGCTGTAACGTAACATCAAAAAAATTTGCAGTAAAACTTCAAAACATTTACCTTTCCAAAATGTAACCAAAACTGTCCTCATATGAGGACAAAGTGTGCTTCATATGAGGACAGTGCTATGACAGATAGACACTAGTTATCTAAAGATGTAATGTTGAAATCACAATGTTGACTAATGCACGGCGTGCCTGTTTGGGATTGATGTCTCGCTTTCTCTTCTAGTGTCAGCAACAGCGCCGAAAAAAGATTTTGAGAGTTAAATAAACATTTGGTAGAAGTAAAAGAAAAAATGGAGCACTCAACGCTTACAGAGGGTAAGCCGAATGTATCTGCCATTGAGCGGAATGCAATGCACTCTTATCACATCATGGCCGTTGCAAGCTCTGGTTTTCACGTAATATTGGACGAAACGCCTGCATTTTGAGAAAATGTACATTAAGTAGAAAACACTAGAAAATGTAGATTGGGTAAAAAACTCGAGGTGCAGAACAATAGCTCCATATAGGATGCCTTGAGGATTGGGAAAGACATTTTTTATCAGTCCAAGTTGTGTGCTGACAATTAAGAAACGCAGCGCTCTCATTTCTCGCGAGTGTGACTTCTTTGCGACGAATATTTGTAAGACACCTGCAGTGAGTGCCTATTATATCATTGCGCGTGGCGTAAAATTTAGTGTTGGACTTGGAGGAGTATATTTGTTTGGTCGTAGGGGCTCCTGTGAGGAAAATGATACCTTGCATGCGTTGGTGTATTGTAATTCCGCGACTTTGGGTTGGGTGTCGACCTCTGCATTGATACGAAGCTTTAGCATGTCTATTCGGTACCAATAACACCGAAAGTACCCATTGGAGTCTCAGCTACCATAGTTTTTTTCTCCGCTCCAATTTATATATTCCCAATTGCTTCCTGCCTATTTTTTCTGTTTGGAAAATCGTAAGGCTGACTGCGATCTGCTAGACTAGCATTTGGGATCACTGGATTCTGCCATCAAGGAGCCCTTGGATATAGAGTATGGTAGATCTAAACACTTTCCAATGGACACAATTACGTGAGCATATGGACTTTTATATCACTTGAAATGTGCGGCGTGAACAGTGTAATCTGAAGTTTGGTACGCAACGGATGGTCACATCCGGTCTATTCATTTCAGAGTAGGTTAATTCATCATTTTGATAAAATTAACTGCATTTCCAGGCTTTACTGTATCATTGAAAAATAATTCTAATAAAACATTACATTTTCTACTACTTCATTTCATTGCAATGCCCATATATAGCGTTATAGCCCATTGTCTGCCCCTTGCTGGATACACCATCTGAATGTTCAAATCAAGCTGCGACAGAATTAATCAAAGATAAAATTACATATTTCTGTATTGGGATAAAATAATTTTTGGTCGCGACTTCCAGAGCTACTCAATTGTAATTATTACTATGAACTGGGTTGCTTTGGATATAATTTTTAGCACCAGCCTCCATTTACATTTCACTAATGCTAGTACCAATTTCCACAATCACGGGACTGCGTCGATCTGAGCAGATCAGATATAGCAATACATTCCTCCCCTTGAACCCATCCGTGGCATTCAAACTTGAGATCAATACTTTCAATCTTTTAATTTCATGTCATTTCTACCACGCGATTCCTATCCAAACTCAATTAGTTAGCCTCAAAGTGTTTACGCAATGATAGCCTTTTATTCGCCGCTGAATATTAACTCTGTCAAATCGCAGACGAAAGGCCGCTGTTTTGACGTGGATGGAATTGAAGGATCAAGTTAAAGATTTAGAACCATTTTTTGAACCTCAGTCTGCAGTGAGTCACAGTAAATCAACATTTCACGACGAAAAATCCACAAACAGACTAGTTGATATTGGAATGAAATGAACATAACATGGAATTAGTGAACGATTGGACTGAAGTTAATTTTATTGGGATTTTCGACAATATGGTTGAAAAAAGCAATGATTTACGGCCGGATGTTCCGAAGACGGTACCCACCGGACGCAGAATTGGCAACGTCTTGGATACCTAGTGTGAAGAAGATTTCGAAAACGGAGTGATTCACGTTACTCACTGATGAAGGAAACTTTGATGAGAAATACAAGCACATTTTGGCACATAAATATGTGTAGGAGGAAGAATATTATCATTTAGGGAAGGGTACGGTTGTTTTGCCTGATAAAAAAGTCGATGATCGCTTTGATGGGCGCAGGATGCTCAAGCATCTCCGACGGGTTGAAAAATTAATGTTTTGATTGGAGAACATCCTCGGAACTTCTATTGTCTGTTGTAATGTGCGCTTCACTGTAGATCAATTTGGGACCATGTGCGGATAGTTGAGTATTTTCTGCATGATTAGTTTACAGATGATCTTCATAGAATACGCAGCATGCCATCGTACTCAACCATGAGGAGGGCCATAGGGAAACATTTGATTTTGAAATGTACGGGAAAGACGCACATGTGCAGATTTTCAACTGATTTCAATCGCATCATTCCAGAATCACCCATTGCTGCGATACTTCAATGTGAGAATGCGATCGTCGTTACCTATCGTAATGGGGCAAAAGCATTTGTATCTACCCCTCGTCAGATTTGCGAGTATTTTATCCTATTAATGAGTAAGATCTGATTTATAGGGGAATGTACTTCTTCTAGTTTCCAGTTCTGACAGGGCATCCGGATTTATGTGTCCAAATAAATCGCCCAAAATGGATCCGAGTCGAACAGAAATGCTCCTTGCATGAAAAACTGTATACTATAAATACAGGGCAGTATTTTGAAGGCAGAGCCTGCATCAGTTGTGAAAGTAATACTTACAGAGCGGCCAGACACCGTTCGATCAATATAGAAAATGCCAATAAACTATAATTTCTGTGCAAGTAATCTGACAAGCCCTGGAAGAGATGTTCACAGACTTGGAGCCAAACTCTCTGCTGTTTGTTGTGTGGGTACAGAAGGGAAGAAGGGATGAACGAAAATTTACATTCCATCGAACAGGTTCTGAAGAAGTGTATGGGGATTTCACACGTTAACTTCTTGCATGACATTCTGACGGAGAGTATTTGTTCCAAATCAGCAGAGCTGCTGAAGAATTCAAATATTCCGTATGCATTGTACAGGTTGATGCTGAATTGTGATGGTTTTCTCATCTCTTCTACCTCAAAGCTCAGCTTGTGGATTCAATGGTGGAGTTGGGGTTGCCTCCCTCTTGGAGAGATGAAGGGGCAGCATTTAGCCTTATTCGCTGAATACTACTGCGATGATCACGAATATAACCCTGCTTCCAATTATTGGTGATATAGTTGACACGAATACAGAAGGAACAAATCGGAATGACCCTTTTGTATATAATTCCATAGTCCTTTGCCCCTTAACACCACTTCCATCTCGTTGGACCGCGAAAATTAATTAATCGAATATAACGGTACGATCCCAAGCCTTCCAAGTTCCTTTGCGTCCATCTTGAAGTTAGACGTAATCAGTAAGGCAATAAAAACAGTTATATTCAGCAAAGGTGTCGCATAAGAGAGAGAAAAGGTATTTCAATGGAGTGGATAGGAGTTTCTCTCTAGACCCATAACTTGTTGCAGGTCATAAGTTGATTCATCTACTTTTGTCTGTGTGTTGGTCAAGCGCTATGCTACATACCATTTTGCGGTAGCGTTTATTACCTATGCGCGAGGTGATCTGGACATCAAAGCTAAATCATGTTTGCCTACAGTACAGTCTGGCAAACAAAAGAGTAAAAACTAACCCATAATTCAACCGCAACAAAGTTCAAATTCATATACATGCTGTACTGTCAATCAATTGAGCCGTCGGACAAATTTTTGGTATTGCATCACAGGAGACCAAAAATTAATGCTGCCTCTTCCTTTTGGTCTAGTCTGCTCTGAATTTCTATCCCTCAACTGCCAAATCTGTCATAACATCCACGCACTATTCCAGCCGTGCTGAGTAAAATTCCTCCAGGAGACTAGTACGATCGGCAGCATATTTGGTAAAGTGCTGCAGTTTCTAGGTCCATGGCCAAACAACTTTGATATCGCTATTCAAACTTGGACTCTCAACACGCGGAAGCATTACCTTAGCTCACGCACTACTTTCGAAGACCCCTCACCAACCCCGTACATACTTCCCTGCTCTCTCGGTCTCCATAAGCATATGCCGCCAGGGATCAGACGCTTCCCTGTCTGATCCGGCATCCTAAAGTTTTCCAGACAACCATAATTGACCCAAAATATGTGCCACACAATTCTAGGGGAGTAGCTATGGTCCCTAAAAGGCCGAATTCAATCCAGTTTGTGGACGTTTTGTAGGTAGTGATAAAGGCACCGATGGCTACAGTCAGGATTTAGGCCGTAGTGAGAGCCGATGGAGTAGTGAGAGTATGGGGGCTGCAGACGCGTAGTGAGGGCCGTAATCAGGTTGGGGATGTGTAGGGATCTTAGACGGCAGAATTAACATTGTCGTTGTCCATAGCGATGCTACGGAGTTTCAAATTCCAGGATGTCATCACAATTCTGTTGGTAAGAACTCGTAAAGATTTTAATTCCTATGTATGAGTCACCTTGATGGGTCTGGAGGAGCGCCTCCCACCAAACAGGGTTAGGCAGATGGCTATTTTGGTGGGAGGTGTTCTATGCGGTTGACAAGTTTTGCAGTGAGATTGCAGCAAATTAGCCACTTATGAGAAAAATTTGCCACAACATTTTGCAATTTTTCTGCAACTGCCTGTAATGAAATACAGTTGTAGTATGCGCTGTGTCAGCGGGAGGGGCGAGGAAGGAAGGCACAGTGGATACAAAAGCATCTGGGATGCAGTTGCAGTCCCATATGTGGTTTGTTTAATTAGGCTGGTTGCCGTAGATAGTTGACACACAGGTAGGCAGATGGTCCGATTGAACGATTTTTGCTATACCTCTGCTGTCGCTCCTACGGCTTCGATCGTGCGGGGCGCTCTGCCTTAACCTACACAACCTACACAAGATAGGCAGGTAGTCCGATTGACCTTTTTTCGCTAAACCTCTTTTGTCCCTCGTATCGCCCCGCTCGGGCGGAGAGCTCTGCCTTATATAGCCATTCGCATGGCAACAGAGCTCTGCCTCATATAGCCGCTCCAATTTCAATATAAGAGTGGTAACCGCTCGATAAGTACTGTATTACAGGTAGCACTATACACCAGTGTGCCACCGTCAAATACGGCACAATTCTACACAGTCGCCAAGTCACTGTAGTCTTTGCCCGCGATTTGACACGAACGTTTGTACAGTATGCACTGTACAACAGCAATGCCGTGGTGGTAGATCTTTACGAATTGTACAGTATGGCACAAAAGCGTGCGGAGAGTATACAGAAATTAACCACGAACGCAGGCGGCGGATTGAAACCTGCCGCGCCTGCATCACTTGGATACTAAACGCGAAACGGTGAATGAAGTCTCGAAGCTCCTGTTGGGAGGAGAAACCGGGACGGGAAGCAGGGAAGAAAGCAAGAAGGCGGAAGGAACCGTGGCCGTCGTCGCCTAAAGAGACATAGATATCAATGCTAACAGGGGAGGATTAATATATCGTTTTGGTCGCAGTAAGTGCGGTTTTGAGGATGTTTGTCGCCATCTGGGAGTGTCGCGACAGCACCTGCGGTACCCGTACTTGGCAAGACGTGGTGGCGAGCCGAGGGGTGACCAATAGTAACGTCGACAGTAATATTAGTACCGTGTAGCCATTAGGTAGCCGCAGGGCTGTGTCAAAAATTATTGCAATATATTGCTTCCAACTATGCGAAAAATGCATTACATACTTCCGTTCCAGAACAATATCAATAGTTATTCCAAAACAAATCACGGACTCAATGTGTATTGCAATACTGCTCAAGGCAGTAATAAGTATTTTAATACTTATTGGGTAGCGATACTTGTTGCAATACTCGTTTAGCTTGAAATAATATTGTTAGTATATTTACTACAACTCAAAAAATATAACAGATGCGATAAATCTTAAGCACTATCGTTTCTATTGCGCTCTTGATGAGCCTCGTGAGCTTCCATACTTACTGCGGCTCTATCACAACACGTTCCACTAATGGCTTTGCTGACAAGTTGCGCGTCCCAGAACCTTTCAATCCACTTCAGGAATATAATTGCTTCAAATAAATTAGGGGTCATGGATCGTCTATTTTCAGTTAGCACATACTTAGAAATGCTCCATAGTCGTTCAACTTCTGCAACCAACACCAAAATAAATCCATAATTAATATACGCGCCCCCCGTATCATCCTTCTTCCTTCGCTTTGATAATCGCTGCGCCATACTTAGGGCGCTTGAGATAGTACTCTCGAAAGGCTCATTTTCAACTGTAGCAATCGTGTCCTTCCGTAAACATATAATTGCTTCTTTCTCTTTTTCAGATTGATTTAATTGCAATTCTCTCTTTATTTTCATGACCACAGTCTTGAATGCAGGGTGTAGCACTATATTTGCGTCAGGAGCAATATTTTTCGTATCAAGCTTGCATTGATAAAGTCAGGAATTAGGAAGATCCATTTTCTCAATGACAGTCTCCACCATAATATCGAGAGCATCTCGGCATTCAGGTAACGGGATACTACTGTTTTGCAGTGACTTTGTTCCTACATCATTCCGAGTATCATCTTCTAAAACTCTGTCCCATAGAAGCCAATCTTGCACTTGTATCAATTGTAAGGTGTCAATCTGGTGCGTTTCGGACTTCGATCAACTCATCCCGTATCTGAAAAAGCTTTTAAGCATATAAGATTCGCCAGACCAACGTGTAGTATTGCGCAGGGTATGCTTAAGTTTGTAGGATTTCGGAGAAGAGTGAAATTCTTCAGTTTTCTCGCCTCTTTCATCGTTTCTTGCACACTTTCAATTGTTGTCTTGAGATGTACGTGAATGCCAATGATGTTGTTCACTTCCGGATTTACATCCAACATATCGCTTATTCGTCAACGAGCTATCTTCATATTTGTTCTGCAACTATCTCCAATAAGACAAACACACCATTCAGAGAGCTGCTAACCGAAAAAGAGAGATTTCAATAAAGAACTGAACGCAAGTTTCGGTATTGAAAGTTGCTGTTTCATCTGTAGAGTTATTCTCATCACACAATCCGTAACATGTCCCCTCGGGAACAAAGCAAAAACTATTAGCATAGAAACGTATCCCTTACAGGTACAATATTGTCCGTAGTCTGCAAATAGTTGCAGTTCGAAGCAATCGCTGCTACGTAATGCGTATTGTTGCATGAGCATCCATCGAACAGTAGTGCTCTTTTTGTTCCCTTCATTTCTACTGTAATCCGCTACTCTATCCTCCACGACTTAAACAGAACCTCGACGAATTTCTTCTTCCCAATCTTGACACCATATTGCGCGAATTTGCGCACATCTGGGTTAGTAACATAGTATTGGGGAAGGCTTTTCGCCACAATAAGCTAAATATAACCATACATTGCCCTTTCATACTCTGACAGAGTCTTTATCTCAAATTGAGAGCGGATGGTCCTTTCTTTCTTTCTCATGGCCTTTCCAGCTTTCCATTAGAGATGGCCAGTATCTCATCTTGCTTTTTTACGCATTTTTCTTACCATAGCCACTTGAAAGGTGTTTATACAGGTTATGGAATCATGTTTTGTTCAAGAATGAGACTGTTGGAGAGGCGCCTCTCGGTTTCCGATATTGTTATATGATATATTCTTTTGATACTTCTTTACCGGTGTCCCTGTTGATCTTCATTCTTTCCGCTTTCCCAAAAAACATCATAAGCGACACTAAAATATCGTTGCGAGTCAGAGTGGATATATTGCTGGAAGTAATCCTGGGCTACGGTACTGTGGAACGATGGCACACTAAACAAGGGCTTAATTCTGAGGCAATTAGAGTCAAGAGCTGTACACAATACTCCTTTCATATGCAGTGCCTCATATACAAAAATTATACGAACAACAGTTACCATTATCTTTGCCTCATCCCTTTGGATGTGAATTGGGATGAGTCATTGAGATTGTTGTGTACGATTCCTTGCGGAAACCTGCGGATCATTTCTCATGACAGCGTTGATTGTGTTATAGCAAAGATGGATAACGGTATTGAATATGATATTCAGTGCTGTCATCTGTACTGTACTGCTTATCGACGTCTCATTTCAGTACCAGCTTGGCAATGACTATAATCTGAGGATATTACCAAGCTTGTACTGACTTGATAACTTCATTTCTACTAAATAATTGGCAACGGCGACGCCATTACGGCTTCATTAATAATTCCAATTGAAGCTACCTTCCTTGATAGAGGCCATTGCTCTATCGAAACCCTGAACTTTCTGTAGTAATCTACTCTGTTTATATTGTCGGTATATAGCTTGTTCCTAGTCGTTGTGCAAGCAGGCTTGCAATGCGTATTGCAATACATATAGGATTCCCAAAACATATTGCAATAAATAGAGGATCTCCAATACACAATGCAATACAGCAGCGTGGCTTCAGTATAGTATTGGTATTGGTTGTTGAAATATACCGCAATACTAATATACTGGGACAGAGCCCTGGGCAGCGGTAGTGTCGATGTGGATTTGTAATGCGGAGGACTCCAAATGCCCAGACAAGTTTGGAACCTGGTAGAGGAGTGGATGTTCAACAAGGGCAACTATCCCAACATCCTTACAGATACGGGCGAGAACGTTGCGGAGGACGTGAAGTCGACGATTCATGCCGTCTTCTTATTTGAAGGTAAAAGCGTGTTTACCGCATGGATCCTAAGTCTGTTGCAGCGTCGGTAGAGCTCCGAGAGCAGACCGCAAAGCGGATAAATCCAGGGAATAACGCGATGCTGAGACAGAGAGGCACAGCGAATTTCCACGCAGAGGAGGACATGTACATACAGTGGTGGGAGTGCGAAAACCGAAGGAAAAACAAAGGAGGACCAGACCGTGCGCTCGGAGAGGAGCCGTGCCCGGTCGGGTGCTGCGGAGGAAAACAAAAACCTGTCAGGCTTCGATAGCATGAGTTCTGTTGTGATCGAAGACTGGAGCCTTTCGCCAGGGACCAGCGATGAACAACGACCGGAAATAGGCGTGGCTGTAAGCGACGAAGACAGCTGCTGGTGGCAAGAAGATAAGAGCGAGATAGCAAACCTAGAGAGCCCTTCCAGGTGGCGGTCGTTGGAAAGAGTCAGCAAGTCAGAGAGAATTACAAAAGAATCAATTATAGACTCTGCATGAGCAGCCTCGGTAATGTATGAACTTTGCAGTAGACCTAGACCGCCCAATGAGACGAGGAGAGAGGCCTGGAGCCAGGCCCGATCCTGGCAGGGCATTTATAATTGGTGGAGCGCTTCCGTCTGCTTCTGATTGAAGCTAGCTGTGAGTACCACATATTGAGTGGAGGGAAGCGTAAGTAGAAAGTACATGACCTTGGAGGCTTTCGCACAGAAGCGGTGTAATTGGAAAATCAATTGCGCATCATCCAAATCTCGAAAGGATTTTTGGAAGATACGGTCAACGGCGTTTTGACGACCTGCGAAAATTTGGGAAACAAAAGAGACTGAGCCAGTCAGAGATTCCAGCACGATGAAACCGGGAGGGTTGCGAAAGGCGGAGGGTTACGAAAGGAACAGGGAATTAACAAAATTACATAAAAAAAGATAACTTCAGGCTAGACATCAAGCAGGCCGCATTGGACACGACGGCTGCTGCTGCGTCATTTTTCATCAAAACCCTTGAAATTTTCCGTATGTCTCCAATGCCCTCACGGCCTCGTTCCTTGCCACTTCATTTAGCACTGCACATGCATCCGGGTGCCACCCTCCAAGACTGCTTGATGGCTGGCCTGAAGGTAGCATTTTAGGGAGCGTAGTTCCTTCCCCATTGTGGTGTCGGTATACCCCTTTTGAGTCGATTATGGTTGTCTGGAAAACTATGGGATACATCGGATATACCGTCCAAGAGTAAAACACCCAAACGTTTCCCCTCCAAGACTGGAGATTTGCACAGGAACGAGCGTACCTCTGGTGGAGGTCGCGATAAAAGATTGAAAGGGTCTCAGCTTTACATTTCGCCCACATTCAGAGAAGACATCGGGATGAAGGCCCTAACTCACCTGTTGGATGGACGAGGTGATTCACAAAGGTAACATAAAACAAATCGGTCCCTCCGCTGCTTCCCATTCCCTGGATTGTGGGTGTCGCGCGGTGGAGACCATGGCGTGGCTCTACGACAGGGTGACGAGCAAGGACTTAATGGTGAAGTGCTTGTGCTTATCAGTGCGGTTCATGACGAACATATTGTAGGTGCCCATTTGAGAGGGAGGAGTATGCAAATGTGATGAAATTTGTCTGTGATTAGCAATTTGAATTGGAGATCTCCGTGCAAATAAAATGAATCTATTTGTTTAATACTAACGCATTGTCATCTTAATGGCCTTAGTTTGTTCCTTTAACAATGTTCCCCAGGTCTGCATCAAGATAGAATTATTCCACAGTTCTTTTTCGGCATACAGAGAGACGTATAAATGGAGCAAGGGTGTAGTTGTGTCGAAATGGTTAGCTTTTGCGTGAGTGGCTGGCAATCGCTTCAGATATGATCTCCAGCTGACAGGGTACATTCGACCCTTCATTTGGTTCTGCCACATAATTTTTCAAAAAATATCTTTCCGCTCTTTTCCAAATTGGTGCACAGGTATTGTACAATGTAAAAAAAGGTTTCGACAAATCGTACGACAAGTATGGTAAAAAATAATAAAAAAAGTCTAACAAATATATTGAAGCTGGCCCAATGAAAACGGGTGCTTTATTATTATTGGTAGCAAATGCTTGAGCTTCAGTGCTGGCTTATGTCAATAGGAACAGGCTTCTGCAGCCTTCGAAATACCGGACTGGTTTTCCTTGGTGGCCAGAATAAGGCTGTAAAAATTTAAAGACATGTGTGGGTCCAAAATAGATAATTAGAAACGAATGCATAATAAATTATCTGCATAGGACTGAGAATGATAATTTTGAAACAAGCAAATTTAAGAAATCGCTTTCAATACGTGGCTCAATTAATCCATACGCCCGATTGACAAAACATGAAAATACTGTATCTGACACAATCCAGTTTCCTCTATTTCATGGATCGATACTTATGAATATGAGCAATAATTATCGTGAGTCAACAGGATAGTAGCATATACTATTTATATTTTACAAGTATTGGAAAAATATGTAAGTTTTTTTCATATCGAATACAGTGATGAAAAAGTGTTGAGCCATTTTTTATCGGAGATTAACAAGTTTTATTTATTGTGAATCTTCCAATATAATTTTCCTATTTTTCTGTTGCCCATATTTTATAATTTATTACTCGTGTAGCAATTTCTTATCTGTCAGTTGGTCTTCAGATTCCAATTCTTCATTTAATACATTTTATTTCCATTCACATATATCAGGGCGCCCTGTTAAATAAATCGAATCTGGTGAAGTACTAGCACCTGGTGACGCTATTGAAGAAGGAAAACTCGTTGTAGCAGCATACAGTAAGATTCTCAAAATTGTTGTTCCCCAACATATTGCTGTGGACTCGTAAGATTATCTCCGCACTCTTTCCACATACCGTTTACGTAAAGGAATATACTTAAAAGCGACTTTCAATTAATAGGATAAAATTTTGACACATTCGAGTGACGCAAACATTATTAATTCCATAGGTTTCAGTAAATTTGAGACGGAGGCATATGTATCTTAAGATATTGTGTTTAGATTCAATAGCGTTTTTGTCGTGGTGGTGAGAACCAATGGGACAAAATAGCATCCCTTTTTTCTAGATGGATTTTTAAAATATCTATGTCAAATGTTTGCTCTTCCAATATGTTGTAAGGGCCCCAAAATCGTGTTAACTAGCGAGTTTCAAAAGAATTAGTACAATTTTTCATTTTCAGTGAGGGCACAATGGCACAAGTACAATATATGGTAGCTGAGTCTATGATCTGAAAAATATCCAAACTTTCCTCCAAAAAGTGACCCACACAAACCAATCACTTTAATTCGCGAGATAGAGAAATTATAGATACTGAACGAAGATGATACGATTTTTGTGACTTCGCAAATTTGCATGAGTCAGTAGTTCAAGGAGCCACAAGTCAGTACGGAACATGAAGGGCCTACCACCTATGCTTTGTGACCAACTTAGGAAAAATGGTTCTGCCTTATATTGACTCTCAACTTCCCCACTATTTGGAACTAGAAGTTTTCAGCAAAATTGCTTGAATTTTCCAAGAGAAAGCAGTTTATTCAGATTATGTAGAATTTTAAGGTGGCCCTAAACACTTAAAAAGCATACGAAGTAGAATCAAATACATTAAATCAAATCATGTAGTTGATAAAGGTCAAATATAAGATAATCCCACAATAAATAGTTATATGTAATCCTTATACTCACTATCTTCGTATTCAGACCTAAAATCCTACGAAAAAATCATACTACCCATACAGTCCATGAATATCCCTTCGAGCGGTTCTCAGCTTCCTGTTGCCTGTTTTGAAATATTTAGACCACTAAACATATCCTTGTCCACTTTAGTAAAAGGTTTATTTTTGTTCTCGTTTTCTAGAACCCGTCCTTTTCACCTTTTGGAGTTTCTGGTCTACTTGTATCAAATCCATCCCCTCCTTGGCAACCAAATTTCCTCCCAATTCCCAGGCCATGGACCGATCTTCCACAATATCCCCGCCCTCCTCCTCCTCCTCTTTTTCACAAACTATCCCAGGGGCTTTCCGTTACTTGAAGGAATTTCCACCCACCTCGTCGACCTCTAGAGCCCCATGCTCACTTAAATCCCTCTTTCTTCCTCTAAAAAAGATTGTAGTCGAGCTCGATAATACTTTTCTCGGTCTGCTACTGGAGGTAGTCATCCGCATCGGTTGGCGGGTGGGTAGCGAGTCGGAGACCATTTAACAGGCAGAAACGGCTATTTTTAGAAATGGGAGTATATATGAGAGGTGACGTCATATTTTTGGCAAAGGAGTGAGTGAAGTTGAGGGTATTGATTGAAGGGGTGACGGGCTTACGGGTTGTCGCTGTCAATTCGAGAATGAAATTTGGTCAACACCAAATGAGCGTAAGTAATACCATAACCCATAGGTTTCCAGGCACAGTCGCTGATAAAGTATGCGGAACTTGAATTTTCATGCATGCAGGGCAAAAAAAATCTTTTTCATAAAATTTTGGATTTGATTTAGAAGGTCGAAGCTGATCAAAGGTCGACAGATTTTTTGAAAAATGACGAGATTTTCAACCTCAGAATGGGAAGTTGAGTTGTACAGTGAATTTGATGTCATAGGGGAAAGACATTGTAGGATTTCGTTTTTGAAAGAAAACAGAGCGGAAGAGTTGTTTTGAAAAAACAGAAATCAGAGATGAAGAAGACAGGCGCTCGTAGAGGTGATTGCTGTCCTACAGAAAGGACTGGTTTTCTAACAACAGACACCCCAGGGATAATCGGGAGCTTCTCGAGATTCAAAATTATCCTCATGCATGGGAACGCAGCGCAAGCTGTACTCTTTAATGCCGCATGCTCCCTGGGCTTCCTTGAACCGTCGATGTAGGCACAGGTTCCCGGAGGCGCAAACCCGTTTTTCTTTTCTCATTTTCTTATATACAACCTTCATTTAGGTTCCCCCCCGCTAGAAGTGTCAGATGAAGATGTAAAATAACCTATCATCCGCATACGATTCCGTTTACAGCTGTGTTGGATATCGATTTGGTGGCGATACTCACTTGAAGGGGTTGGTGGTAGTCTGTCGCCTTCTGGTCTGCTTGCTTCATGAAGCAGCTGCCGATCAATCTGCGCAGCGTCTCCCCAACGGCGATGTCCTAGATGACATGTCTTTCTTCGCCAACGGGGTTCTTGGAGCTCCATCAATCCAAGTAGCGAGAAAGGCTGGTGCTTTCCCCTTGCTTGAACATTAACAAGTCTCGTAAGAGTTGCCAAAAAGCCGGAATTTCCCGGTGAGGATGGACACCTTAGCAACTCTACTAGGTTGTATGGCTCAGACCTGAGCTAGGAGAGGATCCTAGAATAAATGCCCACACAGCACCAAGGGCCTCGTCTTCAGTGATCGGCCGGAAACTGTATGGAGTAGGAAATGGTCGAGTGACAATGTTTGTTTCATGGGGCGCTACTGGGGATGTTTATCTAAATGGGCATCGATAACATAACCGGTGGCTGGTAGAACGCCTAACGAGCACAAATCATGCACAGCATTTCCATAATCACCTTCTTTGGACAGTTTTGTCGCCCTTTTAATGTTTACCTATTTCTGGCTCGAAGTGGAACGAGGCGGTGCCTTGCCGTTTTTGGACGGGTCGAGTGGCGGCGCCAATAGTGTGTTGAAGTGTCCGGCGTTCCATAAATCTATTCTTTCCCTCATTTTGTCCGTAAACCGATTTGGTTCTTTAATACACGAAAAGTGCGGTTCGGCAGTCCCCGGTGCTGCCAAACTTGTTCAGGATAATTTGAAGTGTCACTCGTGCGCTTAAAGGGCTGTCCGTAATTGAGCGCCATCGGTATTCACTGCAGTAGGGATGTTTTGATGCAAAGGCACACCATGGTTCGCACGTGGTTAGGGGGCTTTGATGCAACGGCACGCCGCAGCAGCCGTCATGTCCAATGCGGCCTGCTTGATGGCTGGCCTGAAGGTAACATTTTGGGGAGCGTAGTTCCTTCCCCATTGCTGTGTCGGTATACTCTTTTTGAGTCGATTGTGATTTGGAAAAGCATTGGATAGATCGGATATATGATATATCTTCCAAGAGTGTAATATCCAAACCTTCCCCCATTATCGGCAGGACATGCGTTCACTGCGTCGTCCATCGGCTTTGCATACGTCTCTGTCAGACAACCGTGGAACTTTCACGGTATATGAGACATGACTGTGGTGTGGGTTATGAAGATCTCTTTTAGAGAGGGCAGAGACTGTCACAAAGATCGGGGCTCTGTGATGCGATTTTAGGCATCTAGATTGGAGCTGCGGGAGCTGGGTCATCTGAAACCGGTACGGGTGTAAAGCAGTCGACCTCCTCCAAAGTTATATGCTCCAGGACAACCTGATGCATGCTAGCGATTAAAAACCTTTCTTCCCCAATCTTCAGCGATTAGTTATTGCTTTTCCTCTCTGATCTGGATGCGAACTACTATACTTCCTAATCAGACAGCCAGCTACCCGTTGTCGTAATTGTAGTCCGCAATGACCCTCCGGTGCCACCGAGCAGTCTCTGAAACGCAGATTCAATAAACGAGTATTCTTATATTGGGGAAAGCGGTTTTCAAGCGACAACTTCGCGTCAGCAATGTTTTCAGCGATGGAATGTCCTGTTGGGAAAAGGAGAGTGTCTTTATTGGGACATATGGATTGGCTGGAACCCATTTGGAGTTGCAAATCTGCATTTCATACTAAATACATGTACCGATGGTCGAAGCATCCTATTTGCCAGCAATGTTAGGTGATATTCAAACTTGATTTTTCCAATGGTTATATCAAAGAAAATTTTTGAATTTTTGAAGATTCCGTACTGTACAGTGAATAACAATTTGAAAAACACACTAACACTTTATCAAAGCAAATAGCTAACAGCAACAGGGATAAATAAATAAGTACGCATTGCAGCAATCAGGGATAACTAATGCAGCTTACTTGCTACAGTAGTTGGGACTGATTTAAACCTTTGTGTTGGACGTTTGCTCGAGACAGAACTGGAATTGGCAGGGTTAAAAATGCTTGATCACTTGAATTCTCGGATGCTGCTCTACAGCGGCTATGGGCGCGGGGTGCTTCTTCAGGGGATGGTACCCCAAAGGTGTGTAGTGTGAGAGCTTCCGTTTGGTGTCAACCTTACTTGTCTTGAGTGGACGTACGCTGCCAGCAATGGCCGGCCTGGGGAGGCACACAAAGGGGAGAGGATGTTCCAGCGAGAGGGCAGATGAGTTTCCAGGACCTAGATTAACGACCGGGAGTAGAGGAATGGTGGAATTGGATAAAGTGATCGTCGTGTCTCCCCAGACGCTGAAATCTTTGTCCGATTCCACTCGTTACATCGTGCGTACGTTTGGACAAACTCTTTTGATTTGGTGTGTTCGCGTCGCAAGAGTTGTAAGGAGAGTAGCGCGGTCATACGCCCGTGACCAATATGCGCGTTGATCCTCTGACCAGAACCAAATCAACACTTTCATTAGTTGCTGAATTTGCGTGACACTTGAATCATCACATATTCATGATAAAATGAAAACAATCATAAAATAAAATCAAGAACAAAAGACGGCTTGTGATTGGGCCATGAAAGATGAATGAAAGATGGGAGGCGGGGGAACAAGCGACGACTTGGGGAGCAGAGACAGCAGCGATGGCGACCAAAGTCGAAGGTTATATAGCCCTGTTCAACGGGTTGCCGTCGCACTTGCGCAAGTACTTGAACACGAGAACCTTAGCAGACAGACACGTTGACTCAGCGTTGGTGTACTTATGACAGACTGCTTATAGTAGGAAGCAGCCTGTCACGCGTGACTTGCTTGTAGTGGTGGAAGGCAGACACGATGAAGCATCTCGATACATTCACCCATAATTTTCCAATCATAATACCAAAGTGTGGAAGCCAGGGATAAGGATGAAAAGGTTTGGGTGTTTTACTTTGAAAGATACAGTGCAGTACAGTATATTCGATCAGAAAAGGTGATAGGGGCTCGTACAAACAAGGTTACTAAGGGAGCATTAGCACCTGCCTCATGTTGGCACTGTTTACGTGTACGGTACTGTAACATTTCGCCAAGTACGGTTACCGCAGGCGCTGCCGCAACACTCGCAGAGCGCGAGAAACATCGTCATTACGGCACTTACTGCAACCCAAACGATATCCTCCTCTCCCTCGTCGGGATTTATATCTATGGCGCCTGGGGCGACGACGGCAAGGGTTTTTTCCGCCGCCTTGCATCTTTCGCTGCTTCCCGTCGCGGTTCTTACACTCAACAGGAGCTCCGCGACTTCGTTACCCGTTTTGCGTTTAGTCTCCAAATAGAGCAGGCGCGACAGGTTTTTAACCGCCGCCCGCATCAGTAGTTAATTTATGAATACCCTCCGCACGCTTCTGTGCAACATTGTACAACCCATAAAGATTTACCCCCACTGTTAGTTGGGAATAGTCGCCCCATTCTCATTCTAAATTTTCAGTTTTCTGCTATGTGGAGACATTACAAAACAGTTGAAAGTCAAGGTCTAAGATGTGTTTTGCAAAATCCAAAATAATCAAGGCTCAAGCTTCTGTTCTACAGTTGTTAAGCTTGAAGCTCTTTCGAACAATTTAAGCTACAGAGAAGGAAAAGTTGGATTTAGTGCATAATGGGCCCTTCACTGAATGGAATAAGAGAAAGATAAAATTTAGCGTTCGCAGCGATTAAGTGTACACCAATTGATGAAACAGGCATTCTTCTACAACTACACTCGGCGTTGGTAGTAACTCCTAGAGCTGCTTGTCTGCGCGCTGGCCTCCCATAGACTTTCTGGTAGACTGTTGCTGGTGCTAGCATTCGAGGGCAATGATTTCTACATTGCCTCGACCATCGGTACATGTATTTAATATGACATGGAGATTTGCAAATCCAAATGGGTTCCAGCCAATCCATACATCTCAATAAAGACACCCCCCTTTGTCCTCATTGATGAAAAATCTTTCAAGCCACAGGTGCCCTGATCACCACTTGGCGAACGTTCAAAACAAGGAAGTAATTTTGTATGTGCGCAAACACTATTCTCGAATTCAGTTCAGTCAAAATCGAACCTGTTTGTATGAGCAAGCTTATGAGGTAGCAATTGGGCAATGGACATTGTCCAGTCATTACTCAGCTTTGAGTGAATATACTGCAAGTGGAACATAACGTGAAATTCCCGTTAACTTGTGCAATGCGATGGCGGCGGGGAAAACACTACGGTGAAAATGGTCGTGCTATGGAACGCCGACTACAAAGTTGCTGCGAGCCCTGTCAACAGACATGCAGCGTTCGAAGTAACCATTTACGCAGAATGTCGCTGGAGGAATGTGTCCGTGACCTTGGAGAATTGGTCCTTGGCACGTTAAGTTAGATGGGATATATCTTCCATGAGTAAAACACCCAAACCTTTCCACGTTCAGGCATTGATCGTATCACCTCCGTTACGTGGGAAAAGGCGTTTGGGTGCCAGCCACCGAGGATGGAGATTGTGACAGGAAGCAGCCGATTCCTGCCCGACAATCCAGCAACGAACTCCTGGTGTTTCCGGAGCATTTCCGCGTAGGCGAGTTTCCCGCTGGGGAGGGGATTAAACGTCTTCGTCCTCCGAGGAGAGGGTGCCATGGGGTTGACAAGTGTGACTTCGAAGTAGTCGGTGCCCCCAGTGGCACCAGTCGCCCTGATGTCTGCTCTGGCTTTTTGTTCCCCTGTTGGTCTTGGCTCGAGGATGGGGTGCCTTGCGGCAAGGGCGAGGTCGCTGCCCAGAAACGATACTTGGTCGTCGTGGCGGGCGATTCTTTGTCGGTCATACTTGCAGTGGAGCAGCTGGTCTTAATGAACGTCCAATGTTTATGGGCAAGAAACTCTCGGGCAGAGGGTTCCTGGTGCGAACAGGGCTACTTGGTAAAAGCATGTGAGCCAAATTGAGAAGTCCTGCGTGGTAATGGTGGTCTTGAGACCTGAGCTTGGAACGCAGTGGACCCGGATTTTGGCACCAGGTAGTTTCATGGATGCCGGAAAGGCTCTTGTGCGGGTGTCGCCCTGAAGCAGCTCCTTCCAAAGAAGAAAAATGATTTGGTTCTTTAATTTTTGAATAGTGCGGTTCGGCTATCTCCCGGTGTATGCTAGACATGCTCAGGATAATGGGTAATGTGAGTCATGTCCCTAAATGGATGGCTCGAAGCCTGTCAGCAGGCATGATGCATTGGACATCACCGCTGCTGCAGCATGCCTCTGCGTCAAAACCGCTCGGACCGTCCCGTATGTCTCCATTGCCCTAACAGCCACGTTCCGCGCCACGTCGGTTAGCACTGCGTAGGCGTCTGGGTGCCAGATATCTAAATGAATGCAATTCCAAATCTGGGGGGGGAGTTGGGTTTACTTGAATGGGTTGGTATACTTAATTTTCCGGCTAAGAGCAATCGCAAACTAGGACTACTGTAAGCAGGGTAACCACTTACTGTACAGTATACGGTATACCCGCAGAACGGAGGTTCTCTGGAATACACTGTATACACAATTTCAAGTTGCGGCCTAAGTGTCGCTCAAAACTCCTTCCAACAAACAACTGGCGTTATTCTGGACGAGTCTCGCCGCGTGACGAGCGAACAATGTTCGCGGGGGAATTGGGTTGGTTTACTGTGAGTAATGGAAAGGTTGGGAGTCCTCTGTGCTTGTAATGAAACCATTGGCAGGACCTATATTGCAAGTGCTTGAGCGTGTGTACCAACTAGAAATTAGCTGGTAGACCGGTTGACAAGCAAGCTGCTTTGGAGGTGACCATCAACGCCGCGTGTCGTTGGAGGAGAATTGTCCTCACCCTGGAGTATTGGTCCAGGGCTCGGTTAGCGACCGCTCGGGCTACCTCCGTGAGGTGGCGGAACGCTTCGGGATGCCACCCCCGAGTGTGGAGATAGGAACGGGCACGAGTCTGTTCCTGCCAGGTAAGCTGGCTAAGAATCCCTGGTATTTTCGTAGCTTGTCCGCATGGGCTGTATTCAAGGCTGGTAAGGGGGTTAAAGGTTCTCATTCTGAGGTGAGAAGGGGCCAGCGGGTTTACGAAGGTCACATCGAAGTAATCGTCACCGCCGGTGGCGCCCGTCGCCCTGATGTCCGGCCTTGTTTTGTGTTCCCCGTGCGACCGGGGCTCGACAGCAGGATGCCTTGCGCCTAGGCTCAGGTCGTTACTTAGTAGGGTGACTTGGTCATCGTGGCGGACGATCCGTTGAGCTCCGTACCTGCAGTGGATCAAGTGGTCGCCGTAGACGTCCACAGTTTTCGGGCATCCGACTCTTGGACAAGGGGTTCCTGTCTCGAAGAGCGGGGCCTGGCAATAGTATTTGAACCACACCGAGAAATGTTGTGTGCCTATTGCGGTCTTCAAGCCTGTTGTGGGAGGGCAATGGTCCCATTCCTTGGCACTTGGGAGACTCATTGAGGCCCTGAAGGCCTGTGTACGGCAACTACCCACCGGAAGCTCTTCATATATTGCATCACGGAGTGCGTCAGTCAGTGTCTTTTGCGATGGAGGGTTGGAGCAAAATCGACTGAATGGGAGCCTGTCGAATTCCAAATCTTGCATTTTTCAAATCTGTGTAAATGGGGGGTTAATTTACTGTGGTAGACATGTGGGTTGGTATCCAGTAAATTTGTAAATCTTGCATTTTCAAAAATGAAAATTTCTTACCATACGGTACAGCGCGGTGCGCCCAGTCGATAGTGTCAGCATGGGCACTACTGAACCGAGCTTGCAGTCGGGGCTACTCAACACGTTAGGCCGTACTAAGCCGCGAGACATTGTCTTACGTTGGGGGATTGGCACAGCCCTTGCCCCCTAAAAATGTGCTCGAACTAATCAAATGCTTACAGCTCAGTACAGTACTGGCGCGCGCACTCTGCGTGCATAAGCGCGACATTTTAATCCTCCCCTCCACTCAACATTCCACCAAATCCCCATCATTCCGGCATCCTATCCCACTTTTTCTCACTTCATATCTGGACCCGCGTCCCGAATCACTCCTGTGCATACACTGCACTCTACTTCAAGCCGTACATCTAAGCTTCAACACCCCGTACCTGCAGCAACATTTTCCACCAAACTTGAATCACTCTCCCAATCCGTCACCACTCCCACATACACACCCGAGTAACTCACATTCTTCACGCCATGACAGGCCCACAAACACCACCTTCTCTCCTCCACCGCGTTGACGTGTACTGGCCCCATTGCGAGCGCTACTTCCGCGGAACTTTGGTGCAAGCCTTGCCTAACAGCCCCTTCACCTTCTACGTTCATTACGATGATAATGATTATCAACGCACGGACCTTAACAACGTCCGCTGGCATTACGTATCCCGAAACTGCTGCAAGGGAGACCAAGATGTGTTACTAGCGCAAGACTTTATGCCCGTGTTCAACGACTGTTCGGAGAGAAGAAGAAGCCAGGTAGGCTTCAACATGGGGTAATAAAGCGGAGAAGATCGTCGCGTGTGGCTAATGCAAAAGCGCGTCGTTTGAGTGGCGGTAGTCAGGACACAAGTGTCCCTTTGGAGGCGTGCAGCGTGGTGCACAGTTCCGATTGCCAAGTTGGGGCGCTTCGAGAAGATAATACGGGGTTGAAAGGGGACGTAGCGCTGGGGCGAGACTCAAAGGACAAGAGCAGTGCACAAGCTGTAGGTGGTAGGGGAATGGAGACGGGAAATGGAATGGCAGAGAGATGGAGAAAAGAGATAGGTTTACGCATTGGAAGAAGGCTTTATTGAGCAGGTTTCAGGCGATAGATGAAGCTTGATGGCATGGCCCTGAGCAGCAGGTTAGGAGGAAACAAGGGGTTGTCATTGAGGCCGTTCTTTCTATTTTCTGGGTGACTGATAGTATACTCCTGGAAACATGGGGCAGTCAATAATTGTCTGATCCTCATGGCAACAGGCAAAATTGCAGACTCTTAAATCTGGACTGTGTTGCGATATGCCTACTGGGCTTCGTTTGTCTGGATCTTCCCGCCACCTTTATACTTTGTAATCGCTGGCAGATGTGTTTTCGCCAGGAGTGTAGAGGATAGGTTCTACTAAATTATATTTTTGCAAATGCGCAACCCTTACAGTAGGAAATAAGAAAAGGTGCGACGTAAAATTGAGTGAAAAGACTTCGATCCCTCCATGGAAACTGCACCATTGTCACTCATTTGTCATTCTGTCTTCGAGACTTACAGATGAGCTGGATCAGCATCCGCTGCTTGCCTGGTTAGCAATTAATATATCTGGTCATAATTCATGCCTAAGAGTGTTTGCCCCTCGTAGAGATTTGCCTTCACACTGAAAGAGTAGGGACTTGTCTAGATCGGACATATCTTCCAAAAGTGAAACACATAAACATTTTCCCTTGTCTACACCATACCTGGCTTATTCACTTTAAACAATATGATATCCCAATGCAAGTGGACTTCCGTCTATCGTTTACAATTCTCGCATTGGGGAATTGGGGTAGTTCTCACAGTAATCCAGAACAAAAATTCGGGTGCTAAATACCTTACAGTGCCGCGGAAGTAGACAATAGCAGTCAACAGACACGGATGCATTATGGACATCAAGACCGGTAAGGCTCGACAGGAGTCTACCTTTTTTGGAAGCAACGGATCGCCCTTTTTACAGGAAAATGAATGTGCCACTTATTGGAAAGCCGGAACAAAACTTGCACTGGCACATGAAGGTTCATGACCATAGGACGAATATATCATCCAAAAGTAAAACACCAGACCTTTCCCCCCATAAGACAAATATGCAGGCCAAAGTGCGAATAGTAAAATAGTGAAAACAAATACTGTTCTGTTTGACGATAGCCAGACGAATGAGGTCTGATCAAGGAGGCTTCGAAACTGTAACAGATAGAGGAAAACTCTTAATCTGACATGCGCTGTCTATATCGCGAGAAACATCGTCATTACGGCACTTACTGCAACCGAAACGATATCCTCCTCTCCCCCGTCGGGATTGATATCTATGGCGCCTTGGGCGACGACGGTAAGGATTTTTTCCGCCGCCTTGCTTCCTTCGCTGCTTCCCGTCGCGGTTCCTCCCCTCAACAGGAGCTCCGCGACTTCGTTACCCGTTTTGCATTTAGTCTCCAAATAATGCAGGCGCGACAAGTTTCTACCCGCCGCCCGCATCCGTAGTTAATTTATAAATACCCTCCGCACGCCTCTGTGCGACATTGTATGACAAATAAAGATCTACCACCGTCTATATCCTGGTTGGGGACTGGGAGTCCTGTGAACTTGGGTTTAAAAAAATTTCAGGATAAAAGTACGAATAATAGCGCATTTCCACCTATTATATGATAACTGGTAGCCCCGTCAACAAGCAGGCGGAGGTAGAGGTGATCATTAGAGCCGCGTGTCGTTGAAGGGGAATGGCCCTCATTCCAAAGTATTGGTGTAGGGCTCGCCTGGCGACGGATCGTGCAACCTCCTTGAACTGGCGGCCCGCGACAAGGTCACAACCCTGGAACGCAACATCGCCCGACGCCTCCCCGCTCCCTCAACTGGCCCATCTTCTGCGCCTTACACGCCGAACTTCACGTTCCGACATCTGGCGTTTGATTCCCTAGGTGCTCATTCCCCTGGAACTGTTGAATTTATCGAGGTGTTAGTTCCGCGGATCGCGTCCAAGTGTCACTCGACAGTCGGCGTTATCCGCTGCCGTATCTACCAGCGACTGAGTTGAACCCTCTCGTCATCTATCGCTGAAGCTATCCTGTCGCGAGCCCCGATGCGCATGGACAACGAAGTACATCCGGTTAGATCTTAACCGTATATTTAGGACGTGCGCAGTCCCCAGTAGATACTGAACGCATTAAACTTCTTTCTTTCTTTCTTGATCGTCGATATCGTATCGGGGTGCCACTGAAAAGAGTGCAAGTGGAATTGGTTTACTCCGGGTGGTGCGAATGTTGGGAGCCCTACGAACTTGCGTTTAAACTGTGATTCAGGATCTCAAAAAGAGAGAAATGATTTGGTTCCTAAAAACATTTGGTTCTTTAATTTTTGAAAAGTGTGGTCCGGCTATCCCCCGGTGTATGCTAGACATGCTCAGGATAATGGGTAATGTGAACCATGTGCCTAAATGGCTGGCTCGAAGCCTGTCAGCAGGGAGGATCTCAAAAAAGAAGTTATTTGTAAATTGCGGAGTAATATATTTTTTCGATACCACCTCCCTGCAGGTCTTCTTCTTCTTCCCCACCAGTTGAATCTCATCCCCACCCGCCTATGGCTTAGATACTCATCATGTCGATATGCATACGACCGTTTTTTCGTATCTTTTATTACAAAGCGTGTCATCTGCACCCAAGGCTGCCAATCTCGCCGCAATATAGAAACATTTGTGGGTGCCTGCTTGCTGGACGGATTGGTCTGATGTCAACTCTTCAGGGGCGACGACGTCGGTGATGTCGTTGCCGATCTGGAGGGGTTAGAAGTTAATGGGGAGAAGGATGAGTAAGGGGCGGGCATATCTCGTTGTATGCTCAAAGCACTTTGCTTCGTACAGGATATCAGTTAACTTTGCTGCGAAATAGAAAATTTCCATTACCAGTAACCCTCTAGGATATTCCGGGCCCCAACCGACCAAATGTTTGAACCAATAAGGCACCCAACCATTCCCCCCAATATAGATATACAATTAAAGTTGACAACTGCCTAGTCCATCATATCGCGCCTCATCCCAGTTGGTAATTCCGTCTAAATGTACAGTTGACTGGTTTAAATGCACAGGACAGGTCACTACATTCTCCCTCCCAATCGCAATTTTAGTGCTTCTGGCCAGGTCCATCTTTCGAACCGCGAGTTTCTCCACCTTTTCTCTCTTTATAGCATCTCGGTTCACAACGTGCACATCATTGAGGTTCTCTCCTGCTGCTTCAATAGCTTCCTGCTCCACATACCATGTTCAAATGACATTTTCCCACTCGAAAAGCGGCTTTCTCTCCTGCTTATACAGAGAGGGATGAACCTTTTATCAAGCGATAAAAGATCAATCAAGAGCGCATGGCGGTCACCAACTTGGTTTGTGCTATCGCGGGAGGCCATATCTTCGGAGATGACGCCTAGACACGTATCAGTGCAGGAACCAACGTAATTATAAGTACCAAAAGTGAGAGAATAAAATTCCATAATGTAAGGACGTTGTGTCAAAGCTCGGCGTAATGCCCGCTGGCCATGACATAAACGTGAAAATAGGGGCTTCTTTTCCTGTGAGAGCTGAAAGGAATGAGACCCAGAGCAGTTTGTGAAGAATGCATTGTATTACAAAAAATGGAAAAAGCCTTAGGTGTTTTACTCTTGGAAGATATATCCGATCTATCCCATGGTTTTCCAGACAACCACAATCGACTCAAAATGGGTATACCGACACAGTAATGGGGAAGGAACTACGCTCCCTAAAACACTACCTTCAGGCCAAAAAATAGCTAGGATGGGTCTTCTGCAGCGTAATTCAGAGTTGGAAGTAACTTACAGCGCCACTTGGGTGATGACTCGCCTCATACTGATACCCCATAAAATTACTAATATAGTTAACGTTCTACAAGAATGAATTTTTCTTTACATCGACGGCCATTTTGTAGGACTTAGCCAGCTTCTGTGATAGGAAAAATCGGTTCGAATGAAAATTGCAGAATAAACTATTGTAGAACGGACAACAGTTCGACAATACCTAGATCTACTCCTTACAATGTTCATCTCCTATGTCAGAGGAAAAAAGTCCTCCAAGTTATCTGTACCTCCATTGGAGTCCTTTCAAACTATGATGGACGGCCCAGAATGGAATATAGCCTCCTCGGACATATTAATGTCCCCCAATTCCTCTTCAAGACCCTCAAAATTTGTTTCATAACCAACAGGGTAGTCTGAGATTACGATCAAACCGTCACTCTCCGACCTATCTCCCGCAGCACCTTACCAACAGTAATACAGCAGTTTCTACCGCAGGTCAACCCAGTACTCCTCATCTTCGAACCTCTCTATAACCGCGTAACCCTCCTTCGCATTTTCCACCTCCTCTTCGTTTTCTATACATTGAAGACGAAAACTGACCCAGAAGCGTTCCAGTTTCATCCCTGTGACGTATATGTCGTATTAGTTAGTTCATTGATCATCAACATTAGGCTGATGATACTAATTGGTGCTCTGGTTAAGTTGATAAGGGTGAGGGACGGGCGAAGGCTGTTTCAAGTGGGGAAAAAGGAGGTTGTCTTTATTGAGATGCATGGGTTGGCTAGAACCCATTTGGAGTTGCAAATCTGCATGTCATATCAAATACATATACCGATGGTCGAGGCAATGTAGAAATAATTGCTGTCGAATGCTAGCACCAGCAACAGTCTACCAGAAAGTTGATGGGAGGCCAGCCAGCAGACCAGCAGCGTTAGAAGTTACCACCAATGCGGACTGTCGTTGTAGAAGAATGTTTCAAGTTGATGTTTAATTAAGGGAGAATGAAGGTGGCCCACTACAGTGAATAATTGAAGGCTTTTTGCTTCAAAGACATTGGTATTGCACTTCAAATAGGAACATGTCTTCGATATTTTTCATGGCTGTAGTCTAATAAGAATGCAAGGCGATATTATGATATTTTATTTTGCATGTGCTCGGGTCAAAATAAAAGAAATATGCTTGATGAGATATCGGAGCCAGATTTGGAGGATGAAGCAGATCACAAGTCGAAAGGCTTCTTTTTGGAAAAGGAGGTGCCAGTATTCAAACATACAATAAGTAATGTAGTTGGAGAGTGAATATAATTTTAATACATAATAGCAATTCGAGGCGTCATCTTTCGAAATTAAAAGCTATGAAAATTAGTTCTAAAAATCGTCAAAGACAAATGTTTCTATGATAGGAAAAGGAATTTTCAGAAGGAACGGACTTTTTAACAATCTTGCAAAGAATACCTCTACTGTATATTAGTTTTACATCCCGACTGCAGTTGAGGATGTTAGAATCTCGTTCTAGTTTTCGTTTTTGCTTCCGTCTTAGAGTTGGAAACATTTAACGTGGACTATTTTGTGTTTGGACCTTACGGCATATTTTGTTTGCATATAAGGCGGTAGTAGCTGTGACTAGATTCCTCGATCAATCAATTGCTTCTCTAGGATAGCTTTCCGAATACCTGATCGAATGCTAGCCTCTTGCGTTCCCATAATCTATAGTTAAAATGTGCACCAAATTCTAGAATAGCTTGGCCCATCGAAAATTTCTCAGCGGCTTAACTGACTCAGTAAAGCCATTCTGCCTATATAAAGTATAACATACAGTAATGATGGTGAGAAAAGGTTATCTCTGCATACCAAGTCTTAAATTTGGGTTGCTCACTATATTACATGCATACAATAGAGAATTGAAATATGAAATTTAGTTGGGTTAAAGTCCGAAAATATGTTTGAGAAAACGTAAACCTGGATTCCCCTCAGTCGTGAAATGATCAAATCGTAGCCATCCAAGAAAATTTACTCGTCTTCTTTGAATTATCTGAAGTTACACATGTCTTTCATTTCTCTATCACTATTTGCAAGTAGTTTTGGATATTTCATGTGAAGAAAATCTTAAAAAGCGTATTCATGATCCTTGTAGATGTTTTTTTCAAATATTTTTTAGTGCCTCGGCATTTTCTCCGTCTACGTCAACATACTACAAAAGAGTGTATTTCGTGCTTTATTGTTCGTTGGTGGACAAAAAACGAGCTTCTTCAACGGTAAGTCACAATTCATATAACCACTTACCTTGCACAGCGCTTTATTGTGCACCATAAGACAATGAACTTCTCAAAATGATTTAAAAAGTTCCAGAAACTCCGCTGAGACTGTATATATTGAAACAAAATGATTCATTCTTGTCGCTATTCTACAGCTCTGGTATTTATAAATACTTTACTTCGAGTGTGTTTAAGTTCCTTTTTTTCTGCTCTCATCCAACTAAATATCCTTATTTAGAAATGTGACTTGTTCTAGGGTTTAAGTTCTTTATAATTTTCAGGTTTTTCCAGTATTTACATCACTACGTCTGGAAGTTCGATTTTCTCTAACTTCTTTCGCCACCATGAAATAGCTCGTAAAGCTGCAGAGACCTGGCAGACGATTACCCATGTCTTTCGTTTCATTTTAAGGATTCGCGTACTACGTATTACGGCAATAGATTCGTGAAAGACAGCTAACAGATAGTTGCTCGCGCTTGCTACCCAGTATATATCAGAACCTTTTGTTGCAGCGCTAGCCATAGCATAAAACATATTGCTTCTCTATACGTCAGCATGAGCCAAGAAACGAGCGCTACATAATAATCTGAAAGCTTCACTTCTGGTTCATTTGCATTAAAATTGGAACATTGCACCGAACGAATCATTTAGAAGATCTCAAATAATTTTTTTTGGTTACAATATTTTTTCAATACGTTTATGAAATCCTAGAACTTTTTGGCCACGAATTTCAAATGGTTTCTTTTGTACAAGGATCGCAAAATGGCTCCTAATAACGCTGCTGAGCTCATTATAATCTCCTGCACTGCTTTCAACAGATCCAAAGAAAAAACATGCAACTATGATTGCAGCATGATTACAGTTGAAGCCCTAACTATTTGGTGCTGTTTTGATCCGAAACTTATCTTGAATTTCTTTTCGTAGAAGATCAACGTCTGCATACTATTCGTAACTACCAGTTGCGTGCTCTCAGGGCACGGTTAGAGTGTCTCATCCAAAAGAGGCCATTGTGGCATATTTAACGGGGTTTAACGTCTGTCGATATTGAAAACAAGTACAAGGTAGGAAATGAATTACGAATCGAGCAAAAATTGTTCATTTTAAAGAGAAATGTTTTGCTCCTGGTTTGACAGACTAATATGTAGCTAATCAGTAGCTTCATCGTTTTTCATCGATACAAACAACTGCTAAAAGCCTTCAAGTACAACCGAAGAGCTTCTGTGTCGGATAAGTACTATATTGCAACACATATCGTAATTGAGAGAAAATGTGTTAGGCTCGATGCATAAAAAAGCTTAAGCGCTTCTCAAGAAAAAAATATAATTCGAAGTGCCTGTAATGACACGGAAGCATTTTACAGCCGTTAACCACACATTGACTACCGCCGTCAACGAAGACAAAAAATTACGTTATCGGGACCTGCTGCACTTCTAAGCAATTAAACCCAAGGAAACCTGGCATGTCATTTCTTTACCAAGGTTTCACTGCATGCTGCCATCAATCCAACCTTCCAGATCAGTAAGTAGAAGACCTCTCATACAGTTTGATCTTTTCAACCTAGCTCTGCCCCCTGTATCTGCGGCCCATATCTTTATCTCTTTTACGAGATGCTGGGCGTTCCAATTTCTTCCTTCTGAAGAGGAAGCAATGAGAAGATTGGACCTCTTAGAATTATTATTTTCCACTTTCTCCATTATTTCATTGAAATTTATTGCAAAAAAGATCATTTCCGACTCCACTTTTAGAAAACCTTAAAAAGTTGTTACCTTTTAGAAAAAACAAATTCAGTGTGATGTTCTAAATGTATTACATATTTTCAAGATTTAGTCTTTTCTTTTGGGAATATATTGTAATACTTTTAATCCAATTGTCCTTCAAATTAACTCCCATCATCTTTTCAACCAAAATATATCTCATATCCAAAGTTTGATGCTGATTAAAAACAATATGCTACCTAAGCAGTAGAAATTATAGAACTGATTCTCCTATTTATAAAGATATGGAAGTGTCGTGACAAATCGCACCCGTCATCAATTTGCCTATGAGTTTACAACCACAACTAAGTAAGGTGCTGGAAATCTGACTAACATGCCACTATCCGCCCGTTTCTTCACATCAAAAAAGCCCCAGACCAGGGAGGAATTACTTTTATAGCTTTAATGGTCAACTTTTCCATGTACTGTGGAGAATAAAAAAAATTTTAGGCCACTGTCAGCGTATGGAAGTTCTTTTCTTCAATTTTCGGTGGAAACAGAGGAGGGAAAGGGGGAGAAAGGACAAAATGTGGATGTCGGAGGGTAACAAAATGAAATGACTCGGTGAATCTACGGGAGCCATTGAAGCACATGTTTGAGGAAGATTCTTTAGAAAGAAAAAAAGAACAATAGTTCCATGGTAATCCAGAGCCCCTGCTGTAGGACAAAGAGGAGGGTGGAGATCATAACACAGTGTTGAGGAAAGTAAATATTCCTAAGGATTGTATGTGCAATGAAATGACTTTTGGAAGCTTCTTAGAGATTTTAATGAAAATATGAATAAATTACAGCACTTTCTTGACCCAACATCGATGATAGAGGTAAAGAATAGTGCAAATAGAAATTTTCCTTGAAATAATCTACTCTAATCTGTCTAGTCCCACGGATTCTTCTAAATTCATTCAATGGTATTTACTACGTTTGTTTAAGACTTAAGGTTGTTCAAAAAGTCCATTTCGAAGACGTTTTTTACAAAAAACGTTTTCGTATAGTCGGAGCTTTTTGGGAGACGAAGTAAAGGACAGGTATTTTCAGTGTCGAAATGGAAAGCTAATTACAGGCACAACGAGCTATTTAACAAAGAGAATCTTCTGAAGATTGGTGATAGAGCCTAAACCCACTGTAATCATTTGTATATCTAAAATATATAGAGATTTACATCTCCTAATAGTTAAGGCTTTATCTAACTCTTCATTATTTCCGAAATATAACCAGTAAGCACTGTCGTTCATAAAACCTACATTCTGAGATACTTGATGCTAGAATATTTTCCGCACCGAAATTTCCTCATCCAAAGTACTGCAAAACTCTTTTACTGACGTTTTCAATGACTTGAAGCCGAAAAGCTCCAATGTTCTTGCTCTGTGGATCCCAGGAGCACTAATCAGACACTTCGGTTGATAAATAGTACGACGCACCATCTCCGTTGGACAGGTGTTGAATCTACTGGCGAGTAGCTGTTGCATGTCCCAATTCTTTAGAAAGCTGGCCACTTGTAATTAATCCAGACAGGAATTTACTAAAGGGCCTAGGCTCGAAGTATTGCTCGTCCTGTCCGATGAATGAGTAGTTCATCTCGAAACGTATTGAAATTTTATTTGTTTCAGTACATACATTAAATTATCCTAAATCTCTTGAAGAAGTTCGAACCAATTTCCACAGCTGTTGCGCTAACTAATCTACTCCCACAGAAATTCCGCATATTTTTGAATGGAAATTGGTACAAACATGGAAAGATTACTATTCCGCAAGGGTATTTTTTGGCTTTCTGGCACTTGATATTGTCTTCCAAAGACTAGTGCCCCCGGGCGAGATATGATGTCTATGCAAAACGACGAAAAGGAGGTCTAAGAGGTATTCCTTTAGCTTTGACATCACTACAATAGCTACTCAGTGGCGGGAAATATCGCTCGGTTGAATACAGGCGCAATTATCCCCCCCAAAGGCAGGGCAACTCGGTCTACAAATGAAAAGATACAGTGGCCCCGTTGCTCCGACCGAAGATCTTAACGTTGCAAAATTACCGAAGATACACCAAGTTTATGGCGAGGGGACTATAGCTCTGTGTGGCCTCATAGGCTGTAATGAATGCACTACACACTACGTTACCATAATTTGCAGTGCATTTTTTAAGCAGTTACAGCTTCCGCTTAAACCAATTAAGAACACAAAGAGTTTCGAAATCGCCTAACGTCGGCCGACTACATGTCTTCCGCCTCCTTCCTCCCATTTATCTTGAAAATAGATAAGCTATGTTAGGTTAACGGCCATCTGTGTTCACCGACTCAGCTTTTTTTTGTAGGCCAAGACCACGTTACCCCCATGGATTCCATGTTTCCTCCCTGTTGACCTGCGTGTTTCAGTTCTATTTGTCTCTAACCCTCATGTGCTGGCTATACTAGAGTCATCGAAAAAGTGAACCGCCATTTACTCAAGGTAAGAGCAATTAACAGCCAATAAAATGCTGCAATAGACTTTAACCGAAAATGGCGAGGAATGGAAGTGAAAGATGATTGACTGTTCCAGTAACCAATTATAAATTTTCAGGCTCTGTCACTCACTTTAATCCTCGGAATAAAGCGTGACCGTATGTGAAAATGTTGATATCCGGAGAGAACTGGGAAAATATTCACACATATAAAATAGAAGTGATCAGTAAATTCTGGTTCATTGACGAAACTCAATTTATGATTTCTTAGGGAAAAAATTAATTCATTAACTGTTTATAGAACTCTGACCTTCGTCGCCTCGGGAACCATCGATATGAACCCAGAGAAGGGAAAGGAGGATATGTTTTTTCGTAGTAATTTCCGTAATGAACATTTTTTTCGCGCTCTGCGAGCATCGCAGTATCTCCTACGGTAACCGTCATTGGCGAGATGTTGGGATGAGCAAAGTAGTGGGCAGAGGCAACTTCGACGGTGATATCAGTTGTGTGAAGCCCATAGCCAGCGGGAGTGTAGATGTCCATTCGTAACTCGGGGGACTCCGAATGCACAGGCGAATTGGTAACTTCGTTGAAGAGCGGATGAGCAACGAGGGCAACAATCCCAATTTACAAAAGAGGAAGAGGACATGTCGTATGAAATGATTTCAAAGAGTCATACTTTGTATTTTCAGTTCAAAGTGTGTTGGCCGCTTTGATTTAATACAGCTGCGACGTCAGCCGAGGAAGAGAACATTGCGAAGGAAGTGATGTCGACTAGTTATTCCGTCTTCATATTTTCAGGGCAAAGTGTGCTGGCTGTTTGGATCTGAAACTGCTGCGAAGTCGGCCGAAGTCCGGGAGCAGACCGAACAGCGAGTAGGTCTAGACAATATCGTTATACCAAGATGGAGAGACAGGGCGAAATTACACGCAGAAATAGATGATAGTGATAATCGTCAGATGAAATTATCCTCAGAAAAAACTACTCCCAGAAGGAGCTGTGGCAAGCGAAAAAAGTGCTACCCATTTGAATTAAAAAGACTAACAGCTGATAATATCAGAATAAATATCTAGATTTTTCCTCATAATCTTAGTCCTCGAGATCAGAGCCTAATAATTCTTCCAAAATATCCACACTCTCAATAAAACCGCTATGAGTTCCTCCAAACGGCCCGGAATGATAGATATCCTCCTCGGACATATCCAGCTCCTCCAATCCTTCGTCATGACCTTAAAACTTCGTCTCATCCCCATCAAAGGAGTCAGAATCAAATATTTCTCCTTCATTCTCTCTTCTGTTCCCGTAGCAGCTCCTCCACCTTTGCACACTAGTGAATGCCAAAGGTCCATCCGGTCCTCCTCACATTCCGATCATTCCACGTCAGCCTCAGCCTCCTCCTCTACTATCTATTCCTCTACCTCATCTCCTTCTACAGTATCTCTTCCTCTGCTTCCTTGAAGTAGTGCCGTCGGACCCACCCCTTAACGCGTTTCTGGTCCAATCCTACAGTAATCATCATAGTCGGTTGGTCCATTGGCCATCAGAACTAGAGCGTTGAAGAGGCGAGATGACTTTGCAATGGTGAGGGACGGGCGGAGGTTGGTCATGTTGAGGGCAAAAAAGGGAGTGAGCCGATGGGGTAGTTTATAGCGGGGAGATACCTCAATCCCGTCGATTTAGAACCCTAAATAGGGCGACGTCTTCAAAAAGTTTCAGGGCCTTGGACGATATAAAAAAATGTGAGTCAATTTCGAAGCTTTGAATTTCCATACAATCAGAGCAATAACTAAAAAGCTGCTGGATAAAATATCAGATCTGAGTTTAGGGGACGAAGCGGATCACGAGTCGAAAGATTTCGTTTTTGCGAAAGGAGTACCAAAATCCTCAGAAATAAAATGGAAATGGAGTTGTATAGTGAGTAGAATTCATACAGGAAAATTAGTTTCATGAATTTTTTCGTAAAAGAAAATTGATGGAAAGATTTTTTTGAAAAAGCAGAGATCGGGGATGAAGAAGACAGAATTGTTTGGAAAGGAAAGCTTTCCTTCAAAATGGGCCGTTTTTATCAAAAAGACACTCCCTTTCAAGACGACTGTTCTGGCTCTTCATTGTTCTTCCTCAGTTTCAGTTAAATATTTCCCCTTATTGCCACAATATAAGGCATATTAAGTGGATAAATACGCAACTGATTGCCAACATGACGTTGCAAAAGGGAATTTCAGGCCAATGGTGTTTGATGTTGTAGCATAGCATTATATGTTGACTTGATAACCTTAAGGTGGGGTTGAATACTCTCTTCTCCAGTAACTCCTCCAAATCTCCCAAGAGCTGAGAAATATATGTGATATAGGAACTTTTCTGGGAGATGGGAGAAATGGATGCCTATAAGAAAATAAAATACGCAGCAACAAGAGTGAGTCTTCGTATGGCAAAACATAAAAGGATGCTTACAATGAAACGCACAATAATATGTTCATCATTTGCGTCCTCACAAATATTTCGCATCCACAAGGATATCTTATACCTCATAACCGTATTCTGAGAATGATTATGAAGAAGATGTATGGATGAAAGTGCGGCTTAATCTCTCTGTTGACATTCACTCCCCTTTCTTTGTGTTCTAGATCGGGTACAAGGACCTCTTGGAGAACGTTGAGATCTTCGTCTTGGTGAGATACTCCCTTCAGAATGTCCTTCTAGGGTCATCATCACTGCTTCATGCGGATCATATGCTTACTTGAACTTCCATTGTATTTAGGCATGTGATGAGGTTACCATATCGTATACTGTACTAATCGATATTTCACATCCGGGGTAGCTTGTACCCTCTAAGTTTCACATATTGGTTCTTCTAAGAAATGTGAAAACTGGGCGGATAGTATTCAAAGAGATTTGCGATAAGTCCATGGTATCTATTAACCCACATCTTCTTATAACGTAAAGATATATTACTTCCACAAAATTTGGACCTGCTTCCACGAATATTCCGTTTTTAAACGAAAATATAAATCTTCTCAAAGGCTATAAATCTTATTCGGGTAGCAGCTGACAGTTCAAAGTACGAAAATATAGACGTATATTAATGTATAAATGGATGATTACGTGTAGTTCGAAATATCCTCGCGTAATAGACATGATCCATTCCCTGTTCTCTCTTACCTCCCAGAGGAATCATTGTATAGTTATAGATGAGGATTTTTAGTGGTTGCACATAATCCTATGTGAGAAGTAATTCTTCACGTCTTTGGCAGTAAGGTACGGGAAGACGTGCATGAACGGCCCCCCTTGGTCTCTTCCCTGAGATTAAGCAGAACTTGTAATGCATTTATCCTTCCTTCTGGACGGTGCATGATTTTAGTACTTCTTTTGGATAGCCAGATAATTTGCAGACTGCTGCATGACTTTTCCATGTACAGCAACTAACTCTATAGTCGACTAAAAATGTTTAGACTGGATGCTTTGAGCCCTCTTTTCTTGTCTTTGTTAATGAATGGCTTTATCTACAACCTTCTGTGGCCAATCATTCAACATTTCTACTCTCTTCATCGATTATTTATTTCTGAATCTCTTTTTAGCCTTCTAAGAGCACTTCCATAAATTAGCTCAAATGATGAGCGCCACTTTTTGTGATTCTTTGGCAATAACCGAATAAAACCTTTGGCAAGGCATCTCTCCATTTGGCTTTAATCCTCCAACATAGTTTTCGATATTGCTCGTTTGACGATTCCGACTATTCCTTCCGCTTTACCATTCGGCATTGGAGAGTAAACGAGAACTTTTTCAAATGAATCCCTTTCTCTACCGAAAAGCCCAGCATTGAAAATGCGATGAAACAAATGTCTTTTTCCGAGGTGATCCTTTTTGGAATACTAAACGGTTCAACTATTTCTTTCTCGATGAACCTCAAGACCTCCTTAGCATTGACCTCTCCAATTGTAACTGCTTATGGCCACCCAGTAGGATGTTCTGCTCCTATACGGAGAGATATATTTCCAAAAGAAGTTTACTTGAATGAGATGGCAAAGTCGTCTGAAAAGATTTCAAAAAGATCGGAAACTATAAAACTTAGAGCTGTTTTGTATTCCGGGATCGTAGTGAAGTTTTAACAATTATCGCAGCTTTTTACGAAAGTGTAGGCGTCCTTGTAGAAACTTGGCCACCAGTATCTTTCTTTTATGAATTTATTGCTCGTTCAGAGATTACAATGCACTAAACAACCATCAAAAGTTCTCAATGTCTCCACTATTTCATTAAAATGGGCTGCTTGTTGAGGCACGGCCTTTCGGTGTCGAATTTTTTCCCATCACATAATGTAAAATCGTTTCGGTTCCTGCTTACCCAATTTATGTCATCAAGATAAATTTTGCCCATTTCTAGTCAATGAAGGAAGTTCAGCAGTACTTGCAGATTATGTTCGAACTCCATAAAATATTCCGCTTGCACCTCAGCAACTCCGAAGATCTCCTGGGAAGCCTTTTCACTTGGATTAAATGGATCCTCAAACGGGATATGTATTCAGCAGATTGACTATTTATCTCCAGGCCTACACACAAATTCAAATTGGTATTTTCCAAAAATTTCGAACCATCGAACCATCGAGCTATGCAGTGATGTACATCTTTCTTTTGGAATGAAGTCATAAGTGCCTGGTGATCAGTTATCAAAACGAAAAATTCAAACGATAAAAGGTAATCTCGATAATTTTTCAACGTAAAGACAAAAGCTGTTGCTTCTTTATCGCAGACTGATTATCTATTAACGCATCAATCAGGGTACCATTTGCGATTTGAACAGATTATAGCCTTTTTATTTCATCTTTTAGGGAGATAATGGCACCCAGAGACCATTTTGAGGCATACGTTCCCACAACTAATGATCTTTTTGAAATTAGATAATGATCAATAAAGTTATACAAAGCTTATCTTTAAGCTCCTTGAATGCAATTTCCATTTCAATGCTCCAGAAAAACTTGCCGTTCTCGCAGTACTTACATGTAACAGTGCTTCCGTCTTGGCGAAATCTTTGATAAATCTGCGAAACAGGCGGTCAGTCCTAGAAAGCCTCGAACCTACGTTTTTGAAGCGGGCCTTGGTGGCAAATTGAATTTTTCCTTTTCTCAGGATCATATTTAATTCCCTCTTGATCGACAATATGACCTAGTAGTTGTATAGATTTTTTTCGCAAAGAAGCATTCGTTCAACTTGGTTTTCGTGCTGTATGCCAATATACTATTCAAAACTCCTTTCTGGTGGAATTTGTCTTGTCCTCGCAGCTTTCATCAAAAGAAATATGTCAATACCAAGCGTAGAGGTCTATTGAGGTGAGAATGTTCCCATCCTTTAGGTCTGCGATACTTTCTTCCATATTTCGAATCAAAACAATATGTTTCATATCAATTTTTGATTCAGCAGACATTAATTGAGACCAAAAGAAGCTCAATTTTTTGTGGTGTGAATGCAAACTTAAATGACCGTAGAGACGAGTAACGTCTAATAATATCAACTGCAGACTACTTGAAACATTTTATGAGATAAATTGTCTATATTTCGGCATTTAACGTCTACAAATATGGTATATTTGTCGATCATCGATAGTTTTTAATGCATATATGACCATTATACTAATTTTGTCTTGGATATGGAACGCTCCATGCAATATTTCAGAAAATGTCAATATGTAGAATATTTCCTTTGAGGCAGGAACGGAACGTTTTCACTATTTCTTGAATATCTGCGATCTTGGGCGTTTGTTATTCGTGATACATACTCTTACAATTTTGAAGGACCTCTTTCGGAGTTATCATATCTTTAGGTATCAGGTTCGACAAATTAATATTCTCTCCGCAACTTTTTTTGCCTTTTACAGTCCGAACAGTGCCCAGAGGATCAATTTCTCGCAAAAGAGAGCACCTTTGGGGCCCAAATTTGCCTTCGAATTCCATCTGTCTTCTGTTTCAAACCCGGAACCATAATCATCTCATGCCATATTAGTTCTCATAGAGCTATTTTCCATTTCGCAAAGTGCCAGTTCATATGGTTTTTCGCTTTCATAGCTAGAACTGATATAATGAATGTCTTCTGCCCCCAAATATTCCGAATTAATTCTTTTGAAGAAGTCTAGGGGCAGATTTACGGCTCTGCCATCAGTATGAGCTGAAACAATTTGGTTGCCCAAGTCAATGTATTTTCCCAGTGTTTTCATTGTAAAACAACAAATGATTACATCAAAAGCTAGATAAGCCCTAGAAAGACAGTCGACATCAATTTGAGGTTGAAATGAATTGTTCACCTGGTTTCCATCGCGCAATGAGGAGATATAACATTGCCGGCCCTCACTGAATCTCGATCATACCGTGCATACCTGCGGTGCGACTGTGCAAATGGGAAGAAAGTGCTTTCGTGAAGATACCTAAGCGATTTCGGGCCGTCGGGCAGTGTTCAAAATTAACCTCATCGAGCCGCACGGGGCCCTGAAGTTCCAAGACTCGCAGCTGGAGGGGTTTCGCTCAGCCTGCAAAGCCCGCCTGATGATATATGCTAATAATGAAATTGTTATTGCCGAAAAAAGACTGGTTAGCTGGAGACCAACTTCATTGGGAAACTCGTGAATGCTCTTCTACTCTTTGATTTTTTCTACCATGAATACCATTTCTGCCTTGTCAAAGGGCTAATGATTTTCTGGGTGTGTCTTTCTCGAGCCACCAAGCCCCCTCGGGCAACAAAGCCATTCCTGTTGTGGACTTTCGGCACGCTAGACCACCATAGTAAAAATCCTGAATCCCGATGAGCACTGACTGATTTTTTTTACTAGAGAACCAAGTTTATTGTTCCTTGCAGATAGCAAAATATCCAATTGATCATTTCCCTATAAATTAAAGTAGTAATTCGCAATTGCGCCACAAATCCGATTAGAAAGGCGATGGAAGGGTGATTGTAAGTATAGAAATACAAGAGACTTCCGACCGCCTCGTGCTCCGACTTGTTGCATGTAATACTTTCCCTCTAGCGAAGCAGGTCCAAAACGTTTCGTTACTTTGGCGAGTCAACTGGGTTTTCAATCGGACGTGGTGAAATTTTTGAGTGCGCCTCCGATGGCGCTCAACTGAGAGAGGGCGCCAGTTCCGTCGTGCTAATTATCGATGATTTCGACACCGATGAAATAAGAGACGACATCAAGATCCTCGACGGAGAGACGCATGCTCAGCGCACACAGTATCAGTACAAAACTTTTGATATCCATATGCTTCACATGCGTCTTGAAAAAGAGACCAGAGGCGAGTAGATTTTGGAATGTTCAGAGTCGCTACTGGAGTTAAATGCATGGTGAATTTTATCTCGAGAAAAGACACAGGCAAAATTCTACGGGTAGAATTTTGCAGCCCTCAGGTAATAATCCGCTTCCCGTTAGCGTCATAGAAGCGGTAGTTGTGCGTGGGTCTATTGTAGCCGTCGAGGGTGCATGTTTGCGTGGTTTCGTCGAGTTCAGCTTTGAGCTGATTCATCACAAACACTTCTGCCAGGAAGCCAAAACACATAGGTGATTGACTTCTGGTTTCCGATAGTGCCACATTTCACTTGGTGTGCACCAGTTAACTGCACTAGACGGTTTCAAATTGCAAAGATCTTTCCCTTTTTGTATAGATTTAGCCCACAAAATTGGGAACTGACAGCTCGAGCATCATGGCGCGTGTTTTTTCGATTTGCATGCGTTTCAATTTGCTCCTTATCTCTTTCTGATACGAGCAGTAGGCTGCCGACTGCTTGTGCACGATGCACTTCACACGGAAGATGTTTTCTATATTCAAGTTGCATTACTCGTTGCATTTTCCCAATCTAATGCTCCTTACATGGTATCCCGTTTGCCGCGGGATGAAAATGACGAAGTATCTCATTTGTTCTGGCACCTCAATCTTTTGGCAGAGAAAGTAAATATAGCTCATATGTGTTGTTTAGTTAATGAATGTGAGAAGATAGCGGGACTTTTCCAGAGAAAAAACTTTGAACGGCTCGCAGACGTCTTTGTGAACGAGTTCTAGGCGATTTGCATCCCTTTTTGTTTGCCTTTTTGTTTGCCTTTTTGTTTGCCTTTTTGTTTGCCTTTTTGTTTGCATTTTTGTTTGCCTTTTTGTTTGAAGGATCGTTTCGTCATCTTGCCGTGGTCCCTCAACAGCAGACTAAAAGATTTTCGCGTTTTTGGTTGATATTTCCCTTTCCAACAGTCTCTTGCCCCCCCCCGTTTTCAAGTATATTGCGTCCCGGGTGTCCAAGATGACTTTCTCACATTAAATTGCTATCGCTGTGAATATAGTGAGTAATGGCTGGGGCGTTGCCTGCAATATGTGAGGTGGCTTTTAGAGTGCGCTATGTATCCATTTCCACTTTGATTTGCTCTCAGGGTTACAGGTTCCGCGTCGAAGTTGTAGACACAGACTTCGTTGTTCTCGAACGACAACTGCAAAGCCATTTTCTCTGCTTGTCCATCTGAAAGCAGATTTGCGCCCCCTCGCGGCTTGTACAGTTCGCCGCGGAGGATCAAGCTGAGTTTATTGAAGTCCGAAAAGAGGATGACTCGCTCGTTCCCGCTGTATCTGGCCTCAATGCTGCTGTCCTCTCCAATTCTTACGAATGTCGCTCTCGTTTTTCTTCAGTTTGCCCTCGAGCAGCTCGATACTAGCTGTAGATGTGGATGATAGTGTTAACGTGCGAATAGTGTGTGCCCTGTCCAGGCGCCGGAGTGATGAAAGCGCGATCTTCCGTTTTCAAAAAATAAATCTTTCGACTCGTGATTCGCGTCGTCATCGAAATTCAGATCCGACATTTTATCAAGAAGCTTGTTTTTATTTATATAATTGCATACAAATTCAAAGCTTCGACATTGCCTTACATTTTTTATTTCGTCCAGTGCCCTGAAACTTTAGAAGACGTCTCCCTATTTGAAGTTCTAAATCGACGTCGTTGAGGTATACCCCCGCCATCAAAAATCCCATCGGCTGACCCCCCTTTTCGCCATCAACAAGACCAACCTCCGCCCGTCCCTCACCATCCCGAAGTCATCCCAAGGCCGCCGACCCTTCAACACTCTAGCTTTGATGACCAACGGACCAACCCATTATGATGATTATTGTAGAAGATTAGACCCGGAACGCGTTCAGGAGTGGGTCCGATAGCACTGCTTCGAGGAGGCAGAGGAAGAGATAGAAGAAGATGAGGCAGAGAAGGAGATAGAAGAGGAGGAGGGTGAGGCTGATGTGGAAAGATCGGAAGGTGAGGAAGACTGAGTGGGCCTGTGGGAACCACTAGTGTACAACGGTGGGGGACCGGCTACGGAGGACGGAAGGGAGATTGAGTGATTAATAGTTATTTCAGTAGCACTTTTGTCGCTTGCTACACCGTCTTGGGGTAATTGGGTACAAGTATCTCTTTTTCTGAATATTTACCTCTATCAGTCGCATCGAAAAAGTCAATTACTCCGCAATTTACTAATAACCTCTTTTTTGATATCCTGAATCACAGTTTAAATGCAAGTTCGTAGGGCCCCCAACTTTCGTACAACCCGGAGTAAACCAATTCCACTTGCACGCATAACGTATGAGCCTCGTGGGTATAACCGACCACATCTTCCATGCATTAAAATAACCCAAAAATTCCTCCCTCTTTTCAGTGGCACCCCCATACGTTCTCGAAGATCAAGGAGGTTGCGCGATCCGTCGCCAGCCGAGACTTATACCAATACTTTGGTATAAGGGCCATTCTCCTTCAACGACACGGGGCTTTAATGGTCACCTCCACCTCCGCCTGCTTGTTGACGGGGCCACCAGTTATCATATAATAGGTGGAAATGCGCAATTATTCGTACTTTTATCCTGAATTTTTTTTTGATCTCAAGTTCACAGGACTCCCAGTCCCCAACCAGGATATAGACAGCCCATGTCAGATTAAGAGTTATCCTCTATCTGTTACAGTTTCGAAGCCTCCTTGATCAGATCTCATTCGTTTGGCTATCGTCAAACAGAACAGTATTTATTTTCACTTTTTTACCATTCTCACTTTGGCCTGCATATTCGTCTTATGGGGGGAAAGGTCTGGTATTTTACTTTTGGATGACATATTCGTCCTATGGTCATGGACCTTCATGCGCTAGTGCAAGTTTTGTTCCGGCTTTCCAATAAGTGGCACATTCATTTTCCTGTAAAAGGGCGACCCGTTGCTTCCGAATAAGGTAGACTCCTGTCGCGCCTTGCCGGTCTTGATGTCCATAATGCATCCGTGTCTGTTTACTGCCATTGCCTATTTCCATGGCACTGTTAGGTATTTAGCACCCGTTATTCTGTTCTAGATTACTCTGAGAACTACCCAATTCCCCAATGCGAGAATTGTAAACGATAGACAGAAGTCCACTTGCATTGGGATATCATATTGTTTAAAGTGAGTAAGGCAGGGTCATCCACAGCTTTCGACGCATCGTACGGTTTCGCAATTGGCTTGACAATGATACGATATCTACGCTCCGGTACAAATTTACTGGATACCAACCCACATATCTACCACAGTAAATTAACCCCCCATTTACACAAGTAAGGCAGGTATGGTGTAAACAAGGGAAAAGGTTTGGGTGTTTTACTTTTGGAAGATATGTCCGATCTAGACACTTGTCTAAAGTCCCTAACCTTTCAGTGTGAAGGCAAATCTCCATGAGGGGCAAACACATTTAGGCATGGACTATGACGATATACATTAATTGCTAATCAGGCAAGAAGTAAATTCTGATCCCACTGATCTGTAACTCTCGAAGACAGAATGACAAATGAGAGATAATGGTACAGTTTCCATGGAGGGATCGAAGTCTTTTCACTCAATTTTACTTCGCACCTTTTCTTATTTCCTACTGTAAGGGTTGCGCATTGGCAAACATTACAAGTTAGTAGAACCTAGCCTCTACATTCCGGGAGAAAACACTTCTGCCAGCGATTACAAAGCACAAAGGTCGTGGGAAGATCCAGACAAACGAAGCCCAGTAGGCATATCGCAACACAGTCCAGATCTAAGAGCGTGAAATTTTCTCCTGTTGCCATGAAGATCAGACAATTATTGACTGCCCTATGTTTCCAGGAGTATACTATCAGTCACCCAGAAAATAGAAAGAACGGCCTCAATGACAACCCTTGTTCTCCTAAACCTGCTGCTCAGGGCCATGCCATCAAGCTTCATCTATCGCCTGAAACCTGCTCAATAAAGCCTTCTTCCAATGCGTAAACCCATCTCTTTTCTCCATCTCTCTGCCATTCCTATTTCCCGTCTCCATCCCCCTACCACCTACAGCTTGTGTACTGCTCTTGTCCTTTGAGTCTCGTCCCAGCGCTACGTCCCCTTTCAACCCCGTATTATCTTCTCGAAGCGCCCCAACTTGGCAATCGGAACTGTGCACCACGCTGCACGCCTCCAAAGGGACACTTGTGTCCTGACTACCGCCACTCGAACGACGCCCTTTTGCACTAGCCACACGCGACGATCTTCTCCGCTTTATCACCCCATGTTGAAGCCTACCTGGCTTCTTCTTTCCGAACAGTCGTTGAACACGACCGGGCATAAAGTCGTGCGCTAGTAACACATCTTGGTCTCCCTTGCAGCAGTTTCGGGATACGTAATGCCAGCGGACGTTGTTAAGGTCCGTGCGTTGATAATCATTATCATCGTAATGAACGTAGAAGGTGAAGGGGTTGTTAGGCAAGGCTTGCACCAAAGTTCCGCGGAAGTAGCGCTCGCAATGGGGCCAGTACACGTCCACGCGGTGGAGGAGAGCAGGTGGTGTTTGTGGGCCTGTCATGGCGTGAAGAATGTGAGTTACTCGGGTGTGTATGGGGGAGTGGTGACGGATTGGGAGAGTGATTCAAGTTTGGTGGAAAATGTTGCTGCAGGTACGGGGTGTTGAAGCTTAGAAGTGCGGCTTGAAGTAGAGTGCAGTGTATGCACAGCAGTGATTCGGGACGCGAGTCCAGATATGAAGTGAGAAAAAGTGGGATAGGATGCCGGAATGATGGGGATTTGGTGGAATGTTGAGTGGAGGGGAGGACTAAAATGTCGCGCTTACGGTATGCACGCAGAGTGCGCGCCAGTACTGGACAGTGCTGTACATACACACTATAGTGTACTGTACTGTACGTATTTGATTAGTTCGAGCTCATTTTTAGGGGGCAAGGGCTGGGCCAATCGCCCAACGGCGGACAATGTCTTACGGCTTGGTATGGCCTAACGTGTTGAGTAGCCCCTACTTCAAGCTCGGTTCAGTTGTGCCCATGCTGACACTATCGACTGGGCGCACCGCGCTGTACCTTATGCGCTGCAATTTTCATTTTTGAAACCGCAAGATTGAAAAATGCAAGATTTGGAATTGCATTCATTTAGATTTCTTGGTTCCCCCATGCCGACCACTTGTACCAATTATTTGATGCGCTTTGGAACATAGGCTAACCTATTTTTCAGTCATTAACACCCCAATTTTCCCCCTTTACATATATATTTTGCGCTCTTCCAATTGATAGGCATTTTTTTTACCCTCCAGCACCCTACGACTGTTGCATTTTGCATTCAACGTTCTCGAGCGCAGAAAAATGCATGACTACAGTAATAATTCAGCGTAATCTATGCCGGTTAGGTATGATGGAGGGTGGTGAAAGGATTAGAGCATGACGTTGTTGCACCTGTATGAACCTAGCTAGCCTCACATCAGCCCTTTGAGGTCGCACCTCATGACTCTGCCTCATTTTCAGACTCTCTAATACACAGACCTGCCCCCTCTCTAGTCTTCGGAAAATAGCCGTCCTGCAAATACACCACAAAAACATCAATAGATTCCTGTCTTTAGTTATATACCCGGGGGCTAATGATGGGGTAGTTTACTTCGTCTGACACTTCTAGCGGGGGAATCTAAAGGGAGTTATATCCCCCGTACCTTACCTTCGCCTTCACGAATCATAGTTGCTGCTACAGCGGTTCTATTAAGTCCTTATCTACAAGCCCACACAGCCCTCCAGCGGTTTCTGCAGACAATGTTGGTAAAGGTCATTTGTAACAATAGGGTCAGTACTGTAACGGAATCGCCCTAGCTGTGCTGTTTCTGTCATCACAACTTTGTTGCAATTACTCTCTGCACGATTCCACACAACTGCCCTCGTGTTCTTTTCCTGCCTTTTGATGTTTTCAGCGCCCAGCCTATTCGAACTGCTAGTGTTCTAACTGAACTTATGACACGCATCTCCTGTTGCTCTAGCTCTATCTAGCGTCTGATCCTAAGAACATATTAATTATTTCAGACAAAATCGACTAGATCTTCCAAGAGTAAAATACCTAAACCTTTCCCGCCTTCGCCCCTACATCAACAGGTCTGTTGATCTGTAATAGCCTCTGAAATGCGATTTTGCTTTAATCGCAGCGCCCTTGGAACACTGCAGCTTGTGTATGGGCCAATAACCGGTCCCTTCTCGGAACTATTGAGACAACGTAAGGGACCACTTTCTGAAAGACTTTCTGGATCCCCTGGTGGCACCCCCTAGCCTTAAAGCGTAGTACATTTTCGCCTTGATGTAACTAGGGTGTCGCTTTCCTCTGGAAATAGCGCGTTCTTTCGCGCGCCACACCGTCGCACTCCTCATAACAAGCGACAAGGCTAAGTTTTACTGCGCCTAATGGAAAATCTAGCCCTATTCTAGTTAAGGTGGCTCCCCTGCATCCTTTCAAGTGTTTTCTTTACCCAATGACGTCTTTATCGACAGATTCGGTGAGGACTCGTTTTTTAGATTCGGTCAAGTTTGCTGGACAGAAACAGCCAGTCTGCTGCTTGTATGGATATAAATGATTTGGGGATGCTGACTGAAGAGTGAAATCTGGGTCAGTTTAGGGACGAATATATCTTCCAAGAGGAAAACACCCAAAACTTTCCCGTTTAGGGACTGACTGGGACAGAGACTGCAAAGCTGCATTGCTCCTGAGTGTGTTGTTAGCCCATCATTATAATGTATGAGTGACAGGGATGTTTACCTTAGAGTATGATTGATTTTGACCTCGACTGTAGACAGTGCGAGGCTGCGCTGTAGGAAAATCGTGCGATGACGCTCAAGTCCTGGACCCGCTTTCGAAATTTGGGTTGCTTGAGTTTAGATGAGACGGGAGTTGATAAAGTGGGACTAGAGATGAAGCCTACGCCCTGGTGTGGGTACGCTCAAACGTTCCCAACCGGGACGGAAGCATTTTGTGTAAGAGGGAACGTTTGGGTTAAATGATGTGCTTTATTTCCTGGTGACGGCAATCGCACGTAACGCTTAGGTTAAATGGGGTGCTTTATTCGTTAATGTGTGTGGAGTACTGCACTGTAGCCGGACGTGCACGAGACCTGTAACACGTGCACAGACGGGTGAAGAGCGACCGATTGCACAGAGACACTCTTAACGCTTTGGTGACTAATTGAAGTAGGCTCATAGTCCAATTGAGAAGTAGAGCAAGAATGGAAAGTTAATGGTCGGTCAGTTGGGCGTACATAAGCAGAAACCTGCGGCTCCACGAGTTAGGAAGAAAGGCAAGCGGTGGGGTGATAGTGAACGTACGGTAAGAGCCACGGAAGAAACGTGTGAATCAGTGAATAGAGTACATTACTTGTGGGGCATCCATCGTTTCCGGGTATTCGAGAATAGTCGATTATTCGTGAGTGTGCGAGGATCAAGAGGTATCTGAGACTGTACTTGGATCCTGTGTGGATTGCAGGTAATATCCAGCACCCCCTGCCACGTGTAAGTGGCAACAGTCCAGTACAGTGAAGAAGAAGAAGAAGAAGAAGAAGACTTTACCAAGCAGGAAAGGGGGGGCTAGCGGCCCTCAAAAGGGGAAAAATCTATCCGAGCCAGGAACGGTCGAGTAGTCGTCGGTTGATCGCGACAGAATAAATGTGTGGTAGAAGTAAGACGGTATCGCATATAATGCGGCTAGCAAATTCTCAGGATCGTTGGAAGTTTTCCAATTTCAAATATTTTATCCATAGTTGTGAACAAGCACTGAATACATGACACATATGGTGTTCGAAGCTACGTCCAGGGGTTTTTCCAGGGTCAGCAATCAACAGATTCTAATCGGAATTAAATGACATGGGTCCTATATCTAGTATCGCTGAAAGAAGACAGTGTATTCTTAGCCAAAGATTTCGCTATTTCACTTTTAGGGAGTAGGAAAAGGAAAAGTACAGATAAGACATCCGTTGGATCTTTTCACAGTAATTCTGCATATCATTCCTTGTAGTATTAATGACATATCGGTAGGCATCGCAAACTTATTCTTCATTTATATATATTTTTCAAAATTTAATTATTTCCCTAAAAACACTATTACTGATATAGATGGTGTATTTAACTCAAATGCTCCTAATATGTGATGAATATTTGCGTATTGATGTTAAAGCTAGCTATTTCTCTCTGTGTAAAAAGAAATGGAGTATCTGAATTCGTTCCAAGAATGTTTAAGAAATATCTAAGATTTAATTTGGGTATCATCTGAGTCTTTGAAATAAGTTCTTGTTTGCATCTTACTAATTTTGAGTACTATTTTCCGTTATGGATGAGTTCTAGTATCACTATTCCATGTTAACTTGAGGGAAAAAATCAAATATGTTTTGTTGGAGATTCTTAATATACTACCCATTATGAATAAATAATCTCCCAAACTGCATGATCTGTTCCATGGGAAGCAATTTGCTCAAAATGTTTTGACTTTTTGGCAAATCCGTAAGTCTCAAAAGAACATACTAAAAACTTTAAATGGGTTAACGGTAATCTTGTGGGTGAGAAAGGCAAAAAATATATACGGCCAGGATAAATATCTAAATATACTTTTGGCAATCTTTTTCCTCGGGATCAGAGATGAAAAAATACTCTAAAGTATGTATACCCTCAGTGAAGTCCTACGAATTCTGTCGAATGGCCCAGAATGATAGATGGCCTCTTCGTATATAACAAAGGCCTCCAATCCCTCTTGATGAGCGTTATCCTCCGCTCCATCCGCATTGGAGGATTTCAAGATTACGTTTTCTGGCTCATCCCCCCTTCGTCCTCCCCAACAACTCACCTATAGTTGTAGAATAGTGGCTTCCATGAGTCCACCCAATCTTCCTCATCCCCCGATCCCTCTACATCGGCCTCATCCCCTGACTCTACTTCATCTTTTTACTCCTCTGCCTCTTCTTCTTCCTCTGCCTTCTATGCCTCTCCGAAACAATAAGGGCGGACCAACCCCCAAAACGTTCCCTGTCCATCCTTTTCAAGTACTCCTCTTAGTTAGTTGGCCAATTGGTCATCAAGGCATGCTTTGGGTGGCATTGCAGGATATGGATGACTTGGAGTTGGTGAGTGACGGGCGGAGATTAGTCATGTTGAGGACATTGTGGATGAGCCGATGGAGTGGTTGATGGTAGCGGTGGTGCTCCGGAGACGTTGCTGTGAAATTTTAAATGGGTAACATCTTCGAAAACTTTCAAAGCCTTGGACAAGAACATGCGATGCAATGTTGCAGGTATGAATTTGCATTCATTCAAGTAAATAATTAAAAGTCTGCTTGATAAACTATTGGACCTAAATTTGGAGGAAGCGGATCACGAGGTCAAATATTTCTTTTCGACAAAGGAAAATCAAAACTTCAAACCTAGAATAGAAAACACAGTCGCTCAATGAATTTGGGTTCATACAGGAAAAGGACCACAGGATTTCCTTTCCGTTGAAAGAAAAGTTAGGACGATTAGTTTGAAAAAGAGAGGCTTAGAATAGTTCTCCGGATGAAAGGAAGAGGAAATTGCGGAAAAGGCCGGTTTCGTAATAAAACCTTTCCCCTTTCATAGTTGAGAGAACAAGTTTGGGTGTTTTACCCCGAGAAGATACATTCGATATATCCCAGTTTGTAGGGTCAATTGTTTGTACTTTCACTAGTTTGCAGGAAGAATTCTTCATAAATTCAAATGGGTTTTAGCAGATGACAACTAGACTCCGTTAGATGGCTGCTGCAAGATCCGCTTGCAATACCTTCCAATACAGTAGTGTCTCAGAAAATTAACGGCCTCCGACTGAGGAATACTGCAAGCAGAAGGTTCTCATTAGTAATGACCTCCAATGCGGCTAGTTGGCTTGCTGGACTCTTTCTACTGGGTGGTGGAGTGGAGTTCCATCTTCGCCTGCCGCAACATTTCGCATACATACACAATACTATGTAAGCAGGTATCAACTATTATATCGGCAGTAGTAAATGAAACCCCGATTTTCCTCGATAGCTTCTCTTCCCTCTATTTCCTATCAATAAGACTATGCATTCGCACGCCATGTAAGATAATAAAATTTATGTCTCCCACTGGTTAATTAAAAGGTATTCATGGATTACTAAGACAGACTAGACAAATAAGGGAAAAAGGTTAAGTTAATCCTGGAAGATATGTTCAACTCTATCCCAAAGTACTCTAAAAAAGGATAATCGACTCAGAATAGCATTCCGTCACAGTAATGGCGGAGCAAATATGCACCCTTAGAGGCTACTTTGAAGCCAGTCCTCAAGCAGGATACATTGCACATGGTTTCCACCCCAGCGTGCCTTTTGCGTCAAAACCTCCTGAACTTCTCCAGTGGTCTCCATTACGCTCACGAGACCTTTCCTTGTTACGTCATTTTGGATCGCGCATGTGTCCGGATGGCAACTTCGGAGAGTGGATATTGGCACAGTCGAGTCGCTCGTAGAGGTCGCGATAAAGGATTGATATCTTCTGTGATTCGCATTATGTAACGCATTCAAAGAGCGGAAAGGTTTGGGTTTTTTATTCTTGGAAGATATATTCGAACTATCCTAAAAATTTTCCCTCAACGAAAATAGACTCATTCAGAGAGGACATTGGCTTAAAGGTCCCTACTTTCCGGTTGAAGGAAGCTGGTGAATTGACGATGCTGACATCAAAATAACATGGTTGTCTGGAAAACCATGGGATGGATCGGATATATCTTCCAAGAGTAAAACACCCAAACGTTCCCCTCAAAATAACAAGGCTGGACAAATGTGCAGGCCGGCGGAGGCAGTTCCCAGTCCCGAACTGGAATTTATTGGAAACCTGTACTGCCGTAGAGTGAGAATTATGGTCACTACTAGACTTTGCCGTCTTCCTTGAGCCCATGTTAAGTCATGCAGTGAGCAAGTGAAGTAAGGGGAAAGGGTTGGGTGTTTTACTCTTGGAAGATATATCCGATCTATCCCATGGGTTTCCAGACAACCACAATCGACTCAAAAAGGGTATACCAACACAGTAATGGGGAAGGAACTATGCTCCCTAAAAAGATACCTTCAGGCCAGCCATCACGCAGGCCGCATTGGACATGACGGCTGCTGCGGCGTGCCTTTGCATCAAACCCCACCGAACCTTTCCGTACGTCCCCAGTGCCCTCACGGACACGTTCCTTGCCACGTCATTTAGCACTGCACATGCATCCGGATGCCAACCTCCAAGATTGGAGATTGGCACAGGCACGAGCCTACCTCTGGTGGAGGTTGCGATAAAGGATTGATATCTTCTCTGCTCTGCATTTCGCGCCGCATTCAGAGAGGACATCGGGTTGAAGGCCCGCACTCTCCTGCTGGAGGGAGCGAGGGGATTCAAGAGGGTAACATCAAAAAAGTCGGTCCCTCCGTTGCTTCCCATTGACTGAATAAGTAATATATCGGGGTATAGACACGAAGCTAAAGTTCTGTCGTTTGTTCATTCTGTCATTTCAATCTTCAACAAAGCTTGCAAAATGTCAGCAATGGTACAAAGAACCGAAGGGCGGGACATGGGATTTTCGTTTACTGTAACAGATAAGCTGGCTGATTCCCAGTCAACTTGTATGATGGTAGTGCGCCTGTATGTGAAAGGTCGGAGCAGGCGCTGATGGCGCTCCACTCTGCCGAGGTTATTTTGTCTAACGTGGCATATCTGCTCTGGCATTTAGCCGTCCCTTCAGGAATAGCTTTTTAGTGTCACCCAGCGACGACTCGTCCCGCTCAACACTCTTTCCGCAGCTTGGGTACAACCGACCAGATCTTTCACAAATTTTTTTGATTAAAGTAACGTAAAACTCCTCCCCTCTACCAGCAAGTAGAGGGGAGGCCAGCAAGCAGACAAGCCTCATTAGAGGTTATTGCCCACGCGAAATGTCGCTGTTAATGAATACCTTGAACCTTCGAAACCCATTCCATGGCGTGGGTGGCGACAGTTCTCACAAGTTCCTCGAATAGCCAAAGTGAGTCAGCTTTTAAAAAGGGGAACGTTTGGGTGTTTTACTCTTGGAAGATATATCCGATCTATCTTTCAAAAATGTTGCAGCGATGCCATATGAGCCAGATCAAGAGAGGGCCTCAGCTGATTTTTATGAATAACCATTGATTGATTTCACAGAGGAGCGGACCTCCTACGAGTAAATGCAATACCTTAGCGGCAAACAATAGTGTCGATGTAATAAAAGACTGAAACAACAGAAATCGGTGTCCATCGAAAGCAAGACCTCATATCTGTTACAATAAATGAGCCCCCCGTGTTCCCCCGGACAGCAGCGTATTCAACTACGTCAGATTTGAGAGAATAGCGGCCGGATTGAGATCGGATCGGTGGTACTCTGAGAGCATAATGTAGTCGCAGTTACTGAGTAGAAAAGGAAATTTCAGAAATGTACAGTTTAGTACTTGGCGAATAGTTTGGGCTCTCTCTAGGGTGCTACTTAAGCACCAAACCCATGCGAAATGTCACCTTTTCAGAAAGCTACAATTCACAGTACGGTAATTTTTTGCAGTACTGTGGTGGTAGATCTTTATTTGTCGTACAATGTCGCACAGAGGCGTGCGGAAGGTATTTATAAATTAACTACGGATGCGGGCGGCGGGTAGAAACTTGTCGCGCCTGCATTATTTGGAGACTAAATGCAAAACGGGTAACGAAGTCGCGGAGCTCCTGTTGAGGGGAGGAACCGCGACGGGAAGCAGCGAAGGAAGCAAGGCGGCGGAAAAAAGCCTTACCGTCGTCGCCCAAGGCGCCATAGATATCAATCCCGACGGGGTGCAGTACTGTACAGTAATAGAGAAAATGAAATCGATCGAGATGGGGTTACAGGAAAGAAGATGGGAGGATGAGCTTTGCAGATGACTGTCAGCGAAATTATTGGTAACCCTGATAGAAATATTTTCGTTTACATGATTTCTACGAGTTTGAAAACCGTTGGACTTTACCAAAAAAACACAGGGACATGATAATTGGACCATCACGACATCCCTCAGGGAAAAGCTGACCATATTTTTCATGCATTAAAAACACCCCAAATTTCCCCCCGATAATTGGATAATGTCTGCTGGCTGGCCTCTCTTCCACCTTCTGGTAGATTGGAGTGCCATCCACAGCTTTCGACGAATTATACGGTTTCACAATTGGCTTGACAATTATACGATATCTACGCTTCGATACAAATTTACTGGCTACCAACCCACATACGTATCTACCACAGTAAATTAAACCCCCATTTACACATTGGATAATTGACTCAAAAAGCACCTTGATCGATATCATTTGCGGCCTTCATGTGTTGTGCTCGGAATTTCTGTCGTGTCAGTGTCGCGGGCACTTGCGCAATACTCTCAGTACATCCCGAAAACAACTTGTCTGAGACAGCTTGCAGTGCATTCTTGTTGCATCTCATTGGTTCTACATTCACTGAAGTTGCCAAATGCAAACATACAATCTGGCAAATCCTATAAAGCATCTAAATCCGCAAACATTCCAATTCCAATCTGCCAAATCATGCTTTCTCTCCCTTCATGTCCCAGTGCACATATTTCATCCCCAAATTTTACCTTTTCTGCGAGCACCCCACCAACGGTCTTCCATACATTAAAAGTAATCAAAAAAACCGCCTCACCGAAATCCACCCATTATGCCGTTCCGCCGCCCTTTTCATCCGCATCGCCTTCACGGGCTACTCTATGCTACTTTTCTAACACCCACACCTTCCTATAACGTTCGCCAGAGACAATACTTCTCCTGCACTCTGGAAATACTTGAGGACAGTGTATGCACCTATTCACCCTACCACTAGTGTCACAACTACGTTCCCTTTTTTCAAATCTCTACCTCGCACCTACCGCAAAACCACTCATTTCTTCCTCTGATCAGCGTTTTCTGTCAACCGACCGAAACCTAGTATTCGCTCAAGATGTCTTTTTCTAAAAAGACGCCCGCACTTCTCGACCGCGTCGACATCTATTGGCCATCTTGTGAGCGTTATTTCCGTGGCACTCTTGTTGAAAAAGTGTGCAACTCCCTTTTTGTCTTCTTTGTCCACTACGACGACAATGATTATCAACGCACTGACTTGAACGAAGTTCGTTGGCACTATGCTTCTAACGTCTGTTGTGAAGGTGAGCAAGATGTCTTGGTGGGAGAAGACTTTATGATGAATGATTTGCGACGGTACTTTGGAGTGAAGCAAGCCCGGAAAGACAAGGTGGTCGCAAGAGGGTTGGTTTCGAAAAGGAGAAGTGCTAGGGACAGCAGAAATGTTCGAGGAAAAGCGTTGAGTGGGGCAAGTGAGGTTACAATTTTCACATCAGAGGCAAGGAGTGAAGAGCAAAGCACGAGTAGTGGGTGGAAAATGTCTAGCGAGGAGAGCGCAAAGCACGAGAAAGTAGTTAAGGTTCAGTGGACCAGTGAGAAGAGAGAGGCACGTGAACCCGCGGTTGGCCATAGAACCGCAGACGATGGAGAAGAACTTGGAAACCCAGGAAAGGTTTTGTTGACCGAAGGAAAGCATTGGAAAAAAGCCCTTCTCGAAGAGTTTCGAGGTTGGGAAAAAGATCGCATAGCTGTGGTTTCATCACGATAATTTTCCAGTTCCTTCCCCATTACCGTGTCGGTATACCCTTTTCGAGTCAATTGTGGTTGTCTGGAAAACCATGGGATAGATCGGATATATCCTCCAAGAGTAAAACTCCCAAATCTTCCCCATTTTCCATGTTGGCCATAGGCGGTCAGCGGGATGAATTGAAAAATCTCTGTTACAGTTGAGAGATAGAGGAAGACTTTACTAACGAGGACGAGGGGGACGTAAATTCCTCGGCGATCAAGTGGCTAAAAATAAATGGAGGGACGGGTTAGGTGTCTTATTCTTGTCTTATTCTTAAAAATTTAAACGGCGAAATGTGGTGAGGGCAGTTGACGAGACAATGGCGCTGGTTGCAACGAGTGGGTTCTTTTACTGAGATAGATGTTTTGACTGTAATCCAATGACATTTCATAGCTGTAGAGTCGCATTATCTGTTCTGATGTAGATACTGTAACTTTCCTCAGTTGGGGTCGATATCTACGGCGCCTTGGGTGAAGACGGCCAGCAGTGTTTCCGACACCTCGCTTCCTTCGTCGCTTCCCGTCGTGGTTGCCTCCGGCAGCAGGAACTTCGCGACTTCGTTACCCGCTATGCATCTAGCCTCCAAGCTATGCAGGCGCGAAAGGTTGCCACCCAACGGCTGCCTGCGTAGTTAATCTCTGAATACTCTCCGCACAGTTTCGTGCTTTAGAACTCGTAAACCGTTCCGTTCCATATTAAACAATTTAATGGGCCACTGTAACTGTGTCAGCATGCCTTTTTGAGTCGATTGTGTTTTTCTGGAAAACTTTAGGATGGATCAAATACATCTTCCAACATTAAGAACACCCCAAACTTTCCCCTGTAACATTAGCCCATTGTTCCGTGCGCACCAACCACAAATCATCTGTACAGTATTGAATCGTACATTACTCAATGCCTCCAGAGGTTCAGCGACAGTGACTCCTTTACAAGTTTTCACTTCCACACCTGAACAAGCAGAAGATAGTTGGTACTCCATTGAGTACGGAGTACTCCTTTTTCACAGCAGAGGTACACGAGCTTATGTCTATAATTCTTGATCCCTTAGCGAACTAGCCTAGCTTTGGGGCTGCTCCTGCTCTCCAATTATAAAACTATACAAACTTTCCTACCGAACAGAAAGCTTTTCAGGGATTACTTCTATTTTGTAGATTACCAGCTGCTCTTTAGCTTGTGAAATGCTCTGCTATTCAAACTTAAGATCCTGAAAAGTTGTTTGAATGCAAGATCATAGGACTCCCAACCTTACCATCACTGGCAGTATACCATCTCCATTTACCCCCTCTGTATAAGATTAGAAGATTCGGCGGTGATCTAGCCACGAGATTTTAGCTTGCCTTCTCCGGTGCTGTAATCTAGCTCTGACTAGAGCAAGGTAATCGATCTTTCCGATAGTGAAGAACTACGAGTGCTCAAAAATTCGAACAGATAAACTGCCGTGTCTCACGTGACTTCCATGTCTCATGAGAACATGAAAAAGTGTTACGATATCAGCCACTATGTTACTCAATTGAATACTTTTACGTAAATCGATCTTACTTTCAGGAAGAGGTTTAAATGGATTGGCTAATGTATTCAAAATCTTCCTCTTTTTCGGGTGTACTTCGAATGATGCCAAGATATAATGCAGGCACCCAAACATCTCCTACTTCATTCGAAGGAACTATGTACATAGCAATCTTATTTGTGGAGCTTTAAGAGCACCGCTACCTGTAAGGAGAAAGGTTTGGGTGTTTTACTCTTGGAAGATATATCCGATCTACCCCATAGTTTTCCAGACAATCACAATCGACTCAACTCTACTTGTAAGCGCTGAAAGGGTTCTCTTTTGTCTTTACATTTACTTTGCCTTTGAGTTTGCGCTTTGTTTTCTCTTTCGTTTTTATTTTTGTCTGTTCTTTCATCGCTCCGTTTTTTCTTTTCTGTTTTATTCTTTTCTCTAGTCCACTACGGGAGGGATGTTGGATGCTTTAATATTTGAAAGATATGGTCGGATGTGGCCCGGAATTTTCTAGAAGGTGACCAGTAGTACCTCTTGGTTTTCCCGAAAAGCAGGCTCAAGGCCGGTCAGCAAGCATTCTGCGTTGGACATTACGGCTGCAGGGGGTGTCTCTGAGTATGATCCGCTCGGATCTTGCCATAGGCCTCCATCGTCCTAGCGGCCACGTTCCGCGCGACATCAATTAGCACCCCATAGATTTCTGGGTGCTAGCCTCCGACACTGAATCTAGGGATAGGCACGATCCTACCTCTCACGGAAGTTGCGGTAAAAGATTCATGTCTTCAATACTTCGCTCCGACGGCAGCATTGAGGGAGGTGAGCAGATGAAAAGTACGCAACCTTTTGTGGGAGGGCGCGTCGTCTACGGCGGGTTTATTCACATACTTAAAGGATGCTTGGAGTCTGTTTTTCGTTGGGTAATGCAAGTCTCTTACGATGGTTGTTGCTACGGAGATTAGTATGGAGATTGTCGTCCTTGGTAAAGGCAGTATCATACAATACGATGTCCATCGATTATTCTGCTTTCTTTCAGTTTTAGCGATACCCTTCTATGCAATTTGCCTGCCTCTTGAATCACATGGAAACCAGAATTGATAAACCAAATGCCGTAGATGCGGCAAGGGAATGTGTAATTCCCATTTTCGATTCCTCTCCCCACTTTTCTGATCGGCTGTGACCCTGTAAGCAGAAGTACAGGCTATTGCCGGTTGAGTTATTCGACGGAAGTCAACCGTGTATGTCCTCCAAATGGCCACCTGCAGGTGTAAACAAGCATCGATGCGTGTACTTGCATGAGTGGCTACATTCTCCCGAGTACTACTCGAGTTGATATCGTGAGCCAATGTAACTGATCACTACATTCATTGCTTTGCATGACTGATTTTCAAGCATTTCGCATATGTGTGACATATGGAAGTCTCAAGGACCTGGTTCATGCATTTAGGACCCTAAATCATGGCTGAATCATATAGTGCTGAGTCAATGGCATTGCCTCAGTAATGGTTTGCAGAGGACCATAGCTGCGGATCCCCCTCTGCATCAATGCGTGACTTGTAGTACACATGCAATTCAGGAGATGTGAATTCACAGTATTGCGCTACCCTGACTGAGTACACTGAAGTTAGAACAGACCAGTAGTAGAATGTTAGAGTAGGAGAGTTTTTAATGCTCGGTTCAACAACAGTAAGAGTGAAATGACAACAAGTGAATTCGCCTTGTGGAAGCTCTGCGCTAACACAGGCGATGATGATCTGAGCATGGATTAGGTTGAAAATGGCGGCAGAAGATCAGCCGAGAGCGATTGTCCGTGCGCCTTCCTTGCCAAGTTTGTGTGACCTTTAGGCCAGTATCCTAGCACTATACACGAAAATGAAATAGAACAATTTTGTCAGCAAAAAAAATATTACAATTGCAAAAGAGCGAGATCGACACTTCCCATAGTACTTATTAGAATTCTGCAGCGAAATTTCGAGACTAAGCTGTTGCTAAGTTACTGCCCTCGACGTGGCCGTTTTCCGTTCTGATTGATTCGCTTTTCCATCAGCTCTACCTTTGAAATGAGATGTGTTATCTTTTTATGAGATATCAACATGAATGTACATTTAAAATGGTTTCAAGGAGTCAATTTTATAAATCACGGAGGCTCCAAGCCTGATGTAAGTGAAAGAAACCAATCAATTGTGGTACCATGCCTAACCAACATAGACATTAAAAACCTTAATGTTTTCATATATAGGCTATCAGAAATAAAGCACAACGTATCAGTATCAGTGAAATTTTTATCATTTTTATAAATTACAAAAGGTGATATCTAGAAGCTTCCACGATCTTTGAAACCTTTCAAGTGTTTATTTAGACCAAATTCTTGATCTTAAAAAAATAGAATGATTAAAAAGGTAGCCCTAGTGGAATATTAGTCAATTTAATATAATAAACAGAAGTCTATAGCTTCAACAAGTTCATGTAGTCACCCCTGACTTGTTTCTTTTCCATTGCCGACTCATTATTTATTGTGAAAGCACTTTCTTTACAGTAAGAACGGTCATTGCTATACGTTTCGTAGGTAATTTCATGAAATTACATAATTTGGAAAGAGAACGTTTCATAGTTATAGTTTAGGTCTTCGAAAAAACGTTTTTGACTGAAAGCAAAAATTCGAAGAAATCCGTAGTGTTGCCTCGGAAATACATTTGAGTAACAACTAATTTCATGAGAAACTCAAATTGAGAATCTTGTGAACAGTTGTCTGGCTCCATTTTAGTGGTTTATTTCCAGATGGAAGGACAAATACAAAACCTTATTTATTAGAATTGATATATAGGACTGAGAAGTATATATTTTCGCAAATTAGGCCGTCATCATAAAGGGACGGTTTCTTTCACAAAGAATTACTTGAAACAAAGTAATTCTTTGTGAAAGAAACCGTCCTGGCCTTTCTCCCACTGGGTTTTCATTTTTTTCCAACGTGGGGAGAAATCTTGGCAATTATAATATCAACTGAATAGTAATGATGTAAGTGATTTATGCATTGATATGTAGCGCGTTTGAGGGAATAACAGAGTTACAAAATGTCAAAAAAATAATTTATTTGTAATCGCATGAGTCAAGGCATTTTGTGTAAATTATTGGGTATACTTCGATATTAGACTATGGATAAAACAAACATGACCTCAAGGAACCTATAGGAGACATTTAGATTTAAATAACCCTTTGACTCTCAAAAGCTTCATCTTAAACTGATTTTATTCCATGATTAAGGGGTTTCGTATAGAAAATGCATCCTATTTAGTGAGCGCGAGGCTTTTAAGAAAAAAGCAACCGATTGCCATTAATTAGATCTTGATAATGAATTTATCGCTTTTTATCAAATTAGGTGTTAAGTGTTCATGAATTTAATCTCGACTTCATTGACCAAATTACATCATTCGAATTTCCTTATCTCCTCATATATTGAATGTTTCTATATCGAGCCGATGTCTATCTCTGAAGGCAGCTCTACTAGAAACCATTTTCTTCTGCTCACTTGAGATCAATAACAGGGGAAAATGGAATCACAGTCACTGGGCATATGCATTTAATCATGTTTGATGGGAGCTATGTTCTCGAAGCTTGTCCTTTCCTCTACAGCTGCGAGGTCCGAAAAAAAGTTGCCACGAAATATTATGCGTTCTTATTTCCTGTAGAGCTGTTCTTGTAAACGAAATTTTCCATCTCTAATGTTCAAATCGGCCGAGCTCTGATGTTGGTTCTTCAATTTTCCATTTGTGTCTTCAGTATCTCTACAGGTCATACAACAGTACTCGGCCTCTTAAAACACTCTCAAATTATTTACCTCCTAGATCACGGTAGGAGTCAGTGTCTCTCCCCTGTAGTTATTTATATTTCTTGCATTTTGAGTATGACTATTACATGACCTTTTTTGACTTTTTGTCACCTTTTTGTCTACAATAAAACTATATATTAAGAGTAGTCAACTGTTGATTTTATCTGGGTCATTTTTATTTTATAATTGGTCTATTTGGTAGTTATGAAGGAATTGAATTATATCTATAACTCCATTGAAATTGAGGTGAAGCAAAAATAATGAAGATCGAGTATTAAACTGTTGTTTCAGGTACATTTTTGGTACCTTTTATTGTTCAAAATAGGCTTTCAATCTCGACACTGCCCATTAAAACCGCTTTAGCATTTTTTATTGATAAATGTTTTCCATCGCTTTAACTCTCAAAAGCTCCCAAAGATGCCCGAAAAGTTTCAATGGGTCTATAAATATCCTCCGTGTCGCTTCCAGTCTCAATAAAAGCCTTTATCAGGTATTTACGTTGAGTTTTTGAGGTGTTTAGCAATTTACTTCACAGGAACAGGGTCGGTAAAGGTTTTTCAATAGAAGTACTATAAAAAGTCCTTACAGCAGCAATAGTGGAATTTAAAAAGACCAAAAAAATATGCTTTCATTACATGCGTCATTGAATGTCGGATAAAACTTGAAACGAATTGGGTCAAGTCTTGGTTGCTATTGTGTTTTGGACAAAGTACTTGGTTGAAAAACTCGACAGTAAGGGCTAGTGCGAATACGTGATATTTTCATGTATCATATTTACACTGCGCTATACTCCTTAAATGTCAGTAATTGATGTATGACCTTATGTGATGACGATAAAGTTTATTACCGAATATCAGGTTTCATAAAATACGTTCGGTGGCTTCTGCTGTATTTAAGTATATAAATGCATGTCTAAAAGAGCTTAAATATAACAATAGTAAATTTTCGGGCCTAGAACAAGTAGTACACAACATACATACCAAAATGAATTAAAAGTAAAAGGTTAGCTGAGCAGTGGGTTTTATCAGAAAATTATTGAAGATGAAACTAGCTGTTTTTGGGCCACAATTCCTTTCTTTTCTGTATTTTGCAAATATGAAGAACTCCTGGAAATATACAAACTTTAATTCAACAAAAAGCGAAATCTCCAAAAAAAATCTTGCCGCTCCTACAATCTTCATAATGAGAAATTTTCTTTAACTCAAATTTCAATCAATATGGTTTCTAATTGTTAAAAATGTTCAATGTTCAGTGAAATAACGAGTTAAAGAGGTTTGGATCGTAAGGTGAAGATTTTGCAAACAGCAGGACTAAAATATATACATACATAACGTTATTTGGCCTGCTCAAACTGGAATTAACGTTGGTATCTTTGTGGTCTTGGTTTATATCAATTTTCAGGAACGAAGGATAAAAATTGTTTATCGACGTAGGACAATCAAAAAGCCCAGTAATAAATCTCTGTTAAATGTCAGTGACTATGAACGAAGTATATCATTGAACGGGAATGAAAATCTCACAATAATACTTTCTTTGACCCGACTGAAGACTGGTAGTGCAATAATACTGATATTATAAACGGCATCAAAAGTTAAGCCTTGAAAAGACCCATGCAAATGCTGTTCTACCTTCAATTACTTTTTTTATTAAATTAGAGGACCCCGCAGCCTATACATGAAAATCTGACGATATGCTTCACAATATATTTTCGCAATGAAACCCGCGAAATTAGTACTGTCGTTGTCGATCACAACATGAATATAGTAACGTGCAGCAATGGGTGCGCCCGTGAAATATTCGGGAAAGCATGGATCCAAGGCTTATCATATACTTTTCAAGAAATATTACTGTAATTTTATATATGAAATGTAACGAATTTAATATAGATTGGATGTAATCAGAAGAAAATGCCACAAGTACCGCAATTTGGGCCAGAAGTGTGAAGTCAAATTTTCATGCAGGTTACTTTTTATTCGAACGTGAGTTCAATCCCATTCATCAGAAGAACTAAAGGCCGTCTGTCGGCGGCGCGAGTGTAGAGCGCAGGCGAGTTGTGGGAAGGGAGAGTGACGCAGAGGATGCGGTGATGAGTGATCGGAGAAGGGATATGCAGTGTGCCGGAGTTTGCCAAAGTGTTGATGTTGGTGTACATTTCTCTCTTTCTACTCTTCCTCTCGATATGGGCGTTATATACCGCACTGTACGATGTCAAAATAAACGAGCTACAGTACAGTACCAGCGAAGTTTCTGGAAGCAGACACGTGTGCTATGGGAGGGTTTCGGGTGGCGTAAAGTGAGGGCGAGGTGCGACACAGTACTTATGTGCCACAGATATCTCGACCCCCGCACCTCCGACCCTTTCAATCTTCCGACTAGTTCCTTTTCCGCTTTTCTCCTCTCATTACCCTTTATATTCCTCTGTTCTGACCAGGCGAGTACATCTCTTCGCCCAAGTGTCCCCCGCTTTCCAAATCGTCCACAACAGTCTTAATTGTAGCTGCAGCAGTGAAATAAGTTAACGGAAAACTGAATCAATCTAGTCAGACTGAATTGATCTGAAGACGGACCAATTTTATGGTTATTGACAATGTATTGTCGTCTTTTGCCGACTATATTTTTGGTACATCTCAGGGAAGTTTGGACAAAATGATCACAATTGGAAGCAGTCTTTGAAGGAAAAAGTTTCCAGAAAATATTTACATGAAAAGTACGCGTGTTCAACGTACTCAGTGGACCTCATTTTGTGCAAGAGATTTAGGAAACACCCGAAACTAATATATTTGTATTGAAGTTTGTCATAAAAATGTAAGTAAGCATAGATGATTTTGACTGGATAGAAAGCAAAGATATCGTTAAAATATTAGCACTTCAAATTTTTCTCTGACTCGGTCACCGCCTACTCGTATTAACCATCATTTTCTAAAAAAGGCAGTTTGCATCAATTTATTGACTCAGAATATCGTCCTTTTTAGTGAAGCTTTGTATTTTATCGCTCCTGTTAGCAAATTCGTACAGACGTCTGAAGATACATTGAGCAACTAGTTAGCTTACTTAGACAAGTGAATTGCCACTTGTATACAAGAAAAACGTTAGAATATACTGTTTCATTTTGATCAAATTACATTCGTGAAACTTTGGTACTTAAATTGGAAAATTATGGGTGAATATGAAAAGTAGGGTTGAACGTGGCCTTGATCTGCCACTCCGAATAAGTCACTCGGTCACAGTTGCATCAATTGACTGTAAGCACCTTTTATGATTGCCACGTAGGCAGCTAACCGTTGTACATCCTACACTCGCTGCCACGGCAGCATATGCTTACGAATTTCTACGTATCGGCCGTACCGCTTGAGCAAGGGACTTGGATCACGATCGAGACCGGTTCAACAGGGCTATATAATCGCCAACTTGGAAACCTCTAGCGCAACTCTTGGTCCCTCAAGTCGTCGCTTGTTCTCCCGCCTCCCGCCCTCCATTCATCCTTCATGGCCCAATCACAAGTCATCTTTGTTCTTTGTTTCATTTGTTTGAATTATTTGAGTATAGTTTTCTTTACAGGTGTCAAATCAAAATTGTGCGTCCTTCGGTCGGTCCATTGCATTGTGACTTGAAATATCGGCCAAACGGCCCCCGACAGATGAAGGCACTTGCGTACATCCGATTTACCCTCCGTGAGAAGGATGGACACCTCAAGATGACTGTCACATCTCGTGAAATCTGGGGCTGACGATCCCTCAATTTTAGCGTGATTAGGGATCGGACCCTAGCTCCCTAAACATCTCACGGAAATCGTCTTTTGCAAAATTTGACTCACGTAACCCTCTTAGCTTCACCATCTCTGACGAGAGGCTACTGACGACGTACGCGACGAGAATGCGGGGTATTTTATGCGTCATGTTTAGCCGTTTTGGCTTTAGTCAATCTAGTTAATGTGTTTGTGTTTCTCTATGTTTAATTCACTGGTAAAAAAGCAGCGAGTATACTAGCCGTTAGTATGGTAAATAATTTATTAGTACAAATTAGAGGACATCAATGGAAAAACAAAGGATACGGATTGGAATAAATCTAAACGGTGACAAAACAAATAACAATGTGTGAAAAATGGCTTGGACCTTTTCAATCAAAGGTCAAATGAAAATAAAAAATAGGTTAATAAGAAGCATGAGAAAGGATCCTATGCAGAAATTTATAACCTTCAGTAAACTCTCCAGCTGGGATTCCATCGTATTTTTGAAATTCAGCCGGAATAAAAACTTTCCGCAAGAACAAAGATAAAGTGAGCCTTGGTGTGCAAGATGTGCTTCTTTAGAGTTACAAAAGGCGAGACCATTGAATTGGTTGCAGTCCTGTAAGCAAGTGACTATATAGCTTAAAGATGTATTAATCCTTCATTCCCACCAATACTATATAATTTAACAATTAAGTAAATAATAAATTACGGACAGTAAGGGCTGAGTGTAATAAGTGACAGCTAGTGGCCGAATAAGAGGTACAAATCATCTGATTATGATACACTGACATCTATGTATGATTTAGGGAAATCCCTTTCCAAAAAATCATCCTAAACCAACATACGCTATTCTGTATCTAGAATTGGCGCACACTCATAATCGTTGCACATTCAGAAAGAATAAAAGTTCATGCCATTAAAAGAGATAGTGATGTCTGAAGGCGTTTCCCGAGTCAATTTAGTCACATTGCGGTAAAAAGTGCCCAATACAATATTGTGTCTCATTTTGTGCCCAATGATACTTCTTTTTAAGATATTACATTGATGAATTAATTCAAACCCTTTCATCATGTCGAAAACGCTTTTATTGAGGCCAACATAACGATATCATCAGAGAGATTGAGAACTACTCTGACGTTCCTACACAGTGCAGTTGCATTGCTGATCTTTTATTTAGAAACTGATAATTTGTAGGGGTTTACAACTTTGTAAAGCTTTAACTCAATCGAAGAACATGCAGTTTTAAAATTAAATCAGATCAGTTTATCTCAATTCGCAAACTTCGAATCTGGGGCGATGAATGTATTAGCGAATAATTTACGGGCAGTTAAGAAAATCAATGATTTAGACTTACTCGCCTCAATCATTTCTCGTTCGCAATACTTCTTTTTTTTTTCTCATCAAAAACTAGTTTTACGAGAGATGTGAGAGAAACGGGACGAATATCCAGAAATTTAGCTACTCTGAAGACTAACTTATATTTGTGATTCGAAGCACTATTGAAATTATAACAATTTGACAAAAATGCACATTAAGCGTGGAATAGGTAATACAGATTAACGAAAAGGGAAATTTCATCCTATACAAAAATCTTTTTCCAAATATTATCGTTGAAGGAACAAATTCTTGATTCTTCATCGTCGGGCAGTATTTGCGTAAGTACTCATGAAAAATGTAAATAGAAAAAGAGCGTTGGAATGGTGAAATCTTATGGAAATGTTCGCGTATTTAATTTTTTAAGTATTCCTGAAGCGAAAGCATCAATAGATTCATATATATTTTGAGCTACAATGGGCAATAATATGAGAAAATTTCAGATTCAAAAACATTTGCCAGAAGTAACAAGCAAATAGCGTATAAAACAAAAGATCGATGTGCTCAAAAGTGAACTCAAATACTTTTCTTCTTTTCGGACATACTTTTCGTTACAAAAAGTGGTACCAAATTGAAAAGCTTATTTCAAAGTATAGATCCTGATCATTCCCCGTGCGTCAAATAACCGCACTGTTTAGAACGTTAATATCAATTTTTGTCTAGGTTAGGAATGTATCTAAGGGTAAGAAGAAGTGTTTCTTCGTTTCGTTTTCCTTCAATTAACCGTAAAAGTAGAGAAAAGTACAAGTTTAGACAATTGGGTATTTCTATTGCAATTTTTTTGTATGAGAATATATCGCGCAAACGTAATAATGCACATGAGTGGGAAAAGTGGACTGTTATCATGCTTTCAATGCGAAAAAAATGTATTTGTTCTGAAAATTAGTAGTTTCCAGTTGACCCCGAAGTGTCAATATTTCTGTACACTACCATTATTTTGCGACGATTAAATTAAATACTTATGCATTGCACTGGATCGAACTGTCCGAATTGCGACTGGCAGAAAGATGAGTAAGAGTTGAGCTTCTTTGCATCACTTCACTAAAGTACAGTGTATAGCACTTTCTGTGCCTGTCACGGTCTCATTTAGTTCACTCCTGTACTCGACAAAAACGTCTTCTAGTAGGCAATGAGCCCAAAGTGCTGCAACTGAGGTGTTCTACACCTGTGGGAAGATATTTTTTTCGAGAAGTTCTTTGAATGAACCGATAAGGTCGATGAGAAGGTTCCAAAAAGGCTGGAAACCAGGAATAATAGTGTATTCTTGCAGATTTGGATGGATATGAATTTTTTGCTGGCGTCACAGCTATTCGCGAAATTGTAAACATCCCTTTGCATGTGGGACCACCAAAATTTGTCCCCAATCAGTTTTTCATTGCTCCGAGATCCCCATGACCTATCATGTCAGGAAATTTCCTTAATATATTCACCTATCCTTTCAAGGGGACCACTAATCGGGAGCTGGATTTGGGAGTCGAAAGAGATTTCTTTCCCACACGTTAAAGGCCTTTTGATTCCTTTACCTCCATTCTCTGTGCTATATGCTGATGTATCTTCTTCTCAATTCCTCAAAGCATCGAATGAACTCTTGGATACCAGACTCAAACGATCCCGCGCATGACTCTGGCACTTGGGGAACTCCAGCTACATATAAATGTAGGAAAGATATATTAATCGATGTGTTACCTTAATTGGATAAGCAATCAGCTCGTTGATTATTGTGTCGAGGTCTGTGCCCAAACTAAAACCAGTGCTATTCCAGAACGTAGAGCTAACTAGCCACCAGTTGACGAAAATGTTTCTTTTGGAATACTACTTTGAGTGCCTGGTGGCCATTTTATGAAAACAAAAGTTGTAGGTGAAAACAGATAGACACCAATATTTATCAATGCAAACAAGAACACCATGGCTTCCTTATCACATACATATTATCTCGTTTACGCATCATTGAGAATGCCACGTGCATGTTGAACAGAATAGAACCTTGATTTTCAGCTTTTTTGACAGAACTGTTCCCAATGAATGATCTGAGGAGTCTGTTTCCATTACAGATAACATTTAAAATCGAGTTATATGAGTACTGCAGGGTTGCATGAATTCTTTTTGAATTCTTTTTGAATTTTTTGAATATGTGTTCTGCATTTCCTGGTCCCAGGAAAATTTCCCAATCTTCGCAGTTCCCGTGTGTAGTGTTGTAGCTGTCGTAGCAAAGTATTTGACGAATCTTCGGTAGTATAAATCTAGAAAAAGGAAGTCCCGAGCTTCCGTATTATGATTAGGTCTCTGTAACAGTTTAGCAGCTTTACGGATCGTCTTGGGATCCTCCTCGATCCCCAATATGTCACTGTCCCCTGATGGAACCATGCGCAAAAGAGCATTTTCTAAATTCGACTTTCAAGTTGTACACTGCTATTCTATCCACATCTGTATCTAATTGCGAAATATATTCATACAAAGATTTTTAAAATACCTTAAAATAATCAATGTAGACCCTTGCAAATGTGAATACCTTCAAACCCTCATTAATCATTCTTTCGAATGTGGATGGTGCACTCATTAGACAAAAAAACAATATTTAGGTATAATAGTGCTACTTTATGTGGCATAGTTGTTATTTCCTTGGAATTTAGATCCAAATGAATCTGTTAATATCAAATTAAAGGAGAATTGATATTAATTATCTCCTAGCCTTCACATTCACTAGTATTTCTCAATATTTTTAGCTGCAAATTGATCAAGTATCATTCTCTGGTATAGTCGTCAGTATTTGACGCTAAACAGACTTTTATTTCGCTTTTTTGCGCAACTACAACAGAAAATTCACGCAGAAGAGCCTGGCTGAGTAATACAATCATATTTTTAACTCTAAATAAAATAAATTGGTCACATTTCGGCGATTAGATCTAGACCTATGTTACGTTGTTATGAATCCGATTGTTCGAATAAGCAATTCACCTCTACACCTCCTTGTCCTTAACCAGAAACGGTCTATGCTATAGCTCCAGATGCTTTTAATATCTCTAATATCGTAGACGCGTTAGAGTGATTTATTGCATTTTTCATTAATATCCATTATATTCTGCTCTCTTTTGTGGCCACCATTTTCATCTTCGTTTTGATAAGCCACTTACAGTCTATATGTTTTTTCGGATTTGATCATCACCGAATCCTCTTCTTTTCCAGATGAACATTCATATTACGTAATGTCAAACTTACTATTGAATCACTCTTTACCCAAACTGCTACATATTCGTAGCCCAGATTTCCTTTAAAATCTCAATCGTCGTTTGTATCATACTAAGAATCTAAATAATTCGAGGAAAAATTTAAAATTCTTTTAAATTTAAATTTTCCATTTTCAACGGCTTTGTTTGGCTTTGAACCTTTAATGTAATATCTAGAGGTGATTTTGTAACTGTGCGTATCTCTCAATTATTCTATTTTCAAGCTTTTGTCAAAGCTTAGGGGCGTGTTGACAGTCATACTTCAGATTTGAACTGGTACACTCTGGTTTCCAAGGTCCATACACGTCACCAGATCCTCCATCTTCGGACAGCCAATGATGCTATCGAAAGTTAGCTCAGGCATAAGAACGAAGTCCATATCAACTTTTGATTCTTTAAAGAACACCTGAATAATGTCATCAGTGCCCAACAATTTTGATAGGGTTCTATCCTCAACAGTAATCCTTCTTGTAGTTGGAACAATATCAACTCCAATGCTAGTCACTTTCTGAACCAGACTTGAAACAGCGCCTGAATTGAAAAATCCTTCTGTTTTCGTTCCCGATATTTTGACCGGTACTAGCTAAGACGTCTTCGCGATGTAGTGGCAGAGTCAAGGAATAGTTTTCTTGCCCTCATTAGACTTACTATTCTTCATGATATTTTTGAATTCTTTCCTTGCTTATTCTGACTCTCCATGAATGGCTGCCCAAACTTGATTCCAGTTGGCGCCGAAGCTAGCTCGGGTACCATGACAGATTTTTTCCACATACCCAACACATCCCTCTGAACAATTTTGACTTTTTTCTGGTTTTCCAATTTATTTGTCCAAAAACTTCCCGCTCTGGGTAAAAATTAATCAAATATTTCTGTCCGGAGGTTTCCCGGTGCTGTAATATGCCCAAGCATTTAACGATCCAATCTTGGCTTCTTCTGTACACATTACATTCTGCATCCTTTTTTCATCTCGTTGACTTAGCCCATTTCTTCGGCGGTAGATACGCTCCTAACGTCACTCAACTTATCAACCTTTTTTTTTGCAAAAAAAAATATCTCAGGTTTAGACATGATTCGTACCTCTACGATAGTGGTCCGCCTTTTATCTTTTGTTCAAGAGTTGCTTTCATAGTAACCGTAGCGACACACTTCCAACATCAGTATTACTGGTTTGAATTTTCAGGGAATCTACTTGCAAAACGTCCATACTAAATGTTCAAAAACTAAAAAATCAAAGAAAATAATTGACTGCTGCCATCAGTCTTTTTGCATCACTAAAAGTTCTCATTTCATTGCTTACATATTTTAAATTCAAAGCATTATGCGTGACAATATTGGTACAGTAATGGCGTGTAGTGCCATTGATCTACCTATACCCAATGATTTATCAAATAAACAGCACTGACAGTGCTCAATGCGTGTAAACACGACGGATTAGTTATTATATTTATGGTGAGGGTAACTGTACTTCCTCTTAACACTACCCGCTGGTCACTTAATGCTTATTATTAGCGTAGCAGTGGTTCCGGTCAATTTTTTCGATACTTCATTACAAATTACATCTCTTACAGATTCTTTGTGGGTCTGGAAAGCTCCACCTTACCTGGGATGGTGCCATCACAACAGAATGCAGTTGATCATATTCGTCACCGCGGACTAATACTCCTTCGACAAGGCCCTCCAAACATCCTTCTTTCCACATATTCATATTCAGCAACATTTGGATTAATGAGAGAACCTAGTGTCTTTAGCTGGAACTCGCTATGCGCTGCGCAGCGGGGCAATAAATCGCCCCGCACTTACCACATATTCTCTAGTGATTCTTACGAATATTGTTCAGCGCGTAATTTTATCAAGATGAGGATTTCCCATATCTCCACCTCAGCCAGCGAAGATAAATATACTTACAGGTGGACTACTATCGTTTCTATTGCGTACGCAACTTCGAAGGATATAAGCAGCTGCCTAGCGGACAATTCGTTCTTCTCAGCAACAATAATTACCGATCATAGGCAGATTTTATACCTTACTGGTCACATAGCAAAGAGAAACTCTCAAAATACACTTACAAATACGTCACGTCAATTGATGGGATCTGCTTGTAGTGGTATGGCGCAAAAATGAAATGATTTGGGTGATATGTCTCCATTTTCTCGTGATTATATCTGTTTTTATTGCCTCAAAGACTTCTAAACTGCAATCAGTTGAAAGATATAACATTTGAAAATGACTTTCTGCAGTCAAGGGTTCCTGGATGTTGATATTAGGAGCAGTGCTGTCTACTGCTGCACGGCGACAGTAAGAAGGATTCTGTATTGCTCGCTGCAATGTGGACAGGCGCTTTTTCCTTAACCCCCTTCTTTATTTAACTAACCATGTAATCAATTATAAGCCCCTGCCTGTCCTACACCGTATCCTCAGCGACTTGCAATCGACGCTCGAATATCTCTGGCTTAGCGTTCAATAGTACCTGTCTTTTGCGCAACTTTTGTACATTTCTTGGTAGATCTGCCCCACCATTATTGTTTTGTTTCCTTCTTTATCTTGCATTTTTTGTTGTTCGGGCTCCTGGTTCTTGTATACTACATTCCTCATCTACTTAGCTCCAAATACTTGTTTGAGTAACTTCTGGGGTTTGAGGATATCGCCACAGCCTTTCCATTTCCATTTCAAAAACATTGCTTTTCACTGACTGACTTTCCTCAATTCAAATATGCTGTTTTGTTAATTTAGGCCGGCTCTGAACAAATTGATACAAGAATGTCAGGTAAAACTTCGACGACATGGGCTTCTTCTTCATGTCCTTAACGAGGATAATAGCGCAAATATGCGCGAGGAATCACATCGATCCCTGAACAATATTCTCGTATCCAATTGATATCACTCACTCCAGCCCTTCAACATGGCGGCTCATCTGAACCATTGAGCCACTCTACATAAATCACGTCACTCAATTGCGGTAGTACTTTCATACCTTTGCAACATCGTCTCGGACGCTAGTTCTTTTGCACAGGCAGTACTACATTGGAAGAAATTTTAATTTCCTTAAAAGAAGCTCCCATGCGGGCCGCCCAAGAATCGCTGCTTTGTTATTCGGATTAAGAAAAAAATGTCAGATGAAAAGTTGAAGAGGGAGAGGTCATCTTCGACACGACCATGTGAAATTCTGTGTGTGCTGGCATAAGCAGCTAGCTGTGCATTAGAATTGAACGATGAAATGGTTTGCGTTGAATTTGCAACCAATGGGCATGCTGTACGCTTTACAATGCAACTTCGCAGGAAATTGGTATCTTTCTGGTGGGGTATACAAAAAAGAAAGAATCCAAAACAAGCGGGATTGAAATTGGGAAGTTTTCAGAGATGCAATTCACAGTAGTCTGGGTAACTTCTTTTATGCTAATCCCATGGCTTACCGTCGATTTTTTCTTCATATAGTTCCTGTCCTGTATTCTCTATAGTCCTTTCATTAGTGTTAAGAGACTATCTGACTGCAGAAATCTAAAATGACATTATCAAAAAATCAGAAGTGAACGCTGGCACAGATCACTTCGTAACTGCAGAATGACTTGAATCAGATAATGCAAAAAAATGGCCACATTCCTAGTAAATGTATGCAAGTGCTCCAGAAATGGATATTTGACAAAGCAGTTACTCGGAAAGGAAGTATAGTTGACTCAACTTAGATTTTACAGGAGATGATTATTTTGTGGAAGGAAAGAGGAGGAACTGGATAAAATTGGTCCAACGAATGATGTAATCTCCCCGCCTCCCAGCACTGTTCCATGTGCTGAGAATACGTGCGAATATTCTGAGGATTTTCATCAATAGTAAAATTGCAGACCTGCTAAAGTCGATACTACTCATGCGAGAACACAGTAATGCAGGATGGCTCACATATAAACGAAGTTAGGTGGTAGCCATTTAGATGCAAAACATTTTTCTTCAAGGAAATACCTTTCGAATTTGGAAAGTGTGTTGTTATCGCAGTTTAAGATACATTAAGACTTGAAGAGGATGAGTTGATTGGAATTATCTGTGAGAGAAATTAAAAAGAAGTGCATCGAGGTGAAAATAACAGGCTTCGGGGCTCACCAAGCCAATTTTCAGTAAGTATAGCTCTAAGCACATTACTGGCCAAACTGAAATCCAACATTCTCCTTCCGGTGGTAAATGTGACAGCAAATCGCTATTCAGAGTCGTAAGAGTTGCGTTGGCTGACACAGTTGTGAATATGGCCATGAAAAATCCCCACAATCCGAAGTATTCGTACAAAGAGACATCACAACCGCCACTTATTTCTTTTCTTCCCTCAGAAAAGATTATTGGCTGGAAAATGGGAGTGAATTTGCGAAAAAGCAAGATCAAAACGCAAGTCGTACATTCGGCTATCTTCAACGTTCAATTTAATTCCTTTCATAAGTTCATAACGGAAAAAACGCCTTCAATTCATTTGGACATCAGAGAAGTCTGCGGGCGCCAATCAAAGAAGACAGGAGCGGGACTTGAGACCCATCCCTATCCCAATGAAATGGCAAGAGCAACTGATGGACCTGATGAGATTGATCGGAAGCCAATTTTCCACCCACAATGGTGGAAATAAGGCTTTATCAGTTTAGAAGGCGATTAATGTGCACACTATCAAACAGAAAAAAATATTGAAAATAACAGGGATTCGTAGAAATTTCCGGAAAGACACGGGACAAGGGAAAGTGATATAAGGTTTAAGAAGCCCACTAGAACTGATATTGCTAAACATAGAGCGCACCGACTGTTGAGTGTGGTCAGGAACTTTCTGTATTTTTGTCGCAAGAACAGCCGAAGAGCTCTTTTCGAGAACCCGCCATATCTCATAGAGCCTTGGCGCAGTCAAGGAATTTATATTGGCCAAAAATTAAAAACAGCATGCTTCATAAGAAGAAAAAATCGCAATCCTACGTCTTATAAGATGCGGGACTCATTAAGGACTGTTACTTGGGTCGTAAGACCGCTGATGACCATAATGCAGAGCTGTATTCTTGTTTCATCACTACAAACAAAAATTAGGTGTCAAATGAAGCAACTACATGTCTCGTGAAACTTAATCAATTTACTTTCAGTACAACAATATCAGTTTTACCAACATCTCTTTCATATGCTCAAGTCAAGTCGTGGATTGCGCTACCCACGATTCTGTGGCCACCGCTTGTGCTCGGACAGTCTCACTTGTACTTTGATGTATCACAGGCTGTATCGAATTTCGTAGCCATCGGTTCCCGGATTGTCCTCTCTTGGGTCGCTGTTTCCTGGTTTTAGAGTCCCTGAATAATGTGTAATGTGTTTCTGTAGTTGGCGTTTGTTTTCAATTAGTTTGGGAAGAGCTTGTAGACCGATGGGGGGCTATAAGTACCCTGCAGAGAAAGTTGGGGACGGGAAAAGGGCAAGGCAAGTAAAAGAAAACCCATCAACAACAACCCGGACATCCCTCTACTTGTGGATCCACAATTCAGCCACTTCCAACTGGAGCGCCGAATAGCGAGACATTATGCACCTCGCCGTCAGGCACCAAATATGCGTCACCAATGGATCTTCAAACCAGCGGAAGAAAACATTTGAGTCCAAAATAATTACCAAAAGTTTCTACGTGATTGACATAAGTAGAATATTTTGTACAGGATACATCGGGTGTAAAAAAGACATGATGTTCTTACTTTCCTCCGATGCAACGCCAAGAGCCTGAAATGCCTAGCAGTTATATCCGTAGTGTTCCAAGATTTGATTACAGATTTTAAGAAACATCAAGTCTTAGACGATGGTACATTCATTGCTCCACACGAGCATTTGTGGAAGAACGTTGAACGTGACTCTACTAGTGGGTCGAAAGAGACAATATTTTAGATTATATTGCTATATTTTGTTCTATTATTCAGCGATAGAGAAACGGCACTTTATAGTCGTTGCCTTAGCATGACGAACGCTGAATAAAATCAACGCAGTATTGCTGTGTTTCCGCGCAATAACTCTTTGTCCTGATCATCAGCTTTAAGCGAAGACTGTGCTACTGTTGCACAAAACAGCCATGGCATTTATCAGATAGATTTAGAACAAGCTGCTGGTGTCGTCAAGCTTGAGGAGCACGCTTTGGCATGCGAGGCAGGCAGTAGTTCAGTTTGTAGTCACTGGTACAGTAGCCAGTCACTAGAGACTCGGAAGCGTTACTTTTCATGCATTTGCCAAATAAAAGGGGTTTTCTTTGCATCACAGCCACAAATTTTTCTTGAGTACATCAGAATGAAGATTGCAAAGTCTGTACATTTAATGAAACCCAAATATTAGCTCAATTAATTCCACCATCCTTCCATATCTATTACCACGATAGTTATGTCTACGCCTTTCTCTATACCTCCTTTCACAACCACATTACACCGATTCCATTACAGTACAGTTGTCAGGATTGAGATACATTTCGCGGGCTTTGAAAGCTACAAAGCTCTCAGCACCACAGCAGCGGCTATTGCTGATGCCGAAAATTTCTATTCCCACGCCAGAAAAATTCAAAACGCCCTTAATATACCATCTAACGCACTACTCCTCCTCTAGGGTGTTACTTTATCCGCTAACATTTGAAACACTCAGAGTGCTTTCTACCCAAATCGCTCAAATACTGAAAAACGACACGATTAGAAGCTCATAAAGATCGTTTTGTACCTTGACAACTATTCTGAAACACTTTGTACGACGGGTTAGCAGTGTAGTCTGGTGTACCATAGTTGCCTCCATCCTCTCGCGCACGCCATTGGGGCAGGTTGTCCAGAATGTTATACAGTAATGCTTTGTTAAAGGTTATAGGGACCATTCAACTAAACGAGATAATGAAAATTCTGTACAAACGGGAAAGTTTACGTGCAGATAACTGATTGTGTTAGCACCTATCCAACGCTACCGGCACCTGTTTTCAGGAGAGAGCCCCAGGAAACTCGGGCCTTGGCTCACTACTGTTAATTGGTAAGGTGCAGACTCAAGGACAGGAGCGCTAATGTGGGTCTGCAGGATGTAGGCGACCATCTATTTGGGAACTTTATTTGCATTAAAATTTTCTCTTGCTCTCCTTTTAATGAGATCCTGGGCTGGAGGGTTCAATAATTGTTGCTGCAAATGCATAGATTTCAATAACGGGGGTGTGGAAGCACAGTAATGCCTGGTATTTTCCTTTCAAAGTATAGTCTAGTTCTTAAAGGATTGCATTCGCATCCATCGTTGATTTCTTCGTAAGAAATTGTGAAAACGACCTCATTTTAGAAGTACATATAGTTCTTATTATGAAGCAGGGTTTCAGGAACGAATGATCATGTATAGTAAGAATTACTGTGCTGTAACGTAACATCAAAAAAATTTGCAGTAAAACTTCAAAACATTTACCTTTCCAAAATGTAACCAAAACTGTCCTCATATGAGGACAAAGTGCTTCATATGAGGACAGTGCTATGACAGATAGACACTAGTTATCTAAAGATGTATGTTGAAATCACAATTTGACTAATGCACGGCGTGCCTGTTTGGGATTGATGTCTCGCTTTCTCTTCTAGTGTCAGGAACAGCGCCGAAAAAAGATTTTGAGAGTTAAATAAACATTTGGTAGAAGTAAAAGAAAAAATGGAGCACTCAACGCTTACAGAGGGTAAGCCGAATGTATCTGCCATTGAGCGGAATGCAATGCACTTTATCACATCATGGCCGTTGCAAGCTCTGGTTTTCACGTAATATTGGACGAAACGCCTGCATTTTGAGAAAATGTACATTAAGTAGAAAACACTAGAAAATGTAGATTGGGTAAAAAACTCGAGGTGCAGAACAATATCTCCATATAGGATGCCTTGAGGATTGGGAAAGACATTTTTTATCAGTCCAAGTTGTGTGCTGACAATTGTGAAACGCAGCGTTCTCATTTCTCGCGAGTGTGACTTCTTTGCGACGAATATTTGTAAGAAACCTGCAGTGAGTGCCTATTATATCATTGCGCGTGGCGTAAAATTTAGTGTTGGACTTGGAGGAGTATATTTGTTTGGTCGTAGGGGCTCCTGTGAGGAAAATGATACCTTGCATGCGTTGGTGTATTGTAATTCCACGACTTTGGGTTGGGTGTCGACCTCTGCATTTATACGAAGCTTTAGCATGTCTCTTCGGTACCAATAACACCGAAAGTACCCATTGGAGTCTCAGCTACCATAGTTTTTTTCTCCGCTCCAATTTATATATTCCCAATTGCTTCCTGCCTATTTTTTCTGTTTGGAAAATCGTAAGGCTGACTGCGATCTGCTAGACTAGCATTTGGGATCACTGGATTCTACCATCAAGGAGCCCTTGGATATAGAGTATGGTAGATCTAAACACTTTCCAATGGACACAATTACGTGAGCATATGGCTTTTATATCACTTGAAATGTGCGGCGTGAACAGTGTAATCTGAAGTTTGGTACGCAACGGATGGTCACATCCGGTCTATTCATTTCAGAGTAGATTAATTCATCATTTTGATAAAATTAACTACATTTCCAGGCTTTACTGTATCATTGAAAAATAATTCTAATAAAACATTACATTTTCTACTACTTCATTTCATTGCAATGCCCATATATAGCGTTATAGCCCATTGTCTGCCCCTTCTGGATACACCATCTGAATGTTCAAATCAATCTGCGACAGAATTAATCAAAGATAAAATTACATATTTCTGTATTGGGATAAAATAATTTTTGGTCGCGACTTCCAGAGCTACTCAATTGTAATTATTACTATGAACTGGGTTGCTTTGGATATTAATTTTTAGCACCAGCCTCCATTTACATTTCACTAATGCTGGTAGCAATTTCCACAATCACGGGACTGCGTCGATCTGAGCAGATCAGATATAGCAATACATTCCTCCCCTTTAACCCATCCGTGGCATTCAAACTTGAGATCAATACTTTCAATCTTTTAATTTCATGTCATTACTACCACGCGATTCCTATCCAAACTCAATTAGTTAGCCTCAAAGTGTTTACGCAATGATAGCCTTTTATTCGCCGCTGAATATTAACTCTGTCAAATCGCAGACGAAAGGCCGCTGTTTTGACGTGGATGGAATTGAAGGATCAAGTTAAAGATTTAGAACCATTTTTTGAACCTCAGTCTGCAGTGAGTCACAGTAAATCAACATTTCACGACGAAAAATCCACAAACAGACTAGTTGATATTGGAATGAAATGAACATAACATGTAATTAGTGAACGATTGGACTGAAGTTAATTTTATTGGGATTTTCGACAATATGGTTGAAAAAAGCAATGATTTACGGCCGGATGTTCCAAAGACGGTACCCACCGGACGCAGAATTGGCAACGTCTTGGATACATAGTGTGAAGAAGATTTCGAAAACGGAGTGATTCACGTTACGCTCACTGATGAAGGAAACTTTGATGAGAAATACAAGCACATTTTGGCACATAAATATGTGTAGGAGGAAGAATATTATCATTTAGGGAAGGGTACGGTTGTTTTGCCTGATAAAAAAGTCGATGATCGCTTTGATGGGCGCAGGATGCTCAAGCATCTCCGACGGGTTGAAAAATTAATGTTTTGATTGGAGAACATCCTCGGAACTTCTATTATCTGTTGTAATGTGCGCTTCACTGTAGATCAATTTGGGACCATGTGCGGATAGTTGAGTATTTTCTGCATGATTAGTTTACAGATGATCTTCATAAATACGCAGCATGCCATCGTACTCAACCATGAGGAGGGCCATAGGGAAACATTGATTTTGAAATGTACGGGAAAGACGCACATGTGCAGATTTTCAACTGATTTCAATCGCATCATTCCAGAATCACCCATTGCTGCGATACTTCAATGTGAGAATGCGATCGTCGTTACCTATCGTAATGGGGCAAAAGCATTTGTATCTACCCCTCGTCAGATTTGCGAGTATTTTATCCTATTAATGAGTAAGATCTGATTTATAGGGGAATGTACTTCTTCTAGTTTCCAGTTCTGACAGGGCATCCGGATTTATGTGTCCAAATAAATCGCCCAAAATGGATCCGAGTCGAACAGAAATGCTCCTTGCATGAAAAACTGTATACTATAAATACAGGGCAGTATTTTGAAGGCAGAGCCTGCATCAGTTGTGAAAGTAATACTTACAGAGCGGCCAGACACCGTTCGATCAATATAGAAAATGCCAATAAACTATAATTTCTGTGCAAGTAATCTGACAAGCCCTGGAAGAGATGTTCACAGACTTGGAGCCAAACTCTCTGCTGTTTGTTGTGTGGGTACAGAAGGGAAGAAGGGATGAACGAAAATTTACATTCCATCGAACAGGTTCTGAAGAAGTGTATGGGGATTTCACACGTTAACTTCTTGCATGACATTCTGACGGAGAGTATTTGTTCCAAATCAGCAGAGCTGCTGAAGAATTCAAATGTTTCGTATGCATTGTACAGGTTGATGCTGAATTGTGATGGTTTTCTCATCTCTTCTACCTCAAAGCTCAGCTTGTGGATTCAATGGTGGAGTTGGGGTTGCCTCCCTCTTGGAGAGATGAAGGGGCAGCATTTAGCCTTATTCGCTGAATACTACTGCGATGATCACGAATATAACCCTTTCCAATTATTGGTGATATAGTTGACACGAATACAGAAGGAACAAATCGGAATGACCCTTTTGTATATAATTCCACAGTCCTTTGCCTCTTAACACCACTTCCATCTCGTTGGACCGCGAAAATTAATTAATCGAATATAACGGTACGATCCCAAGCCTTCCAAGTTCCTTTGCGTCCATCTTGAAGTTAGACGTAATCAGTAAGGCAATAAAAACAGTTATATTCAGCAAAGGTGTCGCATAAGAGAGAGAAAAGGTATTTCTAATGGAGTGGATAGGAGTTTCTCTCTAGACCCATAACTTGTTGCAGGTCATAAGTTGATTCATCTACTTTTCTGTCTGTGTGTTGGTCAAGCGCTATGCTACATACCATTTTGCGGTAGCGTTTATTACCTATGCCGCGAGGTGATCTGGACATCAAAGCTAAATCATGTTTGCCTACAGTACAGTCTGGCAAATAAAAGAGTAAAAACTAACCCATAATTCAACCGCAACAAAGTTCAAATTCATATACATGCTGTACTGTCAATCAATTGAGCCGTCGGACAAATTTTTGGTATTGCATCACAGGAGACCAAAAATTAATGCTGCCTCTTCCTTTTGGTCTAGTCTGCTCTGAATTTCTATCCCTCAACTGCCAAATCTGTCATAACATCCACGCACTATTCCAGCCGTGCTGAGTAAAATTCCTCCAGGAGACTAGTACGATCGGCAGCATATGTTTGGTAAAGTGCTGCAGTTTCTAGGTCCATGGCCAAACAACTTTGATATCGCTATTCAAACTTGGACTCTCAACACGCGGAAGCATTACCTTAGCTCACGCACTACTTTCGAAGACCCCTCACCAACCCCGTACATACTTCCCTGCTCTCTCGGTCTCCATAAGCATATGCCGCCAGGGATCAGACGCTTCCCTGTCTGATCCGGCATCCTAAAGTTTTCCAGACAACCATAATTGACCCAAAATATGTGCCACACAATTCTAGGGGAGTAGCTATGGTCCCTAAAAGGCCGAATTCAATCCAGTTTGTGGACGTTTTGTAGGTAGTGATAAAGGCACCGATGGCTACAGTCAGGATTTAGGCCGTAGTGAGAGTATGGGGGGCTGCAGACGCGTAGTGGAGGGCCGTAATCAGGTTGGGGATGTGTAGGGATCTTAGACGGCAGAATTAACATTGTCGTTGTCCATAGCGATGCTACGGAGTTTCAAATTCCAGGATGTCATCACAATTCTGGTTAGGCAGAACTCGTAAAGATTTTAATTCCTATGTATGAGTCACCTTGATGGGTCTGGAGGAGCGCCTCCCACCAAACAGGGTTAGGCAGATGGCTATTTTGGTGGGAGGTGTTCTATGCGGTTGACAAGTTTTGCAGTGCGATTGCAGCAAATTAGCCACTTATGAGAAAAATTTGCCACAACATTTTGCAATTTTTCTGCAACTGCCTGTCATGAAATACAGTTGTAGTATGCGCTGTGTCAGCGGGAGGGGGCGAGGAAGGAAGGCACAGTGGATACAAAAGCATCTGGGATGCAGTTGCAGTCCCATATGTGGTTTGTTTAATTAGGCTGGTTGCCGTAGATAGTTGACACACAGGTAGGCAGATAGTCCGATTGAACAATTTTTGCTATACCTCTGCTGTCGCTCCTACGGCTTCGATCGTGCGGGGCGCTCTGCCTTAACCTACACAACCTACACAAAGATAGGCAGGTAGTCCGATTGACCGTTTTTTCGCTAAACCTCTTTTGTCCCTCGTATCGCCCCGCTCGGGCGGAGAGCTCTGCCTTATATAGCCATTCGCATGGCAACAGAGCTCTGCCTCATATAGCCGCTCCAATTTCAATATAAGAGTGGTAACCGCTCGATAAGTACTGTATTACAGGTAGCACTATACACCAGTGTTGCCACCGGTCAAATACGGCACAATTCTACACAGTCGCCAAGTCACTGTAGTCTTTGCCCGCGATTTGACACGAACGTTTGTACAGTATGCACTGTACAACAGCAATGCCGTGGTGGTAGATCTTTACGAATTGTACAGTATGGCACGAAAGCGTGCGGAGAGTATACAGAAATTAACTACGAACGCAGGCGGCGGATTGAAACCTGCCGCGCCTGCATCACTTGGATACTAAACGCGAAACGGTGAATTAAGTCTCGAAGCTCCTGTTGGGAGGAGAAACCGGGACGGGAAGCAGGGAAGAAAGCAAGAAGGCGGAAGGAACCGTGGCCGTCGTCGCCTAAAGAGACATAGATATCAATGCTAACAGGGGAGGATTAATATATCGTTTTGGTCGCAGTAAGTGCGGTTTTGAGGATGTTTGTCGCCATCTGGGAGTGTCGCGACAGCACCTGCGGTACCCGTACTTGGCAAGACGTGGTGGCGAGCCGAGGGGTGACCAATAGTAAAGTCGACAGTAATATTAGTACCGTGTAGCCATTAGGTAGCCGCAGGGCTGTGTCAAAAATTATTGCAATATATTGCTTCCAACTATGCGAAAAATGCATACTTCCGTTCCAGAACAATATCAATAGTTATTCCAAAACAAATCACGGACTCAATGTGTATTGCAATACTGCTCAAGGCAGTAATAAGTATTTTAATACTTATTGGGTAGCGATACTTGTTGCAATACTCGTTTAGCTTGAAATAATATTGTTAGTATATTTACTACAACTCAAACAAATATAACAGATGCGATAAATCTTAAGCACTATCGTTTCTATTGCGCTCTTGATGAGCCTCGTGAGCTTCCATACTTACTGCGGCTCTATCACAACACGTTCCACTAATGGCTTTGCTGACAAGTTGCGCGTCCCAGAACCTTTCAATCCACTTCAGGAATATAATTGCTTCAAATAAATTAGGGGTCATGGATCGTCTATTTTCAGTTAGCACATACTTAGAAATGCTCCATAGTCGTTCAACTTCTGCAACCAACACCAAAATAAATCCATAATTAATATACGCGCCCCCCGTATCATCCTTCTTCCTTCGCTTTGATAATCGCTGCGCCATACTTAGGGCGCTTGAGATAGTACTCTCGAAAGGCTCATTTTCAACTGTAGCACTCGTGTCCTTCCGTAAACATATAATTGCTTCTTTCTCTTTTTCAGATTGATTTAATTGCAATTCTCTCTTTATTTTCATGACCACAGTCTTGAATGCAGGGTGTAGCACTATATTTGCGTCAGGAGCAATATTTTTCGTATCAAGCTTGCATTGATAAAGTCAGGAATTAGGAAGATCCATTTCCTCAATGACAGTCTCCACCATAATATCGAGAGCATCTCGGCATTCAGGTAACGAGATACTACTGTTTTGCAGTGACTTTGTTCCTACATCAATTCCGAGTATCATCTTCTAAAACGTCTGTCCCATAGAAGCCAATCTTGCACTTGTATCAATTGTAAGGTGTCAATCTGGTGCGTTTCGGACTTCGATCAACTCATCCCGTATCTGAAAAAGCTTTTAAGCATATAAGATTCGCCAGACCAACGTGTAGTATTGCGCAGGGTATGCTTAAGGTTTGTAGGATTTCGGAGAAGAGTGAAATTCTTCAGTTTTCTCGCCTCTTTCATCGTTTCTTGCACACTTTCAATTGTTGTCTTGAGATGTACGTGAATGCCAATGATGTTGTTCACTTCCGGATTTACATCCAACATATCGCTTATTCGTCAACGATTCTATCTTTATATTTGTTCTGCAACTATCTCCAATAAGACAAACACACCATTTAGAGAACTGCTAACCGAAAAAAAGAGAGATTTCAATAAAGAACTGAACGCAAGTTTCGGTATTGAAAGTTGCTGTTTCATCTGTAGAGTTATTCTCATCACACAATCTCGTAACATGTCCCCTCGGGAACAAAGCAAAAAGTATTAGCATAGAAACGGTATCCCTTACAGGTACAATATTGTCCGTAGTCTGCAAATAGTTGCAGTTCGAAGCAATCGCTGCTACGTAATGCGTATTGTTGCATGAACATCCATCGAACAGTAGTGCTCTTTTTGTTCCCTTCATTTCTACTGTAATCCGCTACTCTATCATCTCCACGAGCTTAAACAGAACCTCGACGAATTTCTTCTTCCCAATCTTGACATCATATTGCGCGAATTTGCGCACATCTGGGTTAGTAACATAGTATTGGGGAAGGCTTTTCGCCACAATAAGCTAAATATAACCATACATTGCCCTTTCATACTCTGACAGAGTCTTTATCTCAAATTGAGAGCGGATGGTCCTTTCTTTCTTTCTCATGGCCTTTCCAGCTTTCCATTAGAGATGGCCAGTATCTCATCTTGCTTTTTTACGCATTTTTCTTGCCATAGCCACTTGAAAGGTGTTTATACAGGTTATGGAATCATGTTTTGTCCAAGAATGAGACGGTTGGAGAGGCGCATCCCGGTTTCCGATATTGGTATATGATATATTCTTTTGATACTTCTTTACCGGTGTCCCTGTTGATCTTCATTCTTTCCGCTTTCCCAAAAAACATCATAAGCGACACTAAAATATCGTTGCGAGTCAGAGTGGATATATTGCTGGAAGTAATCCTGGGCTACGGTACTGTGGAACGATGGCACACTAAACAAGGGCTTAATTCTGAGGCAATTAGAGTCAAGAGCTGTACACAATACTCCTTTCATATGCAGTGCCTCATATACAAAAATTATACGAACAACAGTTACCATTATCTTTGCCTCATCCCTTTGGATGTGAATTGGGATGAGTCATTGAGATTGTTGTGTACGATTCCTTGCGGAAACCTGCGGATCATTTCTCATGACAGCGTTGATTGTGTTATAGCAAAGATGGATAACGGTATTGAATATGATATTCAGTGCTGTCATCTGTTACTGTACTGCTTATCGACGTCTCATTTCAGTACCAGCTTGGCAATGACTATAATCTGAGGATATTACCAAGCTTGTACTGACTTGATAACTTCATTTCTACTAATTAATTGGCAACGGCGACGCCATTACGGCTTCATTAATAATTCCAATTGAAGCTACCTTCCTTGATAGAGGCCATTGCTCTATCGAAACCCTGAACTTTCTGTAGTAATCTACTCTGTTTATATTGTCGGTATATAGCTTGTTCCTAGTCGTTGTGCAAGCAGGCTTGCAATGCGTATTGCAATACATATAGGATTCCCAAAACATATTGCAATAAATAGAGGATCTCCAATACACAATGCAATACAGCAGCGTGGCTTCAGTATAGTATTGGTATTGGTTGTTGAAATATACCGCAATACTAATATACTGGGACAGAGCCCTGGGCAGCGGTAGTGTCGATGTGGATTTGTAATGCAGAGGACTCCAAATGCCCAGACAAGTTTGGAACCTGGTAGAGGAGTGGATGTTCAACAAGGGCAACTATCCCAACACCCCTTACAGATACGGGCGAGAACGTTGCGGAGGACGTGAAGTCGACGAGTCATGCCGTCTTCTTATTTGAAGGTAAAAGCGTGTTTACCGCATGGATCTAAGTCTGTTGCAGCGTCGGTAGAGCTCCGAGAGCAGACCGCAAAGCGGATAGATCCAGGGAATAACGCGATGCTGAGACAGAGAGGCACAGCGAATTTCCACGCAGAGGAGGACATGTACGTACAGTGGTGGGAGTGCGAAAACCGAAGGAAAAACAAAGGAGGACCAGACCGTGCGCTCGGAGAGGAGCCGTGCCCGGTCGGGTGCTGCGGAGGAAAACAAAAACCTGTCAGGCTTCGATAGCATGAGTTCTGTTGTGATCGAAGACTGGAGCCTTTCGCCAGGGACCAGCGATGAACAACGACCGGAAATAGGCGTAGCTGTAAGCGACGAAGACAGCTGCTGGTGGCAAGAAGATAAGAGCGAGATAGCAAACCTAGAGAGCCCTTCCAGGTGGCGGTCGTTGGAAAGAGTCAGCAAGTCAGAGAGAATTACAAAAGAATCAATTATAGACTCTGCATAAGCAGCCTCGGTAATGTATGAACTTTGCAGTAGACCTAGACCGCCCAATGAGACGAGGAGAGAGGCCTGGAGCCAGGCCCGATCCTGGCAGGGCATTTATAATTGGTGGAGCGCTTCCGTCTGCTTCTGATTGAAGCTAGCTGTGAGTACCACATATTGAGTGGAGGGAAGCGTAAGTAGAAAGTACATGACCTTGGAGGCTTTCGCACAGAAGCGGTGTAATTGGAAAATCAATTGCGCATCATCCAAATCTCGAAAGGATTTTTGGAAGATACGGTCAACGGCGTTTTGACGACCTGCGAAAATTTGGGAAACAAAAGAGACTGAGCCAGTCAGAGATTCCAGCACGATGAAACCGGGAGGGCTGCGAAAGGCGGAGGGTTACGAAAGGAACAGGGAATTAACAAAATTACATAAAAAAAGATAACTTCAGGCTAGACATCAAGCAGGCCGCATTGGACACGACGGCTGCTGCTGCGTCATTTTTCATCAAACCCTTGAAATTTTCCGTATGTCTCCAATGCCCTCACGGCCTCGTTCCTTGCCACTTCATTTAGCACTGCACATGCATCCGGGTGCCACCCTCCAAGACTGCTTGATGGCTGGCCTGAAGGTAGCATTTTAGGGAGCGTAGTTCCTTCCCCATTACGGTGTCGGTATACCCCTTTTGAGTCGATTATGGTTGTCTGGAAAACTATGGGATACATCGGATATACCGTCCAAGAGTAAAACACCCAAACGTTTCCCCTCCAAGACTGGAGATTTGCACAGGAACGAGCGTACCTCTGGTGGAGGTCGCGATAAAAGATTGAAAGGGTCTCAGCTTTACATTTCGCCCCACATTCAGAGAAGACATCGGGATGAAGGCCCTAACTCACCTGTTGGATGGAACGAGGTGATTCACAAAGGTAACATAAAACAAATCGGTCCCTCCGCTGCTTCCCATTCCCTGGATTGTGGGTGTCGCGCGGTGGAGACCATGGCGTGGCTCTACGACAGGGTGACGAGCAAGGACTTAATGGTGAAGTGCTTGTGCTTATCAGTGCGGTTCATGACGAACATATTGTAGGTGCCCATTTGAGAGGGAGGAGTATGCAAATGTGATGAAATTTGTCTGTGATTAGCAATTTGAATTGGAGATCTCCGTGCAAATGAAATGAATCTATTTGTTTAATACTAACGCATTGTCATCTTAATGGCCTTAGTTTGTTCCTTTAACAATGTTCCCCAGGTCTGCATCAAGATAGAATTATTCCACAGTTCTTTTTCGGCATACAGAGAGACGTATAAATGGAGCAAGGGTGTAGTTGTGTCGAAATGGTTAGCTTTTGCGTGAGTGGCTGGCAATCGCTTCAGATATGATCTCCAGCTGACAGGGTACATTCGACCCTTCATTTGGTTCTGCCACATAATTTTTCAAAAAATATCTTTCCGCTCTTTTCCAAATTGGTGCACAGGTATTGTACAATGTAAAAAAAGGTTTCGACAAATCGTACGACAAGTATGGTAAAAATAATAAAAAAAGTCTAACAAATATATTGAAGCTGGCCCAATGAAAACGGGTACTTTATTATTATTGGTAGCAAATGCTTGAGCTTTCAGTGCTGGCTTATGTCAATAGGAACAGGCTTCTGCAGCCTTCGAAATACCGGACTGGTTTTCCTTGGTGGCCAGAATAAGGCTGTAAAAATTTAAAGACATGTGTGGTCCAAAATAGATAATTAGAAACGAATGCATAATAAATTATCTGCATAGGACTGAGAATGATAATTTTGAAACAAGCAAATTTAAGAAATCGCTTTCAATACGTGGCTCAATTAATCCATACGCCCGATTGACAAAACATGAAAATACTGTATCTGACACAATCCAGTTTCCTCTATTTCCATGGATCGATACTTATGAATATGAGCAATAATTATCTGTGAGTCAACAGGATAGTAGCATATACTATTTATATTTTACAAGTATTGGAAAAATATGTAAGTTTTTTTCATATCGAATACAGTGATGAAAAAGTGTTGAGCCATTTTTTATCGGAGATTAACAAGTTTTATTTATTGTGAATCTTCGAATATAATTTTCCTATTTTTCTGTTGCCCATATTTTATAATTTATTACTCGTGTAGCAATTTCTTATCTGTCAGTTGGTCTTCAGATTCCAATTCTTCATTTAATACATTTTATTTCCATTCACATATATCAGGGCGCCCTGTTAAATAAATCGAATCTGGTGAAGTACTAGCACCTGGTGAAGCTATTGAAGAAGGAAAACTCGTTGTAGCAGCATACAGTAAGATTCTCAAAATTGTTGTTCCCTTACATATTGCTGTGGACTCGTAAGATTATCTACGCACTCTTTCCACATACCGTTTACGTAAAGGAATATACTTAAAAGCGACTTTCAATTAATAGGATAAAATTTTGACACATTCGAGTGACGCAAACATTATTAATTCCATAGGTTTCAGTAAATTTGAGACGGAGGCATATGTATCTTAAGATATTGTGTTTAGATTCAATAGCGTTTTTGTCGTGGTGGTGAGAACCAATGGGACAAAATAGCATCCCTTTTTTCTAGATGGATTTTAAAATATCTATGTCAAATGCTTGCTCTTCCAATATGTTGTAAGGGCCCCAAAATCGTGTTAACTAGCGAGTTTCAAAAGAATTAGTACAATTTTTCATTTTCAGTGAGGGCACAATGGCACAAGTACAATATATGGTAGCTGAGTCTATGATCTGAAAAATATCCAAACTTTCCTCCAAAAAGTGACCCACACAAACCAATCACTTTAATTCGCGAGATAGAGAAATTATAGATACTGAACGAAGATGATACGATTTTTTGTGACTTCGCAAATTTGCATGAGTCAATAGTTCAAGGAGCCACAAGTGAGTACAGAACATGTAGGGCCTACCTGTTCTGTACTTGTAGGGCCTACCACCTATGCTTTGTGACCAACTTAGGAAAAATGGTTCTGCCTTAAGTTGACTCTCAACTTCCCCACTATTTGGAACTAGAAGTTTTCAGCAAAATTGCTTGAATTTTCCAAGAGAAAGCAGTTTATTCAGATTATGTAGAATTTTAAGGTGGCCCTAAACACTTAAAAAGCATACGAAGTAGAATCAAATACATCAAATCAAATCATGTAGTTGATAAAGGCCAAATATAAGATAATCCCACAATAAATAGTTATATGTAATCCTTATACTCACTATCTTCGTAGTCAGACCAAAACAAATCCTACGAAAAAACCATACTACCCATACAGTCCATGAATATCCCTTCGAGCGGTTCGCAGCTTCCTGATGCCTGTTTTGAAATATTTAGACCACTAAACATATCCTTGTCCACTTTAGTAAAAGGTTTATTTTTGTTCTCGTTTTCTAGAACCCGTCCTTTTCACCTTTTGGAGTTTCTGGTCTACTTGTATCAAATCCATCCCCTCCTTGGCAACCAAATTTCCTCCCAATTCCCAGGCCATGGACCGATCTTCCACCATATCCCCGCCCTCCTCCTCCTCCTCTTTTTCACAAACTATCCCAGGGGCTTTCCGTTACTTGAAGGAATTTCCACCCAACTCGTCGACCCCTAAAGCCCCATGCTCACTTACATCCCTCTTTCTTCCTCTAAAAAAGATTGTAGTCGAGCTCGATAATACTTTTCTCGGTCTGCTACTGGAGGTAGTCATCCGCATCGGTTGGCGCGTGGGTAGCGAGTCGGAGACCATTTAACAGGCAGAAACGGCTATTTTTAGAAATGGGAGTATATATGAGAGGTGACGTCATATTTTTGGCAAAGGAGTGAGTGAAGTTGAGGGTATTGATTGAAGGGGTGACGGGCTTACGGGTTGTCGCTGTCAATTCGAGAATGAAATTTGGTCAACACCAAATGAGCGTAAGTAATACCATAACCCATAGGTTTCCAGGCACAGTCGCTGATAAAGTATGCGGAACTTGAATTTTCATGCATGCAGGGCAAAAAAAATCTTTTTGATAAAATTTTGGAATTGATTTTGAAGGTCGAAGCTGATCAAAGGTCGACAGATTTCTTGAAAAATGACGAGATTTTCAACCTCAGAATGGGAAGTTGAGTTGTACAGTGAATTTGGTGTCATAGGGGAAAAGACATTGTAGGATTTCGTTTTTGAAAGAAAACAGAGCGGAAGAGTTGTTTTGAAAAAACGGAAATCAGAGATGAAGAAGACAGGCGCTCGTATAGGTGATTGCTGTCCTACAGAAAGGACTAGTTTTCTAACAACAGCCACCCCAGGGATAATCGGGAGCTTCTCGAGATTCAAAATTATCCTCATGCATGGGAACGCAGCGCAAGCTGTACTCTTTAATGCCGCATGCTCCCTGGGCTTCCTTGAACCGTCGATGTAGGCACAGGTTCCCGGAGGCGCAAACCCGTTTCTCTTTTCTCATTTTCTTATATACAACCTTCATTTAGGTTCCCCCCCGCTAGAAGTGTCAGATGAAGATGTAAAATAACCTATCATCCGCATACGATTCCGTTTACAGCTGTGTTGGATATCGATTTGGTGGCGATACTCACTTGAAGGGGTTGGTGGTAGTCTGTCGCCTTCTGGTCTGCTTGCTTCATGAAGCAGCTGCCGATCAATCTGCGCAGCGTCTCCCCAACGGCGATGGTCCTAGATGACATGTCTTTCTTCGCCAACGGGGTTATTGGAGCTCCATCAATCCAAGTAGCGAGAAAGGCTGGTGCTTTCCCCTTGCTTGAACATTAACAAGTCTCGTAAGAGTTGCCAAAAAGCCGGAATTTCCCGGTGAGGATGGACACCTTAGCAACTCTACTAGGTTGTATGGCTTCAGACCTGAGCTCTAGGAGAGGATCCTAGAATAAATGCCCACACAGCACCAAGGGCCTCGTCTTCAGTGATCGGCCGGAAACTGTATGGAGTAGGAAATGGTCGAGTGACAATGTTTGTTTCATGGGGCGCTACTGGGGATGTTTATCTAAATGGGCATCGATAACATAACCGGTGGCTGGTAGAACGCCTAACGAGCACAAATCATGCACAGCATTTCCATAATCACCTTCTTTGGACAGTTTTGTCGCCCTTTTAATGTTTACCTATTTCTGGCTCGAAGTGGAACGAGGCGGTGCCTTGCCGTTTTTGGACGGGTCGAGTGGCGGCGCCAATAGTGTGTTGAAGTGTCCGGCGTTCCATAAATCTATTCTTTCCCTCATTTTGTCCGTAAACCGATTTGGTTCTTTAATACATGAAAAGTGCGGTTCGGCAGTCCCCCGGTGTATGCCAAACTTGTTCAGGATAATTTGAAGTGTCACTCGTGCGCTTAAAGGGCTGTCCGTAATTGAGCGCCATCGGTATTCACTGCAGTAGGGATGTTTTGATGCAAAGGCACACCATGGTTCGGCACGTGGTTAGGGAGGCTTTGATGCAACGGCACGCCGCAGCAGCCGTCATGTCCAATGCGGCCTGCTTGATGGCTGGCCTGAAGGTAACATTTTGGGGAGCGTAGTTCCTTCCCCATTGCTGTGTCGGTATACTCTTTTTGAGTCGATTGTGATTTGGAAAACCCATTGGATAGATCGGATATATGATATATCTTCCAAGAGTGTAATATCCAAACCTTCCCCCATTATCGGCAAGACATGCGTTCACTGCGTCGTCCATCGGCTTTGCATACGTCTCTGTCAGACAACCGTGGAACTTTCTCGGTATATGAGACATGACTGTGGTGTGGGTTATGAAGATCTCTTTTAGAGAGGGCAGAGACTGGTCACAAAGATCGGGGCTCTGTGATGCGATTTTAGGCATCTAGATTGGAGCTGCGGGAGCTGGGTCATCTGAAACCGGTACGGGTGTAAAGCAGTCGACCTCCTCCAAAGTTATATGCTCCAGGACAACCTGATGCATGCTAGCGATTAAAAACCTTTCTTCCCCCAATCTTCAGCGATTAGTTATTGCTTTTCCTCTCTGATCTGGATGCGAACTACTATACTTCCTAATCAGACAGCCAGCTACCCGTTGTCGTAATTGTAGTCCGCAATGACCCTCCGGTGCCACCGAGCAGTCTCTGAAACGCAGATTCAATAAACGAGTATTCTTATATTGGGGGAAGCGGTTTTCAAGCGACAACTTCGCGTCAGCAATGTTTTCAGCGATGGAATGTCCTGTTGGGAAAAGGGGAGTGTCTTTATTGGGACATATGGATTGGCTGGAACCCATTTGGAGTTGCAAATCTGCATTTCATACTAAATACATGTACCGATGGTCGAAGCATCCTATTTGCCAGCAATGTTAGGTGATATTCAAACTTGATTTTTCCAATGGTTATATCAAAGAAAATTTTTGAATTTTTGAAGATTCCGTACTGTACAGTGAATAACAATTTGAAAAACACACTAACACTTTATCAAAGCAAATAGCTAACAGCAACAGGGATAAATAAATAAGTACGCATTGCAGCAATCAGGGATAACTAATGCAGCTTACTTGCTACAGTAGTTGGGACTGATTTAAACCTTTGTGTTGGACGTTTGCTAGAGACAGAACTGGAAAATGGCAGGGTTAAAAATGCTTGATCACTTGAATTCTCGGATGCTGCTCTACAGCGGCTATGGGCGCGGGGTGCTTCTTCAGGGGATGGTACCCCAAAGGGGTGTAGTGTGAGAGCTTCCGTTTGGTGTCAACCTTACTTGTCTTGAGTGGACGTACGCTGCCAGCAATGGCCGGCCTGGGGAGGCACACCAAGGGGAGAGGATGTTCTAGCGAGAGGGCAGGTGAGTTGCCAGGACCTAGATTAACGACCGGGAGTAGAGGAATGGTGGAATTGGATGAAGTGATCGTCGTGTCTCCTAGACGCTGAAATCTTTGTCTGATTCCACTCGTTACATCGTGCGTACGTTTGGATAAACTCTTTTGATTTGGTGTGTTCGCGTCGCAAGAGTTGTAAGGAGAGTAGCGCGGTCATACGCCCGTGACCAATATGCGCGTTGATCCTCTGACCAGAACCAAATCAACACTTTCATTAGTTGCTGAATTTGCGTGACACTTGAATCATCACATATTCATGATAAAATGAAAACAATCATAACATAAAATCAAGAACAAAAGACGGCTTGTGATTGGGCCATGAAAGATGAGTGAAGGATGGGAGGCGGGGGAACAAGCGACGACTTGGGGAGCAGAGACAGCAGCGATGGCGACCAAAGTCGAAGGTTATATAGCCCTGTTCAACGGGTTGCCGTCGCACTTGCGCAAGTACTTGAACACGAGAACCTTACCAGACAGACACGTTGACTCAGCGTTGGTGTACTTATGACAGACTGCTTATAGTAGGAAGCAGCCTGTCACGCGTGACTTGCTTGTAGTGGTGGAAGGCAGACACGATGAAGCATCTCGATACATTCACCCATAATTTTCCAATCATAATACCAAAGTGTGGAAGCCAGGGATAAGGATGAAAAGGTTTGGGTGTTTTACTTTGAATGATACAGTGCAGTACAGTATATTCGATCAGAAAAGGTGATAGGGGCTCGTACAAACAAGGTTACTAAGGGAGCATTAGCACCTGCCTCATGTTGGCACTGTTTACGTGTACGGTACTGTAACATTTCGCCAAGTACGGTTACCGCAGGCGCTGCCGCAACACTCGCAGAGCGCGAGAAACATCGTCATTACGGCACTTACTGCAACCCAAACGATATCCTCCTCTCCCTCGTCGGGATTTATATCTATGGCGCCTGGGGCGACGACGGCAAGGGTTTTTTCCGCCGCCTTGCATCTTTCGCTGCTTCCCGTCGCGGTTCTTACACTCAACAGGAGCTCCGCGACTTCGTTACCCGTTTTGCGTTTAGTCTCCAAATAGAGCAGGCGCGACAGGTTTTTAACCGCCGCCCGCATCAGTAGTTAATTTATGAATACCCTCCGCACGCTTCTGTGCAACATTGTACAACCCATAAAGATTTACCCCACTGTTAGTTGGGAATAGTCGCCCCATTCTCATTCTAAATTTTCAGTTTTCTGCTATGTGGAGACATTACAAAACAGTTGAAAGTCAAGGTCTAAGATGTGTTTTGCAAAATCCAAAATAATCAAGGCTCAAGCTTCTGTTCTACAGTTGTTAAGCTTGAAGCTCTTTCGAACAATTTAAGCTACAGAGAAGGAAAAGTTGGATTTAGTGCATAATGGGCCCTTCACTGAATGGAATAAGAGAAAGATAAAATTTAGCGTTCGCAGCGATTAAGTGTACACCAATTGATGAAACAGGCATTCTTCTACAACTACACTCGGCGTTGGTAGTAACTCCTAGAGCTGCTTGTCTGCGCGCTGGCCTCCATAGACTTTCTGGTAGACTGTTGCTGGTGCTAGCATTCGAGGGCAATGATTTCTACATTGCCTCGACCATCGGTACATGTATTTAATATGACATGGAGATTTGCAAATCCAAATGGGTTCCAGCCAATCCATACATCTCAATAAAGACACCCCCCTTTGTCCTCATTGATGAAAATCTTTCAAGCCACAGGTGCCCTGATCACCACTTGGCGAACGTTCAAAACAAGGAAGTAATTTTGTATGTGCGCAAACACTATTCTCGAATTCAGTTCAGTCAAAATCGAACCTGTTTGTATGAGCAAGCTTATGAGGTAGCAATTGGGCAATGGACATTGTCCAGTCATTACTCAGCTTTGAGTGAATATACTGCAAGTGGAACATAACGTGAAATTCCCGTTAACTTGTGCAATGCGATGGCGGCGGGGAAAACACTACGGTGAAAATGGTCGTGCTATGGAACGCCGACTACAAAGTTGCTGCGAGCCCTGTCAACAGACATGCAGCGTTCGAAGTAACCATTTACGCAGAATGTCGCTGGAGGAATGTGTCCGTGACCTTGGAGAATTGGTCCTTGGCACGTTAAGTTAGATGGGATATATCTTCCATGAGTAAAACACCCAAACCTTTCCACGTTCAGGCATTGATCGTATCACCTCCGTTACGTGGAAAAGGCGTTTGGTGCCACACCGAGGATGGAGTTGTGACAGGAAGCAGCCGATTCCTGCCCGACAATCCAGCAACGAACTCCTGGTGTTTCCGGAGCATTTCCGCGTAGGCGAGTTTCCCGCTGGGGAGGGGATTAAACGTCTTCGTCCTCCGAGGAGAGGGTGCCATGGGGTTGACAAGTGTGACTTCGAAGTAGTCGGTGCCCCCAGTGGCACCAGTCGCCCTGATGTCTGCTCTGGCTTTTTGTTCCCCTGTTGGTCTTGGCTCGAGGATGGGGTGCCTTGCGGCAAGGGCGAGGTCGCTGCCCAGAAACGATACTTGGTCGTCGTGGCGGGCGATTCTTTGTCGGTCATACTTGCAGTGGAGCAGCTGGTCTTAATGAACGTCCAATGTTTATGGGCAAGAAACTCTCGGGCAGAGGGTTCCTGGTGCGAACAGGGCTACTTGGTAAAAGCATGTGAGCCAAATTGAGAAGTCCTGCGTGGTAATGGTGGTCTTGAGACCTGAGCTTGGAACGCAGTGGACCCGGATTTTGGCACCAGGTAGTTTCATGGATGCCGGAAAGGCTCTTGTGCGGGTGTCGCCCTGAAGCAGCTCCTTCCAAAGAAGAAAAATGATTTGGTTCTTTAATTTTTGAATAGTGCGGTTCGGCTATCTCCCGGTGTATGCTAGACATGCTCAGGATAATGGGTAATGTGAGTCATGTCCCTAAATGGATGGCTCGAAGCCTGTCAGCAGGCATGATGCATTGGACATCACCGCTGCTGCAGCATGCCTCTGCGTCAAAACCGCTCGGACCGTCCCGTATGTCTCCATTGCCCTAACAGCCACGTTCCGCGCCACGTCGGTTAGCACTGCGTAGGCGTCTGGGTGCCAGATATCTAAATGAATGCAATTCCAAATCTGGGGGGGGAGTTGGGTTTACTTGAATGGGTTGGTATACTTAATTTTCCGGCTAAGAGCAATCGCAAACTAGGACTACTGTAAGCAGGGTAACCACTTACTGTACAGTATACGGTATACCCGCAGAACGGAGGTTCTCTGGAATACACTGTATACACAATTTCAAGTTGCGGCCTAAGTGTCGCTCAAAACTCCTTCCAACAAACAACTGGCGTTATTCTGGACGAGTCTCGCCGCGTGACGAGCGAACAATGTTCGCGGGGGAATTGGGTTGGTTTACTGTGAGTAATGGAAAGGTTGGGAGTCCTCTGTGCTTGTAATGAAACCATTGGCAGGACCTATATTGCAAGTGCTTGAGCGTGTGTACCAACTAGAAATTAGCTGGTAGACCGGTTGACAAGCAAGCTGCTTTGGAGGTGACCATCAACGCCGCGTGTCGTTGGAGGAGAATTGTCCTCACCCTGGAGTATTGGTCCAGGGCTCGGTTAGCGACCGCTCGGGCTACCTCCGTGAGGTGGCGGAACGCTTCGGGATGCCACCCCCCGAGTGTGGAGATAGGAACGGGCACGAGTCTGTTCCTGCCAGGTAAGCTGGCTAAGAATCCCTGGTATTTTCGTAGCTTGTCCGCATGGGCTGTGTTCAAGGCTGGTAAGGGGGTTAAAGGTTCTCATTCTGAGGTGAGAAGGGGCCAGCGGGTTTACGAAGGTCACATCGAAGTAATCGTCACCGCCGGTGGCGCCCGTCGCCCTGATGTCCGGCCTTGTTTTGTGTTCCCCGTGCGACCGGGGCTCGACAGCAGGATGCCTTGCGCCTAGGCTCAGGTCGTTACTTAGTAGGGTGACTTGGTCATCGTGGCGGACGATCCGTTGAGCTCCGTACCTGCAGTGGATCAAGTGGTCGCCGTGGACGTCCACGGTTTTCGGGCATCCGACTCTTGGACAAGGGGTTCCTGTCTCGAAGAGCGGGGCCTGGCAATAGTATTTGAACCACACCGAGAAATGTTGTGTGCCTATTGCGGTCTTCAAGCCTGTTGTGGGAGGGCAATGGTCCCATTCCTTGGCACTTGGGAGACTCATTGAGGCCCTGAAGGCCTGTGTACGGCAACTACCCACCGGAAGCTCTTCATATATTGCATCACGGAGTGCGTCAGTCAGTGTCTTTTGCGATGGAGGGTTGGAGCAAAATCGACTGAATGGGAGCCTGTCGAATTCCAAATCTTGCATTTTTCAAATCTGTGTAAATGGGGGTTAATTTACTGTGGTAGACATGTGGGTTGGTATCCAGTAAATTTGTAAATCTTGCATTTTCAAAAATGAAAATTTCTTACCATACGGTACAGCGCGGTGCGCCCAGTCGATAGTGTCAGCATGGGCACTACTGAACCGAGCTTGCAGTCGGGGCTACTCAACACGTTAGGCCGTACTAAGCCGCGAGACATTGTCTTACGTTGGGGGATTGGCACAGCCCTTGCCCCCTAAAAATGTCTCGAACTAATCAAATGCTTACAGCTCAGTACAGTACTGGCGCGCGCACTCTGCGTGCATAAGCGCGACATTTTAATCCTCCCCTCCACTCAACATTCCACCAAATCCCCATCATTCCGGCATCCTATCCCACTTTTTCTCACTTCATATCTGGACCGCGTCCCGAATCACTCTGTGCATACACTGCACTCTACTTCAAGCCGTACTCTAAGCTTCAACACCCCGTACCTGCAGCAACATTTTCCACCAAACTTGAATCACTCTCCCAATCCGTCACCACTCCCCCATACACACCCGAGTAACTCACATTCTTCACGCCATGACAGGCCCACAAACACCACCTTCTCTCCTCCACCGCGTTGACGTGTACTGGCCCCATTGCGAGCGCTACTTCCGCGGAACTTTGGTGCAAGCCTTGCCTAACAACCCCTTCACCTTCTACGTTCATTACGATGATAATGATTATCAACGCACGGACCTTAACAACGTCCGCTGGCATTACGTATCCCGAAACTGCTGCAAGGGAGACCAAGATGTGTTACTAGCGCAAGACTTTATGCCCGGCCGTGTTCAACGACTGTTCGGAGAGAAGAAGAAGCCAGGTAGGCTTCAACATGGGGTAATAAAGCGGAGAAGATCGTCGCGTGTGGCTAATGCAAAAGCGCGTCGTTTGAGTGGCGGTAGTCAGGACACAAGTGTCCCTTTGGAGGCGTGCAGCGTGGTGCACAGTTCCGATTGCCAAGTTGGGGCGCTTCGAGAAGATAATACGGGGTTGAAAGGGGACGTAGCGCTGGGACGAGACTCAAAGGACAAGAGCAGTGCACAAGCTGCAGGTGGTAGGGGAATGGAGACGGGAAATGGGAATGGCAGAGAGATGGAGAAAAAGATGGGTTTACGCATTGGAAGAAGGCTTTATTGAGCAGGTTTCAGGCGATAGATGAAGCTTGATGGCATGGCCCGGAGCAGCAGGTTAGGAGAATAAGGGGTTGTCATTGAGATAGTCCTTTCTATTTTCTGGGTGACTGATAGTATACTCCTGGAAACATGGGGCAGTCAATAATTGTCTGATCCATGGCAACAGGCAAAATTGCAGACTCTTAAATCTGGACTGTGTTGCGATATGCCTACTGGGCTTCGTTTGTCTGGATCTTCCCGCCACCTTTATACTTTGTAATCGCTGGCAGATGTGTTTTCGCCAGGAGTGTAGAGGATAGGTTCTACTAAATTATATTTTTGCAAATGCGCAACCCTTACAGTAGGAAATAAGAAAAGGTGCGACGTAAAATTGAGTGAAAAGACTTCGATCCCTCCATGGAAACTGCACCATTGTCACTCATTTGTCATTCTGTCTTCGAGACTTACAGATGAGCTGGATCAGCATCCGCTGCTTGCCTGGTTAGCAATTAATATATCTGGTCATAATTCATGCCTAAGAGTGTTTGCCCCTCGTAGAGATTTGCCTTCACACTGAAAGAGTAGGGACTTGTCTAGATCGGACATATCTTCCAAAAGTGAAACACATAAACATTTTCCCTTGTCTACACCATACCTGGCTTATTCACTTTAAACAATATGATATCCCAATGCAAGTGGACTTCCGTCTATCGTTTACAATTCTCGCATTGGGGAATTGGGGTAGTTCTCACAGTAATCCAGAACAAAAATTCGGGTGCTAAATACCTACAGTGCCGCGGAAGTAGACAATAGCAGTCAACAGACACGGATGCATTATGGACATCAAGACCGGTAAGGCTCGACAGGAGTCTACCTTTTTTGGAAGCAACGGATCGCCCTTTTTACAGGAAAATGAATGTGCCACTTATTGGAAAGCCGGAACAAAACTTGCACTGGCACATGAAGGTTCATGACCATAGGACGAATATATCATCCAAAAGTAAAACACCAGACCTTTCCCCCCATAAGACAAATATGCAGGCCAAAGTGCGAATAGTAAAATAGTGAAAACAAATACTGTTCTGTTTGACGATAGCCAGACGAATGAGGTCTGATCAAGGAGGCTTCGAAACTGTAACAGATAGAGGAAAACTCTTAATCTGACATGGGCTGTCTATATCCTGGTTGGGGACTGAGAGTCGTGTGAACTTGGGTTCAAAAAAATTTCAGGATAAAAGTACGAATAATAGCGCATTTCCACCTATTATATGATAACTGGTAGCCCCGTCAACAAGCAGGCGGAGGTAGAGGTGATCATTGGAGCCGCGTGTCGTTGAAGGGGAATGGCCCTCATTCCAAAGTATTGGTGTAGGGCTCGCCTGGCGACGGATCGTGCAACCTCCTTGAACTGGCGGCCCGCGACAAGGTCACAACCCTGGAACGCAACATCGCCCGACGCCTCCCCGCTCCCTCAACTGGCCCATCTTCTGCGCCTTACACGCCGAACTTCACGTTCCGACATCTGGCGTTTGATTCCCTAGGTGCTCATTCCCCTGGAACTGTTGCATTTATCGAGGTGTTAGTTCCGCGGATCGTGTCCAAGTGTCACTCGACAGTCGGCGTTATCCGCTGCCGTATCTACCAGCGACTGAGTTGCACCCTCTCGTCATCTATCGCTGAAGCTATCCTGTCGCGAGCCCCGATGCGCATGGACAACGAAGTACATCCGGTTAGATCTTAACCGTATATTTAGGACGTGCGCAGTCCCCAGTAGATACTGAACGCATTAAACTTCTTTCTTTCTTTCTTGATCGTAGATATCGTATCGGGGTGCCACTGAAAAGAGTGCAAGTGGAATTGGTTTACTCCGGGTGGTGCGAATGTTGGGAGCCCTACGAACTTGCGTTTAAACTGTGATTCAGGATCTCAAAAAGAGAGAAATGATTTGGTTCCTAAAAAAATTTGGTTCTTTAATTTTTGAAAAGTGTGGTTCGGCTATCCCCCGATGTATGCTAGACATGCTCAGGATAATGGGTAATGTGAACCATGTGCCTAAATGGCTGGCTCGAAGCCTGTCAGCAGGGAGGATCTCAAAAAAGAAGTTATTTGTAAATTGCGGAGTAATATATTTTTTCGATACCACCTCCCTGCCGGTCTTCTTCTTCTTCCCGACCAGTTGAATCTCATCCCCACCCGCCTATGGCTTAGATACTCATCATGTCGATATGCATACGACCGTTTTTTCATATCTTTTATTACAAAGCGTGTCATCTGCACCCAAGGCTGCCAATCTCGCCGCAATATAGAAATATTTGTGGGTGCCTGCTTGCTGGACGGATTGGTCTGATGTCAACTCTTCAGGGGCGACGACGTCGGTGATGTCGTTGCCGATCTGGAGGGGTTAGAAGTTAATGGGGAGAAGGATGAGTAAGGGGCGGGCATATCTCGTTGTATGCTCAAAGCACTTTGCTTCGTACAGGATATCAGTTAACTTTGCTGCGAAATAGAAAATTTCCATTACCAGTAACCCTCTAGGATATTCCGGGCCCCAACCGACCAAATGTTTGAACCAATAAGGCACCCAACCATTCCCCCCAATATAGGTATACAATTAAAGTTGACAACTGCCTAGTCCATCATATCGCGCCTCATCCCAGTTGGTAATTCCGTCTAAATGTACAGTTGACTGGTTTAAATGCACAGGACAGGTCACTACATTCTCCCTCCCAATCGCAATTTTAGTGCTTCTGGCCAGGTCCATCTTTCCAACCGCGAGTTTCTCCACCTTTTCTCTCTTTATAGCATCTCGGTTCACAACGTGCACATCATTGAGGTTCTCTCCTGCTGCTTCAATAGCTTCCTGCTCCACATACCATGTTCAAATGACATTTTCCCACTCGAAAAGGGGCTTTCTCTCCTGCTTATACAGAGAGGGATGAACCTTTTATCAAGCGATAAAAGATCAATCAAGAGCGCATGGCGGTCACCAACTTGGTTTGTGCTATCGCGGGAGGCTATATCTTCGGAGATGACGCCTAGACACGTATCAGTGCAGGAACCAACGTAATCATAAGTACCAAAAGTCAGAGAATAAAATTCCATAATGTAAGGACGTTGTGTCAAAGCTCGGCGTAATGCCCGCTGGCCATGACATAAACGTGAAAATAGGGGCTTCTTTTCCTGTGGGAGCTGAAAGGAATGAGACCCAGAGCAGTTTGTGAAGAATGCATTGTATTACAAAAAATGGAAAAAGCCTTAGGTGTTTTACTCTTGGAAGATATATCCGATCTATTCCATGGTTTTCCTGACAACCACAATCGACTCAAAATGGGTAAACCGACACAGTAATGGGGAAGGAACTACGCTCCCTAAAATACTACCTTCAGGCCAAAAAATAGCTAGGATGGGTCTTCTGCAGCGTAATTCAGAGTTGGAAGTAACATAAAGCGCCACTTGGGTGATGACTCGCCTCATACTGATACCCCATAAAATTACTAATATAGTTAACGTTCTACAAGAATGAATTTTTCTTTACATCGACGGCCATTTTGTAGGACTTAGCCAACTTCTGTGATAGGAAAAATCGGTTCGAATGAAAATTGCAGAATAAACTATTGTAGAACGGACAACAGTTCGACAATACCTAGATCTACTCCTTACAATGTTCATCTCCTATGTCAGAGGAAAAAATTCCTCCAAGTTATCTGTACCTCCATTGGAGTCCTTTCAAACTATGATGGACGGCCCAGAATGGAATATAGCCTCCTCGGACATATTAATGTCCCCCAATTCCTCTTCAAGACCCTCAAACTTTGTTTCATAACCAACAGGGTAGTCTGAGATTACGATCAAACCGTCACTCTCCGACCTATCTCCCGCAGCACCTTACCAACAGTAATACAGCAGTTTCTACCGCAGGTCAACCCAGTACTCCTCATCTTCGAACCACTCTATACCCGCGTAACCCTCCTTCGCATTTTCTACCTCCTCTTCGTTTTCTATACATTGAAGACGAAACCTGTCCCAGAAGCGTTCCAGTTTCATCCCTGTGACGTATATGTCGTATTAGTTAGTTCATTGATCATCAACATTAGGCTGATGAACTAATTGGTGCTCTGGTTAAGTTGATAAGGGTGAGGACGGGCGAAGGCTGTTTCAAGTGGGGAAAAAGGGGGGTGTCTTTATTGAGATGCATGGGTTGGCTAGAACCCATTTGGAGTTGCAAATCTGCATGTCATATCAAATACATATACCGATGGTCGAGGCAATGTAGAAATAATTGCTGTCGAATGCTAGCACCAGCAACAGTCTACCAGAAAGTTGATGGGAGGCCAGCCAGCAGACCAGCAGCGTTAGAAGTTACCACCAATGCGGACTGTCGTTGTAGAAGAATGTTTCAAGTTGATGTTTAATTAAGGGAGAATGAAGGTGGCCCACTACAGTGAATAATGAAGGCTTTTTGCTTCAAAGACATTGGTATTGCACTTGAAATAGGAACATGTCTTCGATATTTTTCATGGCTGTAGTCTAATAAGAATGCAAGGCGATATTATGATATTTTATTTTGCATGTGCTCGGGTCAAAATAAAAGAAATATGCTTGATGAGATATCGGAGCCAGATTTGGAGGATGAAGCAGATCACAAGTCGAAAGGCTTCTTTTTGGAAAAGGAGGAGCCAGTACTCAAACATACAATAAGTAATGTAGTTGGAGAGTGAATATAATTTTAATACATAATAGCAATTCGAGGCGTCATCTTCGAAATTAAAAGCTATGAAAATTAGTTCTAAAAATCGTCAAAGACAAATGTTTCTATGATAGGAAAAGGAATTTTCAGAAGGAACGGACTTTTTAACACTTGCAAAGAATACCTCTACTGTATATTAGTTTTACATCCCGACTGCATTGAGGATGTTAGAATCTCGTTCTAGTTTTGTTTTTGCTTCCGTCTTAGAGTTGGAAACATTTAACGTGGACTATTTTGTGTTTGGACCTTACGGCATATTTTGTTTGCATATAAGGCGGTAGTAGCTGTGACTAGATTCCTCGATCAATCAATTGCTTCTCTAGATAGCTTTCCGAATACCTGATCGAATGCTAGCCTCTTGCGTTCCCATAATCTATAGTTAAAATGTGCACCAAATTCTAGAATAGCTTGGCCCATCGAAAATTTCTCAGCGGCTTAACTGACTCAGTAAAGCCATTCTGCCTATATAAAGTATAACATACAGTAATGATGGTGAGAAAAGGTTATCTCTGCATACCAAGTCTTAAATTTGGGTTGCTCACTATATTACATGCATCAATAGAGAATTGAAATATGAAATTTAGTTGGGTTAAAGTCCGAAAATATGTTGAGAAAACGTAAACCTGGATTCCCTCAGTCGTGAAATGATCAAATCGTAGCCATCCAAGAAAATTTACTCGTCTTCTTTGAATTATCTGAAGTTACACATGTCTTTCATTTCTCTATCACTATTTGCAAGTAGTTTTGGATATTTCATGTGAAGAAAATCTTAAAAGCGTATTCATGATCCTTGTAGATGTTTTTTTCAAATATTTTTTAGTGCCTCGGCATTTTCTCCGTCTACGTCAACATACTACAAAAGAGTGTATTTTGTGCTTTATTGTTCGTTGGTGGACAAAAAACGAGCTTCTTCAACGGTAAGTCACAATTCATATAACCACTTACCTTGCACAGCGCTTATTGTGCACCATAAGACAATGAACTTCTCAAAATGATTTAAAAAGTTCCAGAAACTCCGCTGAGACTGTATATATTGAAACAAAATGATTCATTCTTGTCGCTATTCTACAGCTCTGGTATTTATAAATACTTTACTTCGAGTGTGTTTAAGTTCCTTTTTTTCTGCTCTCATCCAACTAAATATCCTTATTTAGAAATGTGACTTGTTCTAGGGTTTAAGTTCTTTATATTTTCAGGTTTTTCCAGTATTTACATCACTACGTCTGGAAGTTCGATTTTCTCTAACTTCTTTCGCCACCATGAAATAGCTCGTAAAGCTGCAGAGACCTGGCAGACGATTACCCATGTCTTTCGTTTCATTTTAAGGATTCGCGTACTACGTATTACGGCAATAGATTCGTGAAAGACAGCTAACAGATAGTTGCTCGCGCTTGCTACCCAGTATATATCAGAACCTTTTGTTGCAGCGCTAGCCATAGCATAAAACATATTGCTTCTCTATACGTCAGCATGAGCCAAGAAACGAGCGCTACATAATAATCTGAAAGCTTCACTTCTGGTTCATTTGCATTAAAATTGGAACATTGCACCGAACGAATCATTTAGAAATCTCAAATAATTTTTTTGGTTACAATATTTTTTCAATACGTTTATGAAATCCTAGAACTTTTTGGCCACGAATTTCAAATGGTTTCTTTTGTACAAGGATCGCAAAATGGCTCCTAATAACGCTGCTGAGCTCATTATAATCTCCTGCACTGCTTTCAACAGATCCAAAGAAAAAACATGCAACTATGATTGCAGCATGATTACAGTTGAGCCCTAACTATTTGGTGCTGTTTTGATCCGAAACTTATCTTGAATTTCTTTTCGTAGAAGATCAACGTCTGCATACTATTCGTAACTACCAGTTGCGTGCTCTCAGGGCACGGTTAGAGTGTCTCATCCAAAAGAGGCCATTGTGGCATATTTAACGGGTTTAACGTCTGTCGATATTGAAAACAAGTACAAGGTATGGAAAAGAATTACGAATCGAGCAAAAATTGTTCATTTTAAAGAGAAATGTTTTGCTCCTGGTTTGACAGACTAATATGTAGCTAATCAGTAGCTTCATCGTTTTTCATCGATACAAACAACTGCTAAAAGCCTTCAAGTACAACCGAAGAGCTTCTGTGTCGGATAAGTACTATATTGCAACACATATCGTAATTGAGAGAAAATGTGTTAGGCTCGATGCATAAAAAAGCTTAAGCGCTTCTCAAGAAGAAAAAATATAATTCGAAGTGCCTGTAATGACACGGAAGCATTTTACAGCCGTTAACCACACATTGACTACCGCCGTCAACGAAGACAAAAAATTACGTTATCGGGACCTGCTGCACTTCTAAGCAATTAAACCCAAGGAAACCTGGCATGTCATTTCTTTACCAAGGTTTCACTGCATGCTGCCATCAATCCAACCTTCCAGATCAGTAAGTAGAAGACCTCTCATACAGTTTGATCTTTTCAACCTAGCTCTGCCCCCTGTATCTGCGGCCCATATCTTTATCTCTTTTACGAGATGCTGGGCGTTCCAATTTCTTCCTTCTGAAGAGGAAGCAATGAGAAGATTGGACCTCTTAGAATTATTATTTTCCACTTTCTCCATTTTTTCATTGAAATTTATTGCAAAAAAGATCATTTCCGACTCCACTTTTAGAAAACCTTAAAAAGTTGTTACCTTTTAGAAAAAACAAATTCAGTGTGATGTTCTAAATGTATTATATATTTTCAAGATTTAGTCTTTTCTTTTGGGAATATATTTTAATACTTTTAATCCAATTGTCCTTCAAATTAACTCCCATCATCTTTTCAACCAAAATATATCTCATATCCAAAGTTTGATGCTGATTAAAAACAATATGCTACCTAAGCAGTAGAAATTATAGAACTGATTCTCCTATTTATAAAGATATGGAAGTGTCGTGACAAATCGCACCCGTCATCAATTTGCCTATGAGTTTACAACCACAACTAAGTAAGGTGCTGGAAATCTGACTAACATGCCACTATCCGCCCGTTTCTTCACATCAAAAAAGCCCCAGACCAGGGAGGAATTACTTTTATAGCTTTAATGGTCAACTTTTCCATGTACTGTGAGAATAAAAAAATTTTAGGCCACTGTCAGCGTATGGAAGTTCTTTTTTCAATTTCGGTGGAAACAGAGGAGGGAAAGGGGGAGAAAGGACAAAATGTGGATGTCGGAGGGTAACAAAATGAAATGACTCGGTGAATCTACGGGAGCCATTGAAGCACATGTTTGAGGAAGATTCTTTAGAAAGAAAAAAAGAAACAATAGTTCCATGGTAATCCAGAGCCCCTTGCTGTAGGACAAAGAGGAGGGTGGAGATCATAACACAGTGTTGAGGAAAGTAAATATTCCTAAGGATTGTATGTGCAATGAAATGACTTTTGGAAGCTTGTTAGAGATTTTAATGAAAATATGAATAAATTACAGCACTTTCTCGACCCAACATCGATGATAGAGGTAAAGAATAGTGCAAATAGAAATTTTCCTTGAAATAATCTACTCTAATCTGTCTAGTCCCACGGATTCTTCTAAATTCATTCAATGGTATTTACTACGTTTGTTTAAGACTTAAGGTTGTTCAAAAAGTCCATTTCGAAGACGTTTTTTACAAAAAACGTTTTCGTATAGTCGGAGCTTTTTGGGAGACGAAGTAAAGGACAGGTATTTTCAGTGTCGAAATGGAAAGCTAATTACAGGCACAACGAGCTATTGAATAAAGAGAATCTTCTGAAGATTGGTGATAGAGCCTAACCCACCGTCATCATTTGTATATCTAAAATATATAGAGATTTACATCTCCTAATAGTTAAGGCTTTATCTAACTCTTCATTATTTCCGAAATATAACCAGTAAGCACTGTCGTTCATAAAACCTACATTCTGAGATACTTGATGCTAGAATATTTTCCGCACCGAAATTTCCTCATCCAAAGTACTGCAAAACTCTTTTACTGACGTTTTCAATGACTTGAAGCCAGAAAAGCTCCAATGTTCTTGCTCTGTGGATCCCAGGAGCACTAATCAAGACACTGTCGGTTGATAAATAGTACGACGCACCATCTCCGTTGGACAGGTGTTGAATCTACTGGCGAGTAGCTGTTGCATGTCCCAATTCTTTAGAAAGCTGGCCACTTGTAATTAATCCAGACAGGAATTTACTAAAGGGCCTAGGCTCGAAGTATTGCTCGTCCTGTCCGATGAATGAGTAGTTCATCTCGAAACGTATTGAAATTTTATTTGTTTCAGTATATACATTAAATTATCCTAAATCTCTTGAAGAAGTTCGAACCAATTTCCACAGCTGTTGCGCTAACTAATCTACTCCCACAGAAATTCCGCATATTTTTGAATGGAAATTGATACAAACATGGAAAGATTACTATTCCGCAAGGGTATTTTTTGGCTTTCTGGCACTTGATATTGTCTTCCAAAGACTAGTGCCCCCGGGGCGAGATATGATGTCTATGCAAAACGACGAAAAGGAGGTCTAAGAGGTATTCCTTTAGCTTTGACATCACTACAATAGCTACTCAGTGGCGGGAAATATCGCTCGGTTGAATACAGGCGCAATTATCCCCCCCCAAAGGCAGGGCAACTCGGTCTACAAATGAAAAGATACAGTGGCCCCGTTGCTCCGACCGAAGATCTTAACGTTGCAAAATTACCGAAGATACACCAAGTTTACGGCGAGGGGACTATAGCTCTGTGTGGCCTCATAGGCTGTAATGAATGCACTACACACTACGTTACCATAATTGCAGTGCATTTTTTAAGCAGTTACAGCTTCCGCTTAAACCAATTAAGAACACAAAGAGTTTCGAAATCGGCCTAACGTCGGCCGACTACATGTCTTCCGCCTCCTTCCTCCCATTTATCTTGAAAATAGATAAGCTATGTTAGGATTAACGGCCATCTGTGTTCACCGACTCAGCTTTTTTTTGTAGGGCCAAGACCACGTTACCCCCATGGATTCCATGTTTCCTCCCTGTTGACCTGCGTGTTTCAGTTCTATTTGTCTCTAACCCTCATGTGCTGGCTATACTAGAGTCATCGAAAAGTGAACCGCCATTTACTCAAGGTAAGAGCAATTAACAGCCAATAAAATGCTGCAATAGACTTTAACCGAAAATGGCGAGGAATGGAAGTGAAAGATGATTGACTGTTCCAGTAACCAATTATAAATTTTCAGGCTCTGTCACTCACTTTAATCCTCGGAATAAAGCGTAGACCGTATGTGAAAATGTTGATATCCGGAGAGAACTGGGAAAATATTCACACATACATAAAATAGAAGTGATCAGTAAATTCTGGTTCATTGACGAAACTCAATTTATGATTTCTTAGGGAAAAAATTAATTCATTAACTGTTTATAGAACTCTGACCTTCGTCGCCTCGGGAACCATCGATATGAACCCAGGGAAGTGAAATGAGGATATGTTTTTTCGTAGTAATTTCCGTAATGAACATTTTTGTCGCGCTCTGCGAGCATCGCAGTATCTCCTACGGTAACCGTCATTGGCGAGATGTTGGGATGAGCAAAGTAGTGGGCAGAGGCAACTTCGACGGTGATATCAGTTGTGTGAAGCCCATAGCCAGCGGGAGTGTAGATGTCCGTTCGTAACTCGGGGGACTCCGACTGCACAGGCGAATTGGTAACTTCGTTGAAGAGCGGATGAGCAACGAGGGCAGCAATCCCAATTTACAAAAGAGGAAGAGGACATGTCGTATGAAATGATTTCAAAGAGTCATACCATCTTTGTATTTTCAGTTCAAAGTGTGTTGGCCGCTTTGATTTAATACAGCTGCGACGTCAGCCGAGGAAGAGAACATTGCGAAGGAAGTGATGTCGACTAGTTATTCCGTCTTCATATTTTCAGGGCAAAGTGTGCTGGCTGTTTGGATCTGAAACTGCTGCGAAGTCGGCCGAAATCCGGGAACAGACCGAACAGCGAGTAGGTCTAGACAATATCGTTATACCAAGATGGAGAGACAGGGCGAAATTACACGCAGAAATAGATGATAGTGATAATCGTCAGATGAAATTATCCTCAGAAAAAACTACTCCCAGAAGGAGCTGTGGCAAGCGAAAAAAGTGCTACCCATTTGAATTAAAAAGACTAACAGCTGATAATATCAGAATAAATATCTAGATTTTTCCTCATAATCTTAGTCCTCGAGATCAGAGCCTAATAATTCTTCCAAAATATCCACACTCTCAATAAAACCGCTATGAGTTCCTCCAAACGGCCCGGAATGATAGATATCCTCCTCGGGCATATCCAGCTCCTCCAACCCTTTGTCATGACCTTAAAACTTCGTCTTATCCCCATCAAAGGAGTCAGAATCAAATATTTCTCCTTCATTCTCTCTTCTGTTCCCGTAGCAGCTCCTCCACCTTTGCACACTAGTGAATGCCAAAGGTCCATCCGTCCTCCTCACATTCCGATCATTCCACGTCAGCCTCAGCCTCCTCCTCTACTATCTATTCCTCTACCTCATCTCCTTCTACAGTATCTCTTCCTCTGCTTCCTTGAAGCAGTGCCGTCGGACCCACCCCTTAACGCGTTTCTGGTCCAATCCTCTACAGTAATCATCATAGTCGGTTGGTCCATTGGCCATCAGAACTAGAGCGTTGAAGAGGCGAGATGACTTTGCAATGGTGAGGGACGGGTGGAGGTTGGTCATGTTGAGGGCAAAAAAGGGAGTGAGCCGATGAGGTAGTTTATAGCGGGGAGATACCTCAATCCCGTCGATTTAGAACCCTAAATAGGGCGACGTCTTCAAAAAGTTTCAGGGCCTTGGACGATATAAAAAAATGTGAGTCAATTTCGAAGCTTTGAATTTCCATACAATCAGAGCAATAACTAAAAAGCTGCTGGATAAAATATCAGATCTGAGTTTAGGGGACGAAGCGGATCACGAGTCGAAAGATTTCGTTTTTGCGAAAGGAGTACCAAAATCCTCAGAAATAAAATGGAAATGGAGTTGTATAGTGAGTAGAATTCATACAGGAAAATTAGTTTCATGAATTTTTTCGTAAAAGAAAATTGATGGAAAGATTTTTTGAAAAAGCAGAGATCGGGGATGAAGAAGACAGAATTGTTTGGAAAGGAAAGCTTTCCTTCAAAATGGGCCGTTTTTATCAAAAAGACACTCCCTTTCAAGACGACTGTTCTGGATTTTCATTGTTCTTCCTCAGTTTCAGTTAAATATTTCCCCTTATTGCCACAATATAAGGCATTTTAAGTGGATAAATACGCAACTGATTGCCAACATGACGTTGCAAAAGGGAATTTCAGGCCAATGGTGTTTGATGTTGTAGCATAGCATTATATGTTGACTTGATAACCTTAAGGTGGGGTTGAATACTCTCTTCTCCAGTAACTCCTCCAAATCTCCCAAGAGTTGAGAAATATATGTGATATAGGAACTTTTCTGGGAGATGGCGGAGAAATGGATGCCTATAAGAAAATAAAATACGCAGCAACAAGAGTGAGTCTTCGTATGGCAAAACATAAAAGGATGCTTACAATGAAACGCACAATAAAATGTTCATCATTTGCGTCCTCAAATATTTCGCATCCACAAGGATATCCTATACCTCATAACCGTATTCTGAGAATGATTATGAAGAAGATGTATGGATGAAAGTGCGGCTTAATCTCTCTGTTGACATTCACTCCCCTTTCTTTGTGTTCTAGATCGGGTACAAGGACCTCTTGGAGAACGTTGAGATCTTCGTCTTGGTGAGATACGCCCTTCAGAATGTCCTTCTAGGGTCATCATCACTGCTTCATGCGGATCATATGCTTACTTGAACTTCCATTATTTTTAGGCATGTGATGAGGTTACCATATCGTATACTGTACTAATCGATATTTCACATCCGGGGTAGCTTGTACCCTCTAAGTTTCACATATTGGTTCTTCTAAGAAATGTGAAAACCGGGCGGATAGTATTCAAAGAGATTTGCGATAAGTCCCTGGTATCTATTAACCCACATCTTCTTATAACGTAAAGATATATTACTTCCACAAAATTTGGACCTGCTTCCACGAATATTCCGTTTTTAAACGAAAATATAAATCTTCTCAAAGGCTATAAATCTTATTCGGGTAGCAGCTGACAGTTCAAAGTACGAAAATATAGACGTATATTAATGTATAAATGGATGATTACGTGTAGTTCGAAATATCCTCGCGTAATAGACATGATCCATTCCCTGTTCTCTCTTACCTCCCAGAGGAATCATTCTGTAGTTATAGATGAGGATTTTTAGTGGTTGCACATAATCCTATGTGAGAAATAATTCTTCACGCCTTTGGCAGTAAGGTACGGGAATACGTGCATGAACGGCCCCCCTTGGTCTCTTCCCTGAGATTAAGCAGAACTTGTAATGCATTTATCCTTCCTTCTGGACGGTGCATGTATTTTAGTACTTCTTTTGGATAGCCAGATAATTTGCAGACTGCTGCATGACTTTTCCATGTACAGCAACTAACTCTATAGTCGACTAAAAATGTTTAGACTGGATGCTTTGAGCCCTCTTTTCTTGTCTTTGTTAATGAATGGCTTTATCTACAACCTTCTGTGGCCAATCATTCAACATTTCTACTCTCTTCATCGATATTATTTATTTCTGAATCTCTTTTTAGCCTTCTAAGAGCACTTCCATAAATTAGCTCAAATGGTGAGCGCCACTTTTTCTGATTCTTGGCAATAACCGAATAAAACCTTTGGCAAGGCATCTCTCCATTTGGCTTTAATCCTCCAACATAGTTTTCGATATTGATCGTTTGACGATTCCGACTATTCCTTCCGCTTTACCATTCGGCATAGGAGAGTAAACGAGAACTTTTTCAAATGAATCCCTTTCTCTACCGAAAAGCCCAGCATTGAAAATGCGATGAAACAAATGTCTTTTTCCGAGGTGATCCTTTTTGGAATACTAAACGGTTCAACTATTTCTTTCTCGATGAACCTCAAGACCTCCTTAGCATTGGCCTCTCCAATTGTAACTGCTTATGGCCACCCAGTAGGATGTTCTGCTCCTATACGGAGAGATATATTTCCAAAAGAAGTTTACTTGAATGAGATGGCAAAGTCGTCTGAAAAGATTTCAAAAAGATCGGAAACTATAAAACTTAGAGCTGTTTTGTATTCCCGGATCGTAGTGAAGTTTTGATAATTATCGCAGCTTTTTACGAAAGTGTAGGCGTCCTTGTAGAAACTTGGCCACCAGTATCTTTCTTTTATGAATTTATTGCTCGTTCCGAGATTACAATGCACTAAACAACCATCAAAAGTTCTCAATGTCTCCACTATTTCATTAAAATGGGCTGCTTGTTGAGGCACGGCCTTTGGGTGTCGAATTTTTTCCCATCACATAATGTAAAATCGTTTCGGTTCCTGCTTACCCAATTTATGTCATCAAGATCATTTTTGCCCATTTCTAGTCAATGAAGGAAGTTCAGCAGTACTTGCAGATTATGTTCGAACGCCATAAAATATTCCGCTTGCACCTCAGCAACTCCGAAGATCTCCTGGGAAGCCTTTTCACTTGGATTAAATGGATCCTCAAACGGGATATGTATTCAGCAGATTGACTATTTATCTCCAGGCCTACACACAAATTCAAATTGGTATTTTCCAAAAATTTCGAACTATCGAACCATCGAGCTATGCAGTGATGTACATCTTTCTTTTGGAATGAAGTCATAAGTGCCTGGTGATCAGTTATCAAAACGAAAAATTCAAACGATAAAAGGTAATCTCGATAATTTTTCAACGTAAAGACAAAAGCTGTTGCTTCTTTATCGCAGACTGATTATCTATTAACGCATCAATCAGGGTACCATTTGCGATTTGAACAGATTATAGCCTTTTTATTTCATCTTTTAGGGAGATAATGGCACCCAGAGACCATTTTGAGGCATACGTTCCCACAACTAATGATCTTTTTGAAATTAGATAATGATCAATAAAGTTATACAAAGCTTATCTTTAAGCTCCTTGAATGCAATTTCCATTTCAATGCTCCAGAAAAACTTGCCGTTCCTCGCAGTACTTACATGTAACAGTGCTTCCGTCTTGGCGAAATCTTTGATAAATCTGCGAAACAGGCGGTCAGTCCTAGAAAGCCTCGAACCTACGTTTTTGAAGCGGGCCTTGGTGGCAAATTGAATTTTTCCTTTTCTCAGGATCATATTTAATTCCCTCTTGATCGACAATATGACCTAGTAGTTGTATAGATTTTTTTCGCAAAGAAGCATTCGTTCAACTTGGTTTTCGTGCTGTATGCCAATATACTATTCAAAACTCCTTTCTGGTGGAATTTGTCTTGTCCTCGCAGCTTTCATCAAAAGAAATATGTCAATACCAAGCGTAGAGGTCTATTGAGGTGAGAATGTTCCCATCCTTTAGGTCTGCGATACTTTCTTCCATATTTCGAATCAAAACAATATGTTTCATATCAATTTTTGATTCAGCAGACATTAATTGAGACCAAAAGAAGCTCAATTTTTTGTGGTGTGAATGCAAACTTAAATGACCGTAGAGACGAGTAACGTCTAATAATATCAACTGCAGACTACTTGAAACATTTTATGAGATAAATTGTCTATATTTCGGCATTTAACGTCTACAAATATGGTATATTTGTCGATCATCGATAGTTTTTAATATGCATATATGACCATTATACTAATTTTGTCTTAGATATGGAACGCTCCATGCAATATTTCAGAAAATGTCAATATGTAGAATATTTCCTTTGAGGCAGGAACGGAACGTTTTCACTATTTCTTGAATATCTGCGATCTTGGGCGTTTGTTATTCGTGATACATACTCTTACAATTTTGAAGGACCTCTTTCGGAGTTATCATATCTTTAGGTATCAGGTTCGACAAATTAATATTCTCTCCGCAACTTTTTTGCCTTTTACAGTCCGAACAGTGCCCAGAGGATCAATTTCTCGCAAAAGAGAGCACCTTTGGGGCCCAAAGTTGCATTCGAATTCCATCTGTCTTCTGTTTCAAACCCGAAACCATAATCATCTCATGCCATATTAGTTCTCATAGAGCTATTTTCCATTTCGCAAAGTGCCAGTTCATATGGTTTTTCGCTTTCATAGCTAGAACTGATATAATGAATGTCTTCTGCCCCCAAATATTCCGAATTAATTCTTTTGAAGAAGTCTATGGGCAGATTTACGGCTCTACCATCAGTATGGGCTGAAACAATTTGGTTGCCCAAGTCAATGTATTTTTTCAGTGTTTTCATTGTAAAACAACAAATGATTACATCAAAAGCTAGATACGCCATAGAAAGACAGTCGACATCAATTTGAGGTTGAAATGAATTGTTCACTGGTTTCCATCGCGCAATGAGGAGATATAACATTGCCGGCCCTCACTGAATCTCGATCATACCGTGCATACCTGCGGTGCGACTGTGCAAATGGGAAGGAAGTGCTTTCGTGAAGATACCTAAGCGATTTCGGGCCGTCGGGCAGTGTTCAAAATTAACCTCATCGAGCCGCACGGGGCCCTGAAGTTCCAAGACTCGCAGCTGGAGGGGTTTCGCTCAGCCTGCAAAGCCCGCCTGATGATATATGCTAATAATGAAATTGTTATTGCCGAAAAAAGACTGGTTAGCTGGAGACCAACTTCATTGGGAAACTCGTGAATGCTCTTCTCCTCTTTGATTTTTTCTACCATGAATACCATTTCTGCCTTGTCAAAGGGCTAATGATTTTCTGGTTGTGTCTTTCTCGAGCCACCAAGCCCCCTCGGGCAACAAAGCCATTCCTGTTGTGGACTTTCGGCACGCTAGACCACCATAGTAAAAATCCTGAATCCCGATTAGCACTGACTGATTTTTTTTATTAGAGAACCAAGTTTATTGTTCCTTGCAGATAGCAAAATATCCAATTGATCATTTCCCTATAAATTAAAGTAGGTAATTCGCATAATTGCGCCACAAATCCGATTAGAAAGGCGATGGAAGGGTGATTGTAAGTATAGAAATACAAGAGACTTCCGACCGCCTCGTGCTCCGACTTGTTGCATGTAATACTTTCCCTCTAGCGAAGCAGGTCCAAAACGTTTCGTTACTTTGGCGAGTCAACTGGGTTTTCAATCGGACGTGGTGAAATTTTTGAGTGCGCCTCCGATGGCGCTCAACTGAGAGAGGGCGCCAGTTCCGTCGTGCTAATTATCGATGATTTCGACACCGATGAAATAAGAGACGACATCAAGATCCTCGACGGAGAGACGCATGCTCAGCGCACACAGTATCAGTACAAAACTTTTGATATCCATATGCTTCACATGCGTCTTGAAAAAGAGACCAGAGGCGAGTAGATTTTGGAAATGTTCAGAGTCGCTACTGGAGTTAAATGCATGGTGAATTTTATCTCGAGAAAAGACACAGGCAAAATTCTACGGGTAGAATTTTGCAGCCCTCAGGTAATAATCTGCTTCCCGTTACCGTCATAGAAGCGGTAGTTGTGCGTGGGTCTATTGTAGCCGTCGAGGGTGCATGTTTGCGTGGTTTCGTCGAGTTCAGCTTTGAGCTGATTCATCACAAACACTTCTGCCAGGAAGCCAAACACACATAGGTGATTGACTTCTGGTTTCCGATAGTGCCACATTTCACTTGGTGTGCACGAGTTAACTGCACTAGACGGTTTCAAATTGCAAAGATCTTTCCCTTTTTGTATAGATTTAGCCCACAATTGGGAACTGACAGCTCGAGCATCATGGCGCGTGTTTTTTCGATTTGCGTGCGTTTCAATTTGCTCCTTATCTCTTTCTGATACGAGCAGTAGGCTGCCGACTGCTTGTGCACGATGCACTTCACACGGAAGATGTTTTCTATATTCAAGTTGCATTACTCGTTGCATTTTCCCAATCTAATGCTCCTTACATGGTATCCCGTTTGCTGCGGGATGAAAATGACGAAGTATCTCATTTGTTCTGGCACCTCAATCTTTTGGCAGAGAAAGTAAATATAGCTCATATGTGTTGTTTAGTTAATGAATGTGAGAAGATAGCGGGACTTTTCCAGAGAAAAAACTTTGAACGGCTCGCAGACGTCTTTGTGAACGAGTTCTAGGCGATTTGCATCCCTTTTTGTTTGCCTTTTTGTTTGCCTTTTTGTTTGCCTTTTTGTTTGCCTTTTTGTTTGCTTTTTGTTTGCCTTTTTGTTTGAAGGATCGTTTCGTCATCTTGCCGTGGTCCCCTCAACAGCAGACTAAAAGATTTTCGCGTTTTTGGTTGATATTTCCCTTTCCAACAGTCTCTTGCCCCCCCCCGTTTTCAAGTATTTGCGTCCCGGGTGTCCAAGATGACTTTCTCACATTAAATTGCTATCGCTGTGAATATAGTGAGTAATGGCTGGGGCGTTGCCTGCAATATGTGAGGTGGCTTTTAGAGTGCGCTATGTATCCATTTCCACTTTGATTTGCTCTCAGGGTTACAGATTCCGTGTCGAAGTTGTAGACACAGACTTCGTTGTTCTCGAACGACAACTGCAAAGCCATTTTCTCTGCTTGTCCATCTGAAAGCAGATTTGCGCCCCCTCGCGGATTGTACAGTTCGCCGCGGAGGATCAAGCTGAGTTTATTGAAGTCCGAAAAGAGGATGACTCGCTCGTTCCCGCTGTATCTGGCCTCAATGCTGCTGTCCTCTCCAATTCTTACGAATGTCGCTCTCGTTTTTCTTCAGTTTGCCCTCGAGCAGCTCGATACTTGCTGTAGATGTGGATGATAGTGTTAACGTGCGAATAGTGTGTGCCCTGTCCAGGCGCCGGAGTGATGAAAGCGCGATCTTCCGTTTTCAAAAAATAAATCTTTCGACTCGTGATTCGCGTCGTCATCGAAATTCAGATCCGACATTTTATCAAGAAGCTTGTTTTTATTTATATAATTGCATACAAATTCAAAGCTTCGACATTGCCTTACATTTTTTATTTCGTCCAGTGCCCTGAAACTTTAGAAGACGTCTCCCTATTTGAAGTTCTAAATCGACGTCGTTGAGGTATACCCCCGCCATCAAAAATCCCATCGGCTGACCCCCCTTTTTGCCATCAACAAGACCAACCTCCGCCCGTCCCTCACCATCCCGAAGTCATCCCAAGGCCGCCGACCCTTCAACACTCTAGCTTTGATGACCAACGGACCAACCCATTATGATGATTATTGTAGAAGATTAGACCCGGAACGCGTTCAGGAGTGGGTCCGATAGCACTGCTTCGAGGAGGCAGAGGAAGAGATGGAAGAAGATGAGGCAGAGAAGGAGATAGAAGAGGAGGAGGGTGAGGCTGATGTGGAAAGATCGGAAGGTGAGGAAGACTGAGTGGGCCTGTGGGAACCACTAGTGTACAACGGTGGGGGACGGCTACGGAGGACGGAAGGGAGATTGAGTGATTAATAGTTATTTCAGTAGCACTTTTGTCGCTTGCTACACCGTCTTGGGGTAATTGGGTACAAGTATCTCTTTTTCTGAATATTTACCTCTATCAGTCGCATCGAAAAAGTCAATTACTCCGCAATTTACTAATCTCTTTTTTGATATCCTGAATCACAGTTTAAATGCAAGTTCGTAGGGCCCCCAACTTTCGTACAACCCGGAGTAAACCAATTCCACTTGCACGCATAACGTATGAGCCTCGTGGGTATAACCGACCACATCTTCCATGCATTAAAATAACCCAAAAATTCCCCCCTCTTTTCAGTGGCACCCCCATACGTTCTCGAAGATCAAGGAGGTTGCGCGATCCGTCGCCAGCCGAGCCTTATACCAATACTTTGGTATAAGGGCCATTCTCCTTCAACGACACGGGGCTTTAATGGTCACCTCCACCTCCGCCTGCTTGTTGACGGGGCCACCAGTTATCATATAATAGGTGGAAATGCGCAATTATTCGTACTTTTATCCTGAATTTTTTTTTGATCTCAAGTTCACAGGACTCCCAGTCCCCAACCAGGATATAGACAGCCCATGTCAGATTAAGAGTTATCCTCTATCTGTTACAGTTTCGAAGCCTCCTTGATCAGATCTCATTCGTTTGGCTATCGTCAAACAGAACAGTATTTATTTTCACTTTTTTACCATTCTCACTTTGGCCTGCATATTCGTCTTATGGGGGGGAAAGGTCTGGTATTTTACTTTTGGATGACATATTCGTCCTATGGTCATGGACCTTCATGCGCTAGTGCAAGTTTTGTTCCGGCTTTCCAATAAGTGGCACATTCATTTTCCTGTAAAAGGGCGACCCGTTGCTTCCGAATAAGGTAGACTCCTGTCGCGCCTTGCCGGTCTTGATGTCCATAATGCATCCGTGTCTGTTTACTGCCATTGCCTATTTCCATGGCACTGTTAGGTATTTAGCACCCGTTATTCTGTTCTAGATTACTCTGAGAACTACCCCAATTCCCCAATGCGAGAATTGTAAACGATAGACAGAAGTCCACTTGCATTGGGATATCATATTGTTTAAAGTGAGTAAGGCAGGGTCATCCACAGCTTTCGACGCATCGTACGGTTTCGCAATTGGCTTGACAATGATACGATATCTACGCTCCGGTACAAATTTACTGGATACCAACCCACATATCTACCACAGTAATTAACCCCCCATTTACACAAGTAAGGCAGGTATGGTGTAAACAAGGGAAAAGGTTTGGGTGTTTTACTTTTGGAAGATATGTCCGATCTAGACACTTGTCTAAAGTCCCTAACCTTTCAGTGTGAAGGCAAATCTCCATGAGGGGCAAACACATTTAGGCATGGACTATGACGATATACATTAATTGCTAATCAGGCAAGAAGTAAATTCTGATCCCACTGATCTGTAACTCTCGAAGACAGAATGACAAATGAGAGATAATGGTACAGTTTCCATGGAGGGATCGAAGTCTTTTCACTCAATTTTACTTCGCACCTTTTCTTATTTCCTACTGTAAGGGTTGCGCATTGGCAAACATTACAAGTTAGTAGAACCTAGCCTCTACATTCCGGGAGAAAACACTTCTGCCAGCGATTACAAAGCACAAAGGTCGTGGGAAGATCCAGACAAACGAAGCCCAGTAGGCATATCGCAACACAGTCCAGATCTAAGAGCGTGAAATTTTCTCCTGTTGCCATGAAGATCAGACAATTATTGACTGCCCTATGTTTCCAGGAGTATACTATCAGTCACCCAGAAAATAGAAAGAACGGCCTCAATGACAACCCCTTGTTCTCCTAACCTGCTGCTCAGGGCCATGCCATCAAGCTTCATCTATCGCCTGAAACCTGCTCAATAAAGCCTTCTTCCAATGCGTAAACCCATCTCTTTTCTCCATCTCTCTGCCATTCCTATTTCCCGTCTCCATCCCCCTACCACCTACAGCTTGTGTACTGCTCTTGTCCTTTGAGTCTCGTCCCAGCGCTACGTCCCCTTTCAACCCCGTATTATCTTCTCGAAGCGCCCCAACTTGGCAATCGGAACTGTGCACCACGCTGCACGCCTCCAAAGGGACACTTGTGTCCTGACTACCGCCACTCGAACGACGCCCTTTTGCACTAGCCACACGCGACGATCTTCTCCGCTTTATCACCCCATGTTGAAGCCTACCTGGCTTCTTCTTTCCGAACAGTCGTTGAACACGACCGGGCATAAAGTCGTGCGCTAGTAACACATCTTGGTCTCCCTTGCAGCAGTTTCGGGATACGTAATGCCAGCGGACGTTGTTAAGGTCCGTGCGTTGATAATCATTATCATCGTAATGAACGTAGAAGGTGAAGGGGTTGTTAGGCAAGGCTTGCACCAAAGTTCCGCGGAAGTAGCGCTCGCAATGGGGCCAGTACACGTCCACGCGGTGGAGGAGAGCAGGTGGTGTTTGTGGGCCTGTCATGGCGTGAAGAATGTGAGTTACTCGGGTGTGTATGGGGGAGTGGTGACGGATTGGGAGAGTGATTCAAGTTTGGTGGAAAATGTTGCTGCAGGTACGGGGTGTTGAAGCTTAGAAGTGCGGCTTGAAGTAGAGTGCAGTGTATGCACAGCAGTGATTCGGGACGCGAGTCCAGATATGAAGTGAGAAAAAGTGGGATAGGATGCCGGAATGATGGGGATTTGGTGGAATGTTGAGTGGAGGGGAGGACTAAAATGTCGCGCTTACGGTATGCACGCAGAGTGCGCGCCAGTACTGGACAGTACTGTACATACACACTATAGTGTACTGTACTGTACGTATTTGATTAGTTCGAGCTCATTTTTAGGGGGCAAGGGCTGGGCCAATCGCCCAACGGCGGACAATGTCTTACGGCTTGGTATGGCCTAACGTGTTGAGTAGCCCCTACTTCAAGCTCGGTTCAGTTGTGCCCATGCTGACACTATCGACTGGGCGCACCGCGCTGTACCTTATGCGCTGCAATTTTCATTTTTGAAACCGCAAGATTGAAAAATGCAAGATTGAAAAATGCAAGATTTGGAATTGCATTCATTTAGATTTCTTGGTTCCCCCATGCCGACCACTTGTACCAATTATTTGATGCGCTTTGGAACATAGGCTAACCTATTTTTCAATCATTAACACCCCAATTTTCCCCCTTTACATATATATTTTGCGCTCTTCCAATTGATAGGCATTTTTTTTTACCCTCCAGCACCCTACGACTGTTGCATTTTGCATTCAACGTTCTCGAGCGCAGAAAAATGCATGACTACAGTAACAATTCAGCGTAATCTATGCCGGTTAGGTATGGATGGAGGGTGGTGAAAGGATTAGAGCATGACGTTGTTGCACCTGTATGAACCTAGCTAGCCTCACACCAGCCCTTTGAGGTCGCACCTCATGACTCTGCCTCATTTTCAGACTCTCTAATACACAGACCTGCCCCCCTCTCTAGTCTTCGGAAAATAGCCGTCCTGCAAATACACCACAAAAACATCAATAGATTCCTGTCTTTAGTTATATACCCGGGGGCTAATGATGGGGTAGTTTACTTCGTCTGACACTTCTAGCGGGGGGAATCTAAAGGGAGTTATATCCCCCCGTACCTTACCTTCGCCTTCACGAATCATAGTTGCTGCTACAGCGGTTCTATTAAGTCCTTATCTACAAGCCCACACAGCCCTCCAGCGGTTTCTGCAGACAATGTTGGTAAAGGTCATTTGTAACAATGGGGTCAGTACTGTAACGGAATCGCCCTAGCTGTGCTGTTTCTGTCATCACAACTTTGTTGCAATTACTCTCTGCACGATTCCACACAACTGCCCTCGTGTTCTTTTCCTGCCTTTTGATGTTTTCAGCGCCCAGCCTATTCGAACTGCTAGTGTTCTAACTGAACTTATGACACGCATCTCCTGTTGCTCTAGCTCTATCTAGCGTCTGATCCTAAGAACATATTAATTATTTCAGACAAAATCGACTAGATCTTCCAAGAGTAAAATACCTAAACCTTTCCCGCCTTCGCCCCTACATCAACAGGTCTCGATCTGTAATAGCCTCTGAAATGCGATTTTGCTTTAATCGCAGCGCCCTTGGAACACTGCAGCTTGTGTATGGACCAATAACCGGTCCCTTCTCGGAACTATTGAGACAACGTAAGGGACCACTTTCTGAAAGACTTTCTGGATCCCCTGATGGCACCCCCTAGCCTTAAAGCGTAGTACATTTTCGCCTTGATGTAACTAGGGTGTCGCTTTCCTCTGGAAATCGACAAATCGAGCGTTCTTTCGCGCGCCACACCGTCGCACTCCTCATAACAAGCGACAAGGCTAAGTTTTACTGCGCCTAATGGAAAATCTAGCCCTATTCTAGTTAAGGTGGCTCCCCTGCATCCTTTCGAGTGTTTTCTTTACCCAATGACGTCTTTATCGACAGATTCGGTGAGGACTCGTTTTTTAGATTCGGTCAAGTTTGCTGGACAGAAACAGCCAGTCTGCTGCTTGTATGGATATAAATGATTTGGGGATGCTGACTGAAGAGTGAAATCTGGGTCAGTTTAGGGACGAATATATCTTCCAAGAGGAAAACACCCAAAACTTTCCCGTTTAGGGACTGACTGGGACAGAGACTGCAAAGCTGCATTGCTCCTGAGTGTGTTGTTAGCCCATCATTATAATGTATGAGTGACAGGGGATGTTTACCTTAGAGTATGATTGATTTTGACCTCGACTGTAGACAGTGCGAGGCTGCGCGGTAGGAAAATAGTGCGATGACGCTCAAGTCCTGGACCCGCTTTCGAAATTTGGGTTGCTTGAGTTTAGATGAGACGGGGGTTGATAAAGTGGGACTGGGGATGAAGCCTATGCCCTGGTGTTGGTTACGCTCAAACGTTCCCAACCGGGACGGAAGCATTTTGTGTAAGAGGTAATGTTTGTGTTAAATGATGTGCTTTATTTCCTGATGACAGAAATCGCATGTTACGCTTAGGTTAAATGGGGTGCTTTACTTGTTAATGTGAAAATGTACCAAATATTTTAATCTCTATCCTGGTGTCCTACAGTGATGCTGAATTGTGGAACAATATTTTTTTATTGAGGCTCACAATTTATATTTATTGTGAAACATCAAGGAATAATTTTATCTATATAAACTGGCGCTATTTTATGCTGAATTCAGCGTGAAATAATTTTTATGTCCTACAATTGGGTTTTTATATTATACAGGCTATAATTATTGCATTTATGCTGGATGATTGCTTACCTGGAAAATACTGCAATAATTATTGCTGAGCCTGAATTCTGTCTACCAAAATTATTGAACGGCTCACCTGATTTTTGAAGCAGGTTCACCCCGGTGTAGAGTGTAAGTAGTCTAGGTTGTTAGTAATATTTTTACATCCTTGGGCTATCGAAACATTCCCCTCGATCACCTCTCATTAAATTTGGTTTTCTATTCATTATTCATTCTAAGTCCAATTGTGGCATTTATTTATTTATTCAAGTTGGAACTATTTATTATTATTTGGATCTACCTATCCCAATTATTTTGCAGTTAATGTGTGTGGAGTACTGTACTGTAGCCGGACGGGCTGTAACACATGGACAGACGAGTGAAGAGCGACCTATTGCACAGAGTCACTCTTAACGCTTTGGCGACTAATTGAAGTAGCCTCATAGTCCAATTGAGAAGTAGGGCAAGAATGGAAAGGTAATGGTGGGTCAGTTGGGCGTGCATAAGCAGGAAACCTGCGGCTCTACGAGTTAGGAAGAAAGGCAAGCAGTAAGGTGATAGTGAACAAGCAGCGTACGGTGAGAGCCACGGAAGAGAGGTGTGAATCAGTGAATAAAAGGGGGGGATTTTGGGTTATTTTAATGCATGGAAGATGTGGTCGGTTATATCCACGAGGCTAATACGTTATTCGGGAAAAGTCTTCGCTGATAGGTAACACTACAGTAAATGACCTTGCTTACAGGGCCGGCTCAATGCCGGCGAGCAGGCATGCCGCGTTGGACATGACGGCCGCAGCAGCGTGCCTTTGGGTAAGCACCGCTCTAACCATCCCATAGGTCTCCATCGCTCGTGAATAAAGTACATGGATAAAAAAGGGGGGTGTCTTTATTGAGATGTATGGATTGGCTGGAACCCATTTGGAGTTGCAAATCTGCAAGTCATGTTAAATACATGTGACGATGGTCGAGGCATGTAGAAATCATTGCTGTCGAATGCTAGCACCAACAACAGTCTACCAGAAAGTCGATGGGAGGCCAGCCAGCAGACAAGCAGCATTAGAAGTTACTACCAACGCCGAGGGTCCTTGTAGAAGTATGCCTCAAACCTTCGCAAACCGTTCCATTGCGCGGCTGGCGACGGTTCTTGCAATCTCCGTGACCACTGAGAACGCCTCTGGATGGCATCCGCCAAGAGTAGAGATTGGAACAGGAACTAGCCTTCTTCTCCCCGGTAATTCGTCCAGAAAGCCTTAGTACTTTCGCCGCTTTTCCGTGCTCGCCGCATTGAGACTGGTCATCGGGTTAAAGTCCGGACTCTGGAGTGGGAGGGAGCGAGTGGATTGACGAGTTTTATGTCGAAATAGTCAGTTCCACCTGTGGCCCCCATGGCTCTAATGTCCGGTCTTGTCCGGTGTTGAAAATGCACACGCGGTTCGATGAAAGGGCGCCGGACCGCCCGTCCGAGATCATTGCCTAGCAAAGCGACCTGATTGTTGTGGCGATTATTGCGCTGGCATTCATAACGACAGTGCAGCAAATGATCCACATGGATGTCTAATGTCTCAGGGCACTCAGCTTCGGACAAGGAGTATCAGGGGCGAAAAACGGAGTTTGGCAGAAGTACTGCAGCCACACCGAGAAATCTTTGCTCCTGGTGTGTGTCCTCAACCCCGCACAAGGCGCACAGTGGACCCATCCCTTGGCTACAGGTAGTAACATCGAGGCGCGGAAAGCACAGGTACGGGTATTGCCAGGTGGCAACGCTTCCTGCGCCGCTGCGTGGACTGCGTCTGTAAGCTTCTTCTATGATGGTGGGTTGTTCGAGGAGAAGTTGCTAAACGGAAGTCTATGCGCAGATCGGCAAGAGGTATTCCAAATGTCGAAATCTTCGAGGGCGTCATCGTACTGGGACAGGTCCTTAATGGAGGTCGGCAAGAATTTGGTGCACAGCTTGTTCGACGCGGCACTGGATGCAAGGAATGAAGCAGCGCCAACGTCCGTCGCTAACGTCAGGCCAATTCCCAAAGTCGGCTTTTTGTCCTGGATCGGCTTGATAGGTAGTTGTAATTCCTTAAATATGGTGTTGTCGAGCAATCCTCCTGCCAACGTTCGGACACAGTTTTCGAGTAGGACGTCAAAATACTCGGCCCCTTTCCTTGTACAGGAAGGCGGAACGACTCGAAGAAGGTACCCCAACTTGCAAACCCCAAAACAGATTCGAAATAATTTAAAAGAAACTTGGGAGTCTTCAAGCTCCATGATGGCGTTGATAAGAGGTTCGAGGTTGTGGACATGGTCCAGGATGTGCTTTTCCATGAACGCCTTTGAACCTACTGGAGCGTTTAAGATAAAAACCCCTTCGCAGTATTTCTGCAACATGTCGGGGGGGTAGGCCGCTTGGACTGAGGCGACGGGGGCTGATGGCCACCAGATCTTTCATTTCGGTATGGCGAGATGAAGCCCAAGACGTTTGGCTTCCGGGGAGGACAAAACTTCGATGGCCTTGAGTAGTGCGGAGTGTTTGGCTACGACATAACCGTCATCGTGGTACCAAAGTTCCAAAAGCAAGGTTTTCAACTCTGTGTCCTCTTCGGGAAATGAAGATAACACTTCTCGAATTTTTATAGCGAGAGGATGGAGGACCAGGGCGAAAAGCAAGCCGCTGAGCGGGTCTCCTTGCTGAGTTCCCACGACGCTCCGTATCGTCTCGAATCCAGTCCATAGGAACGCTGGATCGTTGTTGTAGCAATACAACACCCAGCGTAGCAACTGGGGAAAAAGGTCCTTGACGGCTTTGAAAAAGGCTGCACGGCTACAGAGGTTGAAGGCATTCCTTAGGTCCACTGATAAAAGAGCATAGTCGGAACTTGTGCCGAATTTGTTCACAATGCGACGGACTCCATAAACCACAGTGTCAGTTCCAGATTTTGTGGCAATACTGACTTGCAGTCGCTGAAAGTAGCGTGCTGCTTTCTCATTGACTCGCTTTGCGAGGCGGCTGCTCACCAGTCTTTTTAAAGTTTCCCCCACAGCAATGGGGTGCGGGGTCATGTCTTTTTTTGCGAGTGGCGTGAGTGGGGCGCCGGCAACCCAGGACGCGAGCGTTACGGGAGCTTTACCAGAGGCCAACACGTTCACGAGGTCTGTGAGGGAATCCAGAAATCCCTCCTAGGAGGAAGATGTGGGGGCCCTTAATAGTTCTTCGACGTGACAGAGGCGAAGGCCAGATCCGCCAGGGGCTGAACCCGGGTTGAAATAACGAACAGCTTGCAGCACTTCGTCCTTCGTGATCGGTGTGATTGTGGGTGTGTGTGTGGGGGGTACGAAGCGTTCTTCGTCATCTCCTGGAGCTTGTAAAGTACATTGCTTGTGGGGCATCCATCGTTTCCGGGTATTCGAGAATAGTCGAGTATTCGTGAGTGTGCGAGGATCAAGAGGTATCTGAGCCTGTACTTGGATCCGGTGTGGATTGCAGGTAATACCCAGCACCCCCTGCCACGTGTAAGTGGCAAAAGTACAGTACAGTGGTTCGAGTGCACAGAGCCCTGCGCGAGTACTCACACGAGTATTTTTTGATTGATGTAGAATCATTGTTTTGTAAGCTTACAGTGTGAGTAGTGCACGGAGACATCTGGTAAGGTCCGTACGGTACTTAGAGGCACGCTACCGCGGCCGTAATGTCCAACGCAGCCTGTCTGCTGGGGGGCCTTGAGCCGGCTTTCTAGGGTAATTTTAGAGGTATTACTGGGCACCCTGTAGGATATTTCGGGCCACAACCGACCATATTTTTCAAATATTAAATCACCCCACATTTTCCCCACGTAGGATATTCCGGGCCACAACCGACCATATTTTTCAAATATTAAATCACCCCACATTTACCCCACGTAACCTCTGTACCTTCTGAATCTGCCTACGGTTTTCCGCCACATTTCTCCAAGTACGGTTAGAGCAAGCGCTGCCGCAACACTCGTACAGCGCGATAAACATCGTCATTACGGCACTTACTGCAACCAAAACGATATCCTCCTCTCATCCGTGGTGGTAGATCTTTATTTGTCATACAATGTCGCACAGAGGCGTGCGGAGGGTATTTATAAATTAACTACGGATGCGGGCGGCGGGTAGAAACTTGTCGCGCCTGCATTATTTGGAGACTAAATGCAAAACGGGTAACGAAGTCGCGGAGCTCCTGTTGAGGGGAGGAACCGCGACGGGAAGCAGCGAAGGAAGCAAGGCGGCGGAAAAAAGCCTTACCGTCGTCGCCCAAGGCGCCATAGATATCAATCCCGACGGGGGAGAGGAGGATATCGTTTCGGTTGCAGTAAGTGCCGTAATGACGATGTTTCTCGCGCTCTGCGAGTGTCGCGGCGGCGCCGGCAGTAACCGTACTTGGCGAAATGTGGCGGCGTGCGGAGGGGTGGGCAACAGTAACGTCGACGGCTATATCGGTACTGTGAAGCCCGTATGCAGCGGGTATGTAAATATCCATTCGTAGCACGGGGGACTCCGAATGCCCAGATGAGTCGGGAACCTGGTGGAGGAGCGGATGTTCGACGAGGGCGACGATCCCAACTTCCTTGCAGTAGCGGGCAAGAACGTTGCGGAGGATGTGGTGACGACGAGTCATTCCGTCTTCGTATTTGCAGGTCAACGCGTGTTGACCACTTGGATCTAAGACGGGTGCGATGTCGGCCGAGGGGCGGGAGCAGACCGGACAGCGAGTAGATCCAGGGAATAGCGCGATGCCGAGACGTAGAGCCAGAGCGACTTTCCAGGCGGAAGAGGACATGTACATACCGCGGTGGGGGTGAGGAAGCGAAGAGAAAACAGTCGATGCGGAGGATGTGCGCACGGAGAGGAGCCGTGCTCGGTCGTGGGCTGCCGCGGACGAGAACAAGCTATCGGACTTCGATAGCATGAGTTCAGTTGTGATCGCAGACTGGAGCCTTTCGCCGGGGACCGGCGATGAACAACGCTCGAAAAGAGCCGTAGCTGTAAGCAACGAAGACAGCTGCGGGTGGCGGGAGGATAAGAGCGAGATGGCAGACCGAGGGATCTCTTCCAAGTGGCGGTCCTGGGAAAGGGTAAGCAGGTCGGAGATAAGTCGAAAAGAATCAATTACAGATGCTGCGTATGCAGCCTCGGTAATGTCTGAAGTTTGCAGGAGACCTAGACCGCCCATTGAGAAGGGGAGAGAGGCTTGGAGCCAGGCTCGCTCTGGACAGGGCAGCTGCAATTGGTGGAACGCTTCCCTCTGCTTCTGATCGAAGCTAGCGGCGAGAACCGCAGATTGAGTGGGTCTCATCCGTCAAGATTGATATCTATGGCGCCTTGAGCGACGATGGCAAGGGCTTTTTCCGCTGCCTTCCTTCCTTCGCTGCTTCCCGTCGCGGTTCCTCCCCTCAACAGGAGCTCCGCGACTTCGTTACCCGTTTTTGCGTTTAGTCTCCAAATAAAACATTTGCAACAGGTTTCTACCCGCCGCCCGCATCCGTAGTTAATTTATGAATACCCTCCGCACGCTTCTGTACAACATTGTACAACCTATAAAGACGCACCACCACTATCTACAAAAGTTGCAAATTTACTTAATATAGAGGAATGGTGGATTTACAGATACTCGCGTTAATGACCACGGCCGTCATCGGCTAGGGTTAATGGACTTCAGAGCAGAGGTTGATCTGCTCAGAATACCCTCCGGAATATTATAGAGCACCCTGAGTGAATGATCCTCGTTGAGTAAAGAAAGGACACAACTCGTACTCATTCAACCTTTTTAGGTTATGGGCTCAGAGAACAACGCTTCATCTGAGTCAACAATCAAATGTGTTCTTCCTGATCTTCGTCTCCGTCAGTCTAAAAAGACAGTAGAAAGCCCATCAAGTCTCCAAACAGAGTAGTCTGTCTGCCAGGACGTAAAGCTTTTGAGAACCTCTCTGCCATGAGGCTAAACTTTTTAGTTCACCTCTAAATTTATATCAACCCATCGTCATCCTCAGAGACATCGCTGAGTACATCATGTCTGACTCAGACGACTCAGGGAAGTCCAAGAAGATCTTTCGCTTCCACAGGAGGATGGGTCAGGACTAAGCTATGTGGTGCTTACGTCTTCGAGCCGCATGCAGGGTCAAGAGTCTCCGGAAAGTTCATGCATGAAACCCGAAGCCGGCCAGGGTCAAGAGTCTCTGGAAAGTCCTTGCATGAAACCCGACGCCGGCCATTTCTGACGCCAAGGAGAAAATAATCGATGCAGAGAAACGCAAGATCTCATCAAATCAAGATAATGCTTTTGGAATCATTATCTTCGCAATAGGCAACTCTCCTCTCCGCATCATTGCCGATTTAGACGACGACCCCTCCAGAATGCTCTAACTTCTCGACGCATGCTACACATCAGATCAAACAGTGTCTAGAATAGCAGTGCAGACGCAATTATTACGGACACAATACGTCCATCAAGAGGTGGCTAAGTAAATTGAGGAGTATACTGCAGGGCGAGGAAGCTGCGGTCGCCGAAACGTATAAGGCTCCATTGATTCTTGCATCCATCAATACCGTTTGTGCACTGGAAACTATTGCAGCAGCTTCTTGAACTCAAGACGGCCCGCAACTCGCTTGGGAATATGTCCCTACAACTATAATCGATGATTGTATCGATCAGCGTTTCTCAGAATCCAAGCATCGTCGCAATTGTGGACGCAAAGCAAATCCTGGACAGAAATTGTACCCCCCAAAAGTTGATGAGAGTAACACATCCAACCATTTAGTTGACGGCGATGCTGTCACTCGTGCTCTTGATACTGTCCTTCATCCGGTGCACTAGGAAGCTCATCCGGTACATAGGTTTTAAAACATGAATTCTTTGGTAACAAAGGACACTCTGAGGCTGATTGATACATGGGCGCGAACATCCTTGGCAATAGTTGAACTGCAAATTGAAGCAACGTGTAATGGTGGCAAATGAGGCCTCAACACGAACGCAGAACAGATAATTTGATAGTTTAAATGGGGGAGAAAAGAATAAAGAAGATATCGACGGGCCGCCGTCTGCACTATGAAACAGACAACGAAGGAGCGCACTACAGTTCTACCTCTGAAAGACTACAACATGTAATACGACAGAGGAGCTACCTTTCATTTTTTCCACTCTGAAGCCTCAATAGTTCCAGATCCTTTCAGGAATACGATGACCGCACAGGTAGTCCCTCTGAGAAATCGACTGTTGTCACTTCGAGAATTAGAGATGTGATAGTAGAGTTCGAGCACGTTTTTTTCTCAGTTGTCATCAGCACTTCACTTACTAGGCCTTAGATACATTCTTTGGTACGCCAAGAAGCTGACAGGTAATAAAATTTCAAAAAAGAAGAATTCGTTTTACCACTCTGGTGACCGATTCGGATAAAAGCTCACCCACTACACTAAAATAAATAGAAAACCGATCGTTTCTAACTTTCTAAAGATACTGTGGTGCTGTACAGTACTTACAAGCTCTACCGTACAGATGAGTTAGTGCTTATGCACAGAGAGCATCAACAATATTCCGTTCGGACTAGGCAAAAAATGGAAGTGGAGTGCTGTTGTATGCTCCTGTTTCGAACTCGCATTTCGGTGATGGTGAACAAATAGAAAAGAAATAAAACACTTAGGCATGCTGTCGATGATAGAGTCTGATGTTTCGGTGCTCGGTAATTAGAATTTAGATGACGCACTGACCAGTCATTTCGACATGCTCCCTCCAGGACTGGGCAAAGAGGACTCGGCAATACACTTCAACCATTTGTAGTGCTGCAAAGGTGAGTCCCCGACTAGGATTTTCGTCAATGAATCTACACGGTTTTCTGTTGAAGAGTTATACTGTACTGTAACCGTTCAGTTACTTACGGCATTCTTGACGTAATGATAGCGGATGCCGATGTGCTTCAGCTTCCGTAGTCCATGAATCTCTTCCTTCCATCGGATATTTCCCAGGTTGTCCTGATAGCTGACAGTACGTTTCCGTTGCGGACAAAATATTTTCTTCAGCACCAAACAAACCCATTCAACCTCACGTACACAGTTACTGAGGGCGTAGAACTCCGCTTCAGATGTTGGAAGTGTGGTTGCAGATTGCAGCCTCGAGCTTCACACAACATGACGACCGTTGATCATCAATACAATAACCTGATCAGGAACGGCGATTAAAGTGATCGCGAGCCCAGTCCGCATCACTCCAAGCCTTCAAAACAACTGCACCATTACCATTCGGAAGAAATATACCAATGTCCTGCGTACCAATGAGATAGCGGACGACGTGCTTAACCATTTTCTACTGCTTGAGTTCGGGTGCGGATTGAAACTTTCCCAACATAGAAACCGCTGTGGAAATGTCTGGTCGGGTCCTAGCTGCCAAAATAGTAGCAAACCCGACATTCTCCGAAACGGTACATCATTCACTTCTTACATTTCCGCGACAGCCAAAGACTTTCAGTCTTCATAGATGGGACAGGATAACGCCAAAGGAGACCGTGTCGGTTTCTTATCTTCCATTCCTGACGCCTCAATGATTTTCCCGATGTACGGTCGCTGCGACAGGAAGGTACCAATCGGAAGTTGATTAACTTGGACCCCCGGGATCTGTTTGCACACTCCGAGTTCGGATGTTTTAAATTGCATGGATAGCTCTCCTCTGACCTTAAAACCTCTGTTTCCGTACCATTAATCAATATGTCGTCCATTTTCACCAACAAGAACACTGATTGGGAACTTCTACCACCAATAAATAAACAATCGTTAGACTTCGACATCTTGAACCCGATTCGGTGAAGTATCTTCCCCAACATCGCGTTCCAAAGCTTGGGAGCTTGGCGTAGACCGTACAGGGACTTCAGGAGCTTCAAAGTTATTCGAGCGGAGTTGAAAGACGTCCCTAGAATGTGGGGAAGTCTGCTCCATACTTCTTTCGACTCAGATAGTGTAGCGTACAGATAACCACCCCCGAAATCAAAGTGCTGAGTTGTCCAGCCCTTGGCTGCGGAGATGGCTTATATTATCCGAGCGGACTCAATGCAGGCGACTGGAAAGTATAGCTCAAATTATAAGAAGTCGCCATCGTTCAGGAAGCTTCCCCTTGATTCTAGCCTACCTCTAAACCTTTTCGGATGTCCCTGTTCATCTGTCTTCAAGTTGAGGATGACTTCGGACGGAAGAACTTTGACACTTGGAGGTTGGATAGCCTTTTCATCCCATGTCCCGGCATTGTGGAGAGTGTCATACTCTTTGTTGATTGCCTCAATCCACTATTTCCGTTCGGATGACTTGGGAGCCTCTCCCAGTTTGGGCTCTTCCGAGGTTTGCACAAAAATCTGTAAGGCCTTATGACTATATTTGACGGCTCGCATGGGACGCAGACCGGATCAGTTTGAATTTGTTGTTTTAGGTTCGGGTTCCTAGTCATACGTAGCCGGGATATGAGTGAGGCTATCTTCCGTAGTCGATTCGTCGTGGGATTCGTCTGAGAATGAAGATGGCTCCGAGTCATCATCATCGCCATCGTGGTCGTCATCGACCCCTGAATCGTTCACTCCAGAGTCAGGACTTTCCGATTGGGATATCGGAATGTCAATATAGTCATCATTCGAGCGGTTATCGTCTCAAATGGAATAATTCTGCAATTCATCTTGTCGGAAAAACTTTAAACCCGGGAATTCATCCTCGTAAGCACGCACATGCTTTGTCCTGACAAGTTCCGATTCGGTCAACACCAAAGAGACACCCCTACCATCATGTCCCAATCATAGTCCCTCCTCCAAACTTCTACTGATGGTGGGCAAATTTTCCGAGCCGGGATGATATAACATACGACAACCGACTGGTTTGACGTACCACAGCTCAGGGAATTGATTTTCGCACACGATTTCAAAGGGAACTTTCTCTGTCTTGGAGTGAAGAACAACGTTCTCTCAAGCGGTAAGAACTCACCCTGTTGCCCGACTGCTTTTCGAACTTCTTTACGAACGAGAGAACAGCATCTGAAGCTTCACCTTTCTTCCGGATGGGAATAGTGTGCACAAACAGAGAGTGCTAATCCACGATGGTGACAAAGTAGTTGTGCCCATCTTCAGATTCCGTTCGTATTTTCCCCTTTGTGTCTGCATGCAAGTTTCCGAGTAACCTTACATTGGTGAGACTGCCTTGATACTGTTTGCGAAATTTTGACTTGGTGCATACTACACATCCTTTCCGTGTCGGGAGCCACTTAGAAAGGAGTCTGTCTCAGATGTTGCGGTTGATTTGCAATAGGGTAGGAGCATGGCCTTAACGCAAGTGTCATGCCTTCACCATGTCGAATTTTTGCATTTCCCTTTACCGAGTCGGTTAATCACTCCTTTTCTCGTCAGGAACCGAAGAGCGTTCTATTTCATCCCGTTTAATGTTACCGAATATTTCGTTATTTTCCGTATCGTTGTCGTCAATGTAGACACCAGACAACAGCTCTGGGGTAGTTTTCCTTTTGGTCACCGAACAGTTTGGATGATTACTGTACGCACTGGCGACAGCCATCGATGCGCGTACTTCGTCTTGATCGATCTCTGACAGTTCAATCGGAACGTATTCTTGATGGTCAGAGATGTAGAACAACCCATCTCGACCTTGCTTTGCACAGCGTATTACGGTTTGTCCGTCCTCGGTATCGATCATCAAGGCCATCACAGGTATGAGGAGTGATAGGGGTAAATCGGCGGGGGAGGAGATCCTCAGAACCAATTACCCTGAGAAGGAGGTGTTGCGAGTGACAAAAGTGCTGCCGTGGTATTGTTGAACGAACAAAAGGGAGTGTATATAGATGAGAGTTGAGGAAGCTACAAGCAAGTATAAAAGGGGCAGGGTCTACCACCGACGCTCTGCGACTAGCGTAAGAAAACGTTTTCTTGGGTCTGAAGTTGACTCTCAACTTCCTACTACTCGGGGCTTGACTTGAAGTTGTCTGCCAACTTGCTTCACCTCCACTAAAGGAAGCAGTTTACTCGGCTTATATAGACTTTTGGCTACCCCAAAAGTCTCAAACAAACATACTAATAACCATAAAATGTATTCACGGTAATCGTGTGAACCAGAGAGACTATTAGAAGATATTTCCTCAAGGTAAATATCTAGGTGCCATACCCATGCCAGCCACCCATCGGCCAGGGGTGGGAATTGATGTGGCCATTATATAGACCTTTCAGAGCTACTTGTATCACCCACAACCTGGAACTGTACTGACATCTACTATGACAGCGTGTCCTAAAATGAAAAAATCAACCGACGAATTTGCCACACTCACCCAAATTAAAAATATCTTGCAAATTCAAAAACTGTAAAAATATCTTCCCAATTCCGATACTGTATACAATCATGGTCCTCATCTAGATTTTTTTGTGTGCGAATTTGCGCACATCACGCCCTCCCGCTCAAGACGAACGTCCCGACTCGTCACTGCTCTTCTTCTGCTTCCGTTAGTGTTCGCTGTCTTATTGATAAAATGTATGGTCTCTCAAACGGGTACGGATGCAACTGATTACCAATATGATGCTCTAAAAAGTAGGTTCGCATTACTGGTACCTCACTTTGTAGCATAGCCTCATATATTGGTTTGATAACATCGAGGTGGGGTTGAATACATTCTTCTTCCGTGACTCTTCCGAATCTTCCAAGAGTGAAAAAATATATGTGATATGCAAACTCTTCTGGAAGATGCCGGAGGAATGGATGCGATAAGAAAAGAAGACGCGCATCATCAAGAACGAATCTTCGTAAGATAAGTGCGGTCCATGTAGCGCCCTAAAACATAAACAGATGCTTATCATGAAATAAGAAATGACCTGCGCATCGTTCGCATCCTCGGAGATATTGCGCAGCCAAAAAGATAATCTTCTTCTTCCGACTGTATGCTGTGCATGGTTGTGAAGGAGAGCTAGAGATGAAGTTGTGGTGGACGGTCCCGATGAATGGCCGCGACCAGCTCCTGACGTACTGGGACCTGCACGAGGTCCTCTCGGGGGACGACCGGAACCTCTTCTGGGCGGGTTGTCTCCTGAAGGTCCTCCTCTGGTCATCATCACTGCTTCAGGAGGATCCTCGCCGCCTCCAACGTTCCCAATTTGTGGCGGAGAAACGTAAGGTTCCCATAGAGGATACGGGACCAGCCTGTATTCCATATCCGGGGGTAAGGCGTAACCTCTCAGTCGCACGTCTTGGTTGTTCTTGAGAAATACGTAAATTGGACGGATAATATTCAGATACGTTTGCGACAAGTCTCCAGCAGCTACCATTCCATATCTTCCTATAGAGTAATGATATATTACCTCCACAAACTCTGGACCTGCTTCCGTGAACCTTCCGTTTTGGAATGAAAATAGAACTCTTATTAATAGTCGGAAATCTTCTTCAGGTAGCAATGGTCCGTTCAACGTACGAAAACATAGGCATATATTAATGTAGAAATGGATGATTACGTGGAGTTCGTAGTAGTCCCGCGTAACCGAGATGATCCATTCCCAGGCCCTTTTTCCTCCCATAGGAATCATTCTATAGTTAAAGATGAGTATGCCCCGTGGTTGCGCATAGTCCTGTGTGAGAAGGAATTCTTCAGGCCTCTGATGGTAAGGGACCAGACGACGTGCATGGATGGCCCTCCTTGATCTCTTCCCTGAGCTTGAACAGAGCTGATAGTGCGGGTGTCTTTCCTTCCGTGACGATGCAAGGGTTCGAGTACTTGGTTTGGAAGGCCGGCCACTTCACAGCCTGCTGCATTGCTTTTCCATGTACTACAAGTACTTTAGAGCCAACTGAAAAGGTTCTGACTGCAGGTTCTGCATCCTTATTTCTTGTCTGTGTTAGCGCGCGGTGTGATCTCCAGCCTTCGGTGGCCAGTAGTTCAACTTCCCTACTCTCTTCATCGATAATATTTGTTTCCATGTCTCTCTGTAACATTCTAGGAGCCCTTCCGTACATTAGCTCGAATGGTGAGCGTCCATTTCTTCCTCTTCTTCGAATAGCCGTATAACACTTTTGGTAAGGCATCTTCCCACTGGATTTCATTCTCCGACATAGTTTTCGATATTGCTCGTTTGATGGTTCCAACCATCCTCTCCGCTTTCCCGTTGGACATAGGAGCGTATGCGAGAACGGTCTTCAGCTGAATCCCTTTCTCTTCCAAAAAACGAAGCAGTGAAGTTGCAGTAAAACAAAGGGCGTTATCCGAGATGATCCTTTTTGGAAGACCAAACGGTTCAATTATTTCTTTTTCGATGAATCTCAGTACCACCTCAGCATTTGCCTCCGACTGCAACTGCTATTGGCCATCCAGTAAGATGTTCCACCCCTATAAGGAGATATTTGTTTCCGGAAGAAGTTTCCTTGAACGGGCCCGCGAAGTCAATTGAGAAGGTTTCAAAGAGACCGGAAACTGGAAAACTTAGGGTTGTCTTATACTTCCGTATTGGAGTGAATTTTTGGCAGTTGTCGCAGCTTTTCACGAAATTATAGACGTCCTTATGGATACCGGGCCACCAGAATCTCTCAGTTACGAATTTTTGGTTGTTTCGAGATCCCAATGCCCTAGCTCATCATGGAAAGTCCTCAAGATCTTCATTCTTTCTTTCAAAGGGGCCACTAGTCGGGGACCGGCTTTAGTGTGCCGGAAGAGTTTCCCATTCCACAATGTAAAAGCCTTTTGATTCCTGCGTACCCAATTTCTGTGTTCAAGATCAACCTTTCTCATTTCTAGTCCATCGAGGAATTTGATCAGTCCGTGAATATTAGCTTCGTACTCGTTATCGTTCGGCAACTGCAACTCGGCGACTCCGACGATGTCCTCCGAAGCTTTTTCATTTGGAATCAGTGCGTCCCTCAAGCGGGATAGGTAATCGGCAGGCTGATTATTGCGTCCGGGTCTATACACAATTTCAAACCGATATTCTGCGAAAATGTCGAGCCATCGGGCCAAGCGGTGATGTACATCCTTCTTTTGGAATGCTGTTTTAAGTGCCTGGTGATCAGTTATCAAGACAAATTTCTCGAGTGATAAAAGGTATACGCGAAACTTTTTCAGCGCGAAGACGACAGCTAGCGCTTCTTTCTCGCAGACTGAGTATCTCTTTTCCGCATCATTCAGAGTTCGGCTTGCGAATTGAACAGGGTGTAGTCTTCCGTTTTCATCTTTTTGGGACAAAACGGCACCCAAAGACCGTTCTGAGGCATCTGTCTCCACAACGAATGGTCTCTTGAAATCTGGGTACATGAGAACTGGGGGGACACATAGCTTATCTTTAAGCTCCTGAAATGCAGTTTCCATTTCCTTGTTCCAGTAAAATTTTCCGTTCTTCGTAGTGCTGGCATGTAACGGTGCTGCAGTCTTGGCGAAATCTTTGATAAATCTTCTGTAATATGAGGCCAGTCCTAAGAAGCTTCGGACCTCCGTCTTTGAAGCGGGCCTTGGTGCCAACTTTATTTTTTTCGTTTTCTCTGGATCCACTCTAATTCCCTCTTGGTCGACGATATGACCGAGTAATTGGATAGAAGTTTTCGCAAAGAAGCATTTGCTCAACTTAATTTTCAAGCTATACTCCGATATCCTCTCCACAACTGTCTTGACGTGCGAGATGTGCTGATCCAATGTTTCTGAGAATATGACGACATCATCGATATAGACTCTTGCGAATGGAAGTCCTTTCAAAACCTCGTTCATCATTCTTTGGAATGTAGCTGGTGCATTCATGAGACCAAAAGGCATCACTTCGAACCTGAACGTACCGGCTTTGCTGGTAAAGGTTGTTTTTTCCTTACATTTTTCATCCAATGGAATCTGCCAATAGCCAGTGTAAAGGTCAATTGAGGTGAAATATCTCCCGTCCTTCAGGTCCTCGAGGATCTCCTCCATGTTCGGAATCGGAAATCGATCGGGTATCATTCTCTGGTTCAGTTGTCGGTAATCGACGCAAAAACGCAGCTTTCCATCCTTCTTTGGTGCGACCACAACTGGAAACGACCATGGGGATGAAACTGGTCGAATAATATCATTTTTCAGCATACTTGTAACATTTTCTGAGATAAATTGGTCATATTTTGGCGGTTGACGTCTAGGCTTGTGGTAAATCGGTTGAGTGTCGGTAAGTTCGAACCGAGTGAGTAACCGGTACACTTCTTGTCTTAAATCTGAAACGCTCCATGCAATTACTTCGGAAGATGTTAACATGTCGGATATTTTCAGTGAGGCGGGGGCGGGAAGGTGCTGCACTTTTCCTTGGATTTCTGCCATTTGGCGCCCTTTTTCTTCTTGATCCTCAACCTCAATATTTTGAAGGACCTCTTCCGTCGTGCTCACATCTTCATATATGGAATTCGACGTATTCTTATTTTCTTTGCAAAGGTAATCTTCTTTCATGCTCCGAATTCTGTCCTTTGATTCGATATCATCGCAAAAAGAAACACATTCGGGTTTCAAACTTATCCTAGAATTCCAGTCGTCATCTGTTTCAAACCCGGAATCATAATCGTCCCATGCCATGTTCATTACCCCCGAGGGTACCCTTTTCCACTTCCGAAAGTGTTAGTTGGTTCCGAATCTTCGCTGTCATAGCTAGAAGTGAAATCTTCACTGTCCGTTTCTTTTAAATCTTCAGGATGCGTGCTTTTGTCGAAATCCAGGGGCATCTTCACGGTTCTGCCGTCAATATTAACTGAAACCATTTGGTTGCCCAAGTCAATGCATGTCCTAGTCTTTCCATGTGGGCAGCCAATGATTGCATCGAAAGGGAGATCCGGCATGACAAGAAAGTCTACATCAACTTTAGAGTCCCCAAAGAACACGGAAACCTTGTCAACAGTGCCCATGCATTTTGAGACGGTTCCATCCGCTACAGTTATTTTTCGAGTCGTTGGAGTAATTTCGAGACCTAGATCTGTCACCAAAGTTTCTGAAATGAGGTTTGGAACAGCACCCGAATCGAAGAGAGCTTGGGTTTTCATACCCAATACTTTGACTGGTACCAGCTTAAGACGTCTTGGTGCTGTCGAGGCCGATTGAAGAAACAGTTTCTTACCCTTAGCGGACTTATTAGACCTGATAATTTTTTTGAGTTCTTTTCTCGCATCCTCTGCGTCGCCCCTCAAAAGTTGACCAAACGTTATCCCAGTTGGGGCCGATGCAAGCTCAGCCACCAAATTGTACCTCTTCACATACTCTAGTACGTCCTTAGAGATACTCTTAACTTTCTTACTCTTTTTCGTCTTCTTGGCCGGAGTGACTCCCACTCCTGGAACAACTTGATCAGACCTCTTGGTTCGAGGAGGTACAGGTGCTGGGATATGCTCCAGCATTCCATACTAGCCTAGGTTTCTTCGATAAAATGTTCCCTTCCCCATCCCTTTTTGTCATCATTGACTTGACTAATCTCTTCAGCGATGGATACGTTACCGGCATCCGTCAACCTTTGATCCCTTCTATTTTGTAAGATTTTCACCTCTGGTCCTGACTCACTCCTTGCTTCCGATAAATTTGCTCTTCTGTTGTCTTTAGACCAGCAGTTACTTTCATGATGCCCATATCGACCGCACTTTGCACAACGAGTGTTTCTATGTGGATTATCAGGACACCTGTTTGCAAAGTGTCCAGGCTTGTGACAGTAAGAACAGACTTCTGCGGCTTAGGGGCCCCAGACTGGTTCTTCTTAATGGTAAGAGTAAGGCTTTCCAACTGCGAGGTTATCATGTCAAGTCGATTATCGAATCGGGTTTCCAACCTTTCTTCCAAGTTTTTGACATCGCTCCTGACAGATTCTAATGCCGCTGCACTAGTAGCCGGCCTTTGATAATTCTTTTCAGGATGTACGATAGACATCGATGTGCGGGTTTCCCTCGGTACCTCACTCAGTGACTGAAACGTCTCCGAATTTTTGACAAATTCTACTATGGTACCCTTCAGTTCATCAAAAGTGTGAGGGCCCTTGATGAGGAGGAAATCGGAGAGCCGCTTATCCCCATAGCCGCCTTACGCAGCATTCCGTACTTGGCTTGGGCGTTGAACCCAGCCTTTTCATAAAGATCACACAAGTACACCAATGAGCTTAACAAATCGTCGAAGTTGAGCCGGGCCTCTATGGCGGTACGAATCATCTCATCTGGTTCTACCTCCTTAGCATACTCTTTCACAAGCCACTCACATACCTCACCGAAGTTACGCCCATTCCCGTTAAGAGACCACCCGTCGATAAACTTGGACTTATATTTGTGCTTTGCGTCACCATGAAGATAGGCGAAGATACTTGCGGCCTTCTCTTCATCGCCCTTCTCTCGCATCACTACACAGTTGACATATGTGTAAAGAAACTCCTCAACGTCTTCAGTCTTGCCCCCTGTGAACGTTATACGAGCAGCGTTGAGATCCATGATTACAGAAAAAGATCCCCCGAAGTGTTCCTTACTACTGCTCAACTCGAATACCTCGGGTGCAACCCCCTCCACAAGAGTACCAAATGATAGGGGTAAATCGGCGGGGGAGATCCTCAGAACCAATTACCCTGAGAAGGAGGTGTTGCGAGCGACAAAGTGCTGCCGTGGTATTGTTGAACGAACAAAAGGGAGTGTATATAGAAGAGAGTTGAGGAAGCTACAAGCAAGTATAAAAGGGGCAGGGTCTACCACCGACGCTCTGCGACTAGGTAAAAAAGTTTTCTTGGGTCTGAAGTTGACTCTCAACTTCCTACTACTCGGGACTTGGCTTGAAGTTGTCTGCCAACTTGCTTCACCTCCACTAAAGGAAGCAGTTTACTCGGCTTATATAGACTTTTGGCTACCCCAAAAGTCTCAACAAACATACTAATAACCATAAAATGTATTCACGGTAATCGTGTGAACCAGAGAGACTATTAGAAGATATTTCCTCAAGGTAAATATCTAGGTGCCATACCCATGCCAGCCACCCATCGGCCAGGGGTGGGAATTGATGTGGCCATTATATAGACCTTTCAGAGCTACTTGTAGTATCACCCACAACTGGAAACTGTACTGACATCTACTATGACAGCGTGTCCTAAAATGAAAAAATCAACCGACGAATTTGCCACACTCACCCAAATTAAAAATATCTTGCAAATTCAAAAACTGTAAAAATATCTTCCCAATTCCGATACTGTATACAATCATGGTCCTCATCTAGATTTTTTTCGTGTGCCGAATTTTGCGCAAATCAAGGAGAACATTAATTCCCTTCTTCACCAAAGCCGGAGCGGACAGACGACTCAACGCAGTGTCTGGAGCCACCAATGTATCTGACAATGTAACTCAAACGGGACCCTCTTCACTGTACCAAACTACCCGTCAGACTCCTTTAGCATCTGCTATAAGATTTAAATCGTCGGCTAACGAGATTGACACATCACACTCCGTTCGGTTTTGGACAAGTTCCGCATACTGGGTCATGTGTGACGTTATTCCCGATTCCAACATCATGTTATCAGACTTCCACTTCGGTTTAGCCATCGCAAAACGCTGCTTAGACTTCTTACCGGTCCTACTAATCCGTTTCAGCTTGTCACTTTGGGAGTATTTATCTTCCGAGTAGAAGCCTCCATTCAATTTGAATGATTTCCTGCCTGATTTGAGGCGACCGAGTCTGTCGTTCGGGTTCTGTGGGGGTATCCCAACAATCTGCGCGCCTGTTTCCCGGACGGTTGCAAAAGGTGCACTTCTTTTTGTCAACCTTTGCTGCATGGCCTTTCTACGTATCGGATTTAAGCGCTTTCCACTCGTCAATGGGTCTCACGGCGACGGCTTCCCACGTAATATCCCGTTCGGCCAATGTCTTGATAGCTGCCGTTACGGGTGCAAGCTCAGAAACTTCGACGGATGAGACGAGAATACTAGCGGTAAGAGTGTCGTCGAGCTTTGCATCCATGTTGCGGAGCTCCTTGACGATGCCAGCCATCCTATCGATATGCCTGGCCATGTCTGACTTCAGACTCTTGTATCGAAGGGAAACCAACTCAGAAATCTTAGTTATTTTAGATGCTGTTGACGTCGACCGATTTGGGCATCAAGCATCTCCAACATTTTCTCAGGTTTCCCTATCACCGTACGGACATCGCGAGGTATGTGATCGCTCAATGCATCCATTATGATGTTACTGGCTTGACGCTGCCGTTTGGCGAATTTTGCTTGAGCTTCAGAATATCCCATATGGGTAGTGGAAGACAGCACTCCATCGAGGTCCTTGGCGGAGCACGCGGCCTCAACGCGAAATTTACACAGACCAAAATCGGACTTGTCATCAAGAGGACTGATGTTAAGCTTCTCTTGATCAGCCATGGCCACAAAAGACCGAAAAGGAAAACAAATTGAGGGTTAAGAACGTTGAAAGGGCTAGTCGTGAGGTCTAGGCCCGTAAACTTTCAAGAACAAAGGATTGGTTTTGCCACTCTGGTGACCGATTCGGATAAAAGTTCACCCCCTACTCTAAACTAAATAGAGATCCAATCGGTACTAATTTTCTAAAGATATTGATTGTGGTGCTCTACAGTACTTACAAGCTCTACCGTACAGATGAATTCGTGCTTATGAACAGAGAGCATCACCAATATTCCGTTCGAGCTAGGCAGTAAATTGAAGTGGAGCGCTGTTGTACGCTCCTTTTTCGAAGTCATATTTCTGTGATGGTGAACAAATAGAAAAGAAATAAAACAAGTAGGCATTCTGTCGATGATGGAGTTTGATTTTTTGGTGCTCGGTAATTAGAATTTAGATGACGCACTGATCAGTTATTTCGACATGAAATGTATTCCGGGTTCCGAAACTACGATGTTGTACTGTGTTATCCAACGGACTATACTCTTGTTGGATACGGCTTCTGAGGTACCTCTACTGGATTGTATGCGCTTCCGAATCCGAAAAGAATGGATGCCGTGAGTGTAGCAAACGAAGTATCCGCAGATATGTCTACCAGGAGCGATGCGAAGCTGTGGTTCCGTAGACTTGCTCAAATCAATAACAGCGATCTTTAGAATGTCCACAAGCATAAACAAGTTATTCTTGCTATTGTTAAAATTTGATCAGTTTTCGGGGCTTGTAAATTTTGGAAAGCAAGTATGCCAAACCCCCTTATTCGGCCCAGATACCCCTTGCCCTAAAGCAGGATGCCATGAAATGCTGGATATCTACAGGGAACACTGGCTACATTGTCGCTTTGGCTGCGAGCGGAATACTCACCATAACAACCAGGTGACTTTACTGGGGAACGAACTTGCAAGAGCCGCCTGACGTCCATTCATTCATCGAACTCGTCTACACTACCAAAACAGGACGAGGCCGGATATCAGGGCGATGGGAGCCGCCGGTGGCACGGATTATTTTGATGTAACCTTTGTCAACCCGCTCGCTCCCTCCCATGCAAGAGCCAGGGCTTTCAACCCACTCACAAGCCTCAACGCAGCTCTCGCAGAGAAGCAGCGGAAATACCAAGGGTTCCTTGCTGAGCTGCCTAGGAGAAACAGGCTGGTTCCTGTTCCCATCTCAACGCTTGGAGGTTGGCATCCGGTGGCGTTCTCCGTCGTCAAGGAACTCGCGAGAACCGTTGCCACCCCCGCGATGGAATGGTTTCGAAGTTAGAGCCATTCTTTACAGCGGCATCCGCTTTGACAGTAACCTCCAATGCCGCTTGTTTGCTGGCTGGCCTCCCTTCCACCTTCTGGTAGATTGGAGTGCCATCCACAGCTTTCGACGCATCGTACGGTTTCGCAATTGGCTTGACAATGATACGATATCTACGCTCCGGTACAAATTTACTGGATACCAATCCACATATCTACCACAGTAAATTAACCCCCCATTTACAGTATTCTTTCGTTCAAAGGTAAATTTCAACGTGCGAAAAATAATGACAATTTCGTACATTGTGACATTGTCATTACATTTTAATCTTCGTATCCAGAAGGGTATACATATGTGTCTACCTTACAGGATGAAAATTACAGGAAGGTTTAATTGGATTCATGGTGCGCAAAGGAAACCTTCCCACAGTGTGAAACAAGTTCGTCGCAGCATTCAGGAGACAAATATGGTCAAACGTTCGCAAGTTGAATGTAAATTCGGAAAGTGAATCACAATTATATGAAAAATGGCAGTCATCAAACAGGTTTACTCCGACAGGGGCAAATAATACCAAAATCTTCGCTGCAAACTCGGAAGGGAGATGGTCAAGTCTTTTTATCCACCGTAAATATCAAAACGCAGCTCAGTTGCTGAAAGTGTTCGCTGAACTCTTGCAGATGCTGCGAGATCCATGATCATCTTGACTGACATTCCCACATGTCTGTGTCCATTTCCAATGAAGAATGTGGTCTTCTTACGAAACAGAGTTCCACAATAAGCAAATAGTATTTCTCCGTTCTTGGTAAAATACAGTCAGCCTCCGTCACTAAAGCACGCTCGGGTGTTTGGCTGTCTGGTGTTGTGCTTAGCCTTTCAAGCGGTTCATAACTAGAACCTAGAGCCCGGGAAGTAGTAATGATCTAAATTACTGATCACTATGTTTAAGTAGTGATAGTTACTATGGAGGTTGAAAACACCCTTATTGTGGAGTGTCGGTTCTTAGCATTAGATGAGTCACAGTTCCCCAGGTTTGCTTTTATTAATAGATCGATGACCCACAAGCTTTCTTCGCAGCATAATTTGGGGGTGCACAGCTGTGATAACACCTCAAGTGAACTCTCAATAGAGGTCCATGAAAACCGCTATGATTATGGTGAAGAAGATGATGTTCATGAAGATGATCGTACCAAAATGATGATGATAGCGAAGATGATGGGCACGACCAGACGGCTGAAAGCATTTTTGAAGGAAATGAAATGGACCATAAAGAAATGCACGCTCCTCACACCAGCAACACAACTGAGTAGTTGCAGCGGAACCATTATTAAATTTGCCGTAATCGGAAGGCACTTTCAAGGTGTGTATCAAGCGAGACGTCCGCTTACATATCTGTCACTTCTGATCGCGGTTAGATTCCCATAAAAGATGACCCTAAAATCTCGGATTCCTTAAATGCCAAATTTTTTAATGGGCAATATCAAGCCAGCGTCGACCCCGATGATAGAGTTATTTTTCTTTAGACTAAACGCGGAGCCTACGAAGACATTACGAATTTGAAGTGCTATGAAACAATTATCGGCTTCCTTCTGTATTTGACACTTCTTACTCGCCCAGATATACTCATGGCTGTTATTATACTGGTCTGCTTCCGAAAAGCCCCAAGTTTTTACCGTCATAAGGCTGCAAAACGCATTACGCGATACCTGAACTGGACAGTGTCACGAGTTCTGGCATATGAGTCTTGAGGAGAAGAGATATTCATGTACGTGGACGCGGACTATGCTGATGACACAGAGGATCGAACATCGATGAGTGATTTATATGCCAAGATTACCAACGCAATGGATCTCTGAGGTTCTCAAAAGCAGAATACTGACGACATTTCTACTTGTAAGGCAGATCATTGCCAATGTCAGTTGCTGCACACGACTTGGTACTGATGCAGTTCAGAAATGTCTAGAGGAGGCTAAGATATTTGTGAAGGGCTCTACGTCCCTCAAGTCGGATATTATCTACGGAATTTCTTAGTCCAAGGGAGAACAGATTCTGTTAGCAAGGGCGAATAATACTGATTCCCGAGTGTATAATATCCCAGATTTAGTGGCTGATGAAGACGTTCTTGTCGGTTACATCCCATTGAAGGAGAGCAGGGCTGATTTATTGGGAAAGTCGTTCGTAAAAATCAGATTCAATACGATTGTGATGAATTACTAGCCGCGAAATGGGATATCTCGTGATGAAATGGCTCTGACATTCTCATGATCTTAATGCAATCCTGTTAAGATGACTGTGATGGGGGCTGATAGGGGTAAATCGGCGGAAGAAGAGATCCTCAGAACCAATTACCCTGAGAAGGAGGTGTTGCGAGCGACAAAAGTGCTGCCGTGGTATTGTTGAACGAACAAAAGGGAGTGTATATAGATGAGAGTTGAGGAAGCTACAAGCAAGTATAAAAGGGGCAGGGTCTACCACCGACGCTCTGCGACTAGCGTAAGAAAACGTTTTCTTGGGTCTGAAGTTGACTCTCAACTTCCTACTACTCGGGGCTTGACTTGAAGTTGTCTGCCAACTTGCTTCACCTCCACTAAAGGAAGCAGTTTACTCGGCTTATATAGACTTTTGGCTACCCCAAAAGTATCAAACAAACATACTAATAACCATAAAATGTATTCACGGTAATCGTGTGAACCAGAGAGACCATTAGAAGATATTTCCTCAAGGTAAATATCTAGGTGCCATACCCATGCCAGCCACCCATCGGCCAGGGGTGGGAATTGATGTGGCCATTATATAGACCTTTCAGAGCTACTTGTAGTATCACCCACAACCTGGAACTGTACTGACATCTACTATGACAGCGTGTCCTAAAATAAAAAATCAACCAACGAATTTGCCACACTCACCCAAATTAAAAATATCTTGCAAATTCAAAAACTGTAAAAATATCTTCCCAATTCCGATACTGTATACAATCATGGTCCTCATCTAGATTTTTTTCGTGTGCGAATTTGCGCACATCACGCCTCTCGCTCAAGACGAACGTCCCGACTCGTCACTGCTCTTCTTCTGCTTCCGTTAGTGTTCGCTGTCTTATTGATAAAATGTATGGTCTCTCAAACGGGTACGGATGCAACTGATTACCAATATGATGCTCTAAAAAGTAGGTTCGCATTACTGGTACCTCACTTTGTAGCATAGCCTCATATATTGGTTTGATCACATCGAGGTGGGGTTGAATACATTCTTCTTCCGTGACTCTTCCGAATCTTCCAAGAGTGAAAAAATATATGTGATATGCAAACTTCTTCTGGAAGATGCCGGAGGAATGGATGCCGATAAAAAGAAGACGCGCATCATCAAGAACGAATCTTCGTAAGATAAGTGCGGTCCATGTAGCGCCCTAAAACATAAACAGATGCTTATCATGAAATAAGAAATGACCTGCGCATCGTTCGCATCCTCGGAGATATTGCGCAGCCAAAAAGATAATCTTCTTCTTCCGACTGTATGCTGTGCATGGTTGTGAAGGAGAGCTAGAGATGAAGTTGTGGTGGACGGTCCCGATGAATGGCCGCGACCAGCTCCTGACGTACTGGGACCTGCACGAGGTCCTCTCGGGGGACGACCGGAACCTCTTCTGGGCGGGTTGTTGTCTCCGAAGGTCCTCCTCTGGTCATCATCACTGCTTCAGGAGGATCCTCGCCGCCTCCAACGTTCCCAATTTGTGGCGGAGAAACGTAAGGTTCCCATAGAGGATACGGGACCAGTCTGTATTCCATATCCGGGGTAAGGCGTAACCTCTCAGTCGCACGTCTTGGTTGTTCTTGAGAAATACGTAAATTGGACGGATAATATTCAGATACGTTTGCGACAAGTCTCCAGCAGCTACCATTCCATATCTTCCTATAGAGTAATGATATATTACCTCCACAAACTCTGGACCTGCTTCCGTGAACCTTCCGTTTTGGAATGAAAATAGAACTCTTATTAATAGTCGGAAATCTTCTTCAGGTAGCAATGGTCCGTTCAACGTACGAAAACATAGGCATATATTAATGTAGAAATGGATGATTACGTGGAGTTCGTAGTAGTCCCGCGTAATCGAGATGATCCATTCCCAGGCCCTTTTTCCTCCCATAGGAATCATTCTATAGTTAAAGATGAGTATGCCCGTGGTTGCGCATAGTCCTGTGTGAGAAGGAATTCTTCAGGCCTCTGATGGTAAGGGACCAGACGACGTGCATGGATGGCCCTCCTTGATCTCTTCCTTGAGCTTGAACAGAGCTGATAGTGCGGGTGTCTTTCCTCCGTGACGATACAAGGGTTCGAGTACTTGGTTTGGAAGGCCGGCCACTTCACAGCCAGCTGCATTAGTTTTTCATGTACTACAAGTACTTTAGAGCCAACTGAAAAGGTTCTGACTGCAGGTTCTGCATCCTTATTTCTTGTCTGTGTTAGCGCGCGGTGTGATCTCCAGCCTTCGGTGGCCAGTAGTTCAACTTCCCTACTCTCTTCATCGATAATATTTGTTTCCATGTCTCTCTGTAACATTCTAGGAGCCCTTCCGTACATTAGCTCGAATGGTGAGCGTCCATTTCTTCCTCTTCTTCGATAGTAGCCATAAAACACTTTTGGTAATGCATCTTCCCACTGGATTTCATTCTCCGACATAGCTTTCGATATTGCTCGTTTGATGGTTCCAACGATCCTCTCCACTTTCCCGTTGGATATAGGAGCGTATGCGAGAACGGTCTTCAGCTGAATCCCTTTTTCTTCAAAAAAACGAAGCAGTGAAGTTGCAGTAAAACAAAGGGCGTTATCCGAGATGATCCTTTTTGGAAGACCAAACGGTTCAATTATTTCTTTTTCGATGAATCTCAGTACCACCTCAGCATTTGCCTCCGCAACTGCAACTGCTATTGGCCATCCAGTAAGATGTTCCACCCCTATAAGGAGATATTTGTTTCCGGAAGAAGTTTCCTTGAATGAGCCCGCAAAGTCAATTGAGAAGGTTTCAAAGAGACCGGAAACTGGAAAACTTAGAGTTGTCTTATACTTCCGTATTGGAGTGAATGTTTGGCAGTTGTCGCAGCTTTTCACGAAATAATGGACGTCCTTATGGATACCGGACTACCAGAATCTCTCAGTTACGAATGTTTTGGTTGTTTCGAGATCCTAATGCCCTAGCTCATCATGGAAAGTCCTCAAGATCTTCATTCGTTCTTTCAAAGGGGCCACTAGTCGGGGACCGGCTTTAGTGTGCCGGAAGAGTTTCCCATTCCACAATGTAAAAGCCTCTTGATTCCTGCGTACCCAATTTCTGTGTTCAAGATCAACCTTTCTCATTTCTAGTCCATCGAGGAATTTGATCAGTCCGTGAATATTAGCTTCGTACACGTTATCGTTCGGCAACTGCAACTCGGCGACTCCAACGATGTCCTCCGAAGCTTTTTCATTTGGAATCAGTGCGTCCCTCAAGCGGGATAGGTAATCGGCAGGCTGATTATTGCGTCCGGGTCTATACACAATTTAAAACCGATATTCTGCGAAAATGTCGAGCCATCGGGCCAAGCGGTGATGTGCATCCTTCTTTTGGAATGCTGTCTTAAGTGCCTGCTGATCAGTTATCAAGACAAATTTCTCGAGTGATAAAAGGTATACGCGAAACTTTTTCAGCGCGAAGACGACAGCTAGCGCTTCTTTCTCGCAGACTGAGTATCTCCTTTGCGCATCATTCAGAGTGCGACTTGCGAATTGAACAGGGTGTAGTCTTCCGTTTTCATCTTTTTGGGACAAAACGGCACCCAAAGACCGTTCTGAGGCATCTGTCTCCACAACGAATGGTCTCTTGAAATCTGGGTACATGAGAACTGGGGGGACACATAGCTTATCTTTAAGTCCTGAAATGCAGTTTCCATTTCCTTGTTCCAGTAAAATTTTCCGTTCTTCGTAGTGCTGGCATGTAACGGTGCTGTAGTCTTGGCGAAATCTTTGATAAATCTTCTGTAATATGAGGCCAGTCCTAAGAAGCTTTGGACCTCCGTCTTTGAAGCGGGCCTTAGTGCCAACTTTATTTTTTTCATTTTCTCTGGATCCACTCTAATTCCCTCTTGGTCGACGATATGACCGAGTAATTGGATAGAAGTTTTCGCAAAGAAGCATTTGCTCAACTTAATTTTCAAGCTATACTCTGATATCCTCTCCATAACTGTCTTGACTTGCGAGATGTGCTGATCCAATTTTTCTGAGAATATGACGACATCATCGATATAGACTCTTGCGAATGGAAGTCCTTTCAAAACCTCGTTCATCATTCTTTGGAATGTAGCTGGGGCGTTTATGAGACCAAAAGGCATCACTTCGAACCTGAACGTACCAGCTTTGCTGGTAAAGGTTGTTTTTTCCTTACATTTTTCATCCACTGGAATCTGCCAATAGCCAGTGTAAAGGTCAATTGAGGTGAAATATCTCCCATCTTTCAGGTACTCTAGGATCTCCTCCATGTTTGGAATCGGAAATCGATCGGGTATCATTTTCTGGTTCAGTTATCGGTAATCGACGCAAAAACGCAGCTTTCCATCCTTCTTTGGTGCGACCACAACTGGAAACGACCATGGGGATGAAACTGGTCGAATAATATCATTTTTCAGCATACTTGTAACATTTTCTGAGATACATTGGTCATATTTTGGTGGTTGACGTCTAGGCTTGTGGTAAATCGGTTGAGTGTTAGTAAGTTCGAACGAGTGAGTAACCGGTACACTTGCTTGTCTTAAATCTGAAACGCTCCATGCAATTACTTCGGAAGATGTTAACATGTCGGATATTTTCAGTGAGGCGGGGGCGGGAAGGTGCTGCACTTTTCCTTGGATTTCTGCCATTTGGCGCCCTTTTTCTTCTTGATCCTCAACCTCAATATTTTGAAGGACCTCTTCCGTCGTGCTCACATCTTCATATATGGAATTCGACGTATTCTTATTTTCTTGCAAAGGTAATCTTCTTTCATGCTCGAATTCTGTCCTTTGATTCGATATCATCGCAAAAAGAAACACATTCGGGTTTCAAACTTATCCTAGAATTCCAGTCGTCATCTGTTTCAAACCCAGAATCATAATCGTCCCATGCCATGTTCATTACCCCCGAGGGTACCCTTTTCCACTTCGAAAGTGTTAGTTGGTTCCGAATCTTCGCTGTCATAGCTAGAAGTGAAATCTTCACTGTCTGTTTCTTTGAAATCTTCAGGATGCGTGCTTTTGTCGAAATCCAGGGGCATCTTCACGGTTCTGCCGTCAATATTAACTGAAACCATTTGATTGCCCAAGTCAATGCATGTCCCTAGTCTTTCATGGTAGGCAGCCAATGATTGCATCGAAAGGGAGATCAGGCATGACAAGAAAGTCTACATCAACTTTAGAGTCCCCAAAGAACACGGAAACCTTGTCAACAGTGCCCATGCATTTTGAGACGGTTCCATCCGCTACAGTTATTTTTCGAGTAGTTGGAGTAATGTCGAGACCTAGATCTGTTACCAAAGTTTCTGAAATGAGGTTGGAACAGCACCCGAATCGAAGAGAGCTTGGGTTTTATACCCAATACTTTGACTGGTACCAGCTTAAGACGTCTTGGTGCTGTCGAGGCCGATTGAAGAAACAGTTTCTTACCCTTAGCGGACTTATTAGACCTGATAATTTTTTTGAGTTCTTTTCTCGCATCCTCTGCGTCGCCCCTCAAAAGTTGACCAAAGTTATCCCAGTTGGGGCCGATGCAAGCTCAGCCACCAAATTGTACCTCTTCACATACTCTAGTACGTCCTTAGAGATACTCTTAACTTTCTTACTCTTTTTCGTCTTCTTGGCCGGAGTGACTCCCACTTCTGGAACAACTTGATCAGACCTCTTGGTTCGAGGAGGTACAGGTGCTGGGATATGCTCCAGCATTCCATAATCTAGCCTAGGTTTCTTCGATAAATGTTCCCTTCCCCATCCCTTTTTGTCACATTGACTTGACTAATCTCTTCAGCGATGGATACGTTACCGGCATCCGTCAACCTTTGATCCCTTCTATTTTGTAAGTTTTCACCTCTGGTCCTGACTCACTCCTTGCTTCCGATAAATTTGCTCTTCTGTTGTCTTTAGACCAGCAGTTACTTTCATGATGCCCATATCGACCGCACTTTCCACAACGAGTGTTTCTATGTGGATTATCAGGACACCTGTTTGCAAAGTGTCCAGGCTTGTGACAGTAAGAACAGACTTCTGCGGCTTTAGGGGCCCCAGACTGGTTCTTCTTAATGGTAAGAGTAAGGCTTTCCAACTGCGAGGTTATCATGTCAATTCGATTATCGAATCGGGTTTCCAGTCTTTCTTCCAAGTTTTTGACATCGCTCCTGACAGATTCTAATGCCGCTGCACTAGTAGCCGGCCTTTGATAATTCTTTTCAGGATGTACGATAGACATCGATGTGCGGGTTTCCCTCGGTACCTCACTCAGTGACTGAAACGTCTCCGAATTTTTGACAAATTCTACTATGGTACCCTTCAGTTCATCAAAAGTGTGAGGGACCTTGATGAGGAGGAAATCAGAGAGCCGCTTATCCCCCAAAGCCGCCTTACGCAGCATTCCGTACTTGGCTTGGGCGTTGAACCCAGCCTTTTCATAAAGATCACACAAGTACACCAATGAGCTTAACAAATCGTCGAAGTTGAGCCGGGCCTCTATGGCGGTACGAATCATCTCATCTGGTTCTACCTCCTTAGCATGCTCTTTCAGAAGCCACTCACATACCTCACCGAAGTTACGCCCATTCCCGTTAAGAGACCACCCGTCGATAAACTTGGACTTATATTTGTGCTTTGCGTCACCATGAAGATAGGCGAAGATACTAGCGGCCTTCTCTTCACCGCCCTTCTCTCGCATCACAACGTTGACATATGTGTAAACAAACTCCTCAACGTCTTCAGTCTTGCCCCGTGTGAACGTTATACGAGCAGCGTTGAGATCCATAATTACAGAAAAAAAATCCCCCCGAAGTTTTCCTTACTACTGCTCAACTCGAATACCTTGGGTGCAACCCCCTCCACAAGAGTACCAAATGATAGGGGTAAATCGGCGGGGGGTGAGATCCTCAGAACCAATTACCCTGAGAAGGAGGTGTTGCGAGTGACAAAAGTGCTGCCGTGGTATTGTTGAACGAACAAAAGGGAGTGTATATAGATGAGAGTTGAGGAAGCTACAAGCAAGTATAAAAGGGGCAGGGTCTACCACCGACGCTCTGCGACTAGCGTAAGAAAACGTTTTCTTGGGTCTGAAGTTGACTCTCAACTTCCTACTACTCGGGGCTTGACTTGAAGTTGTCTGCCAACTTGCTTCACCTCCACTAAAGGAAGCAGTTTACTCGGCTTATATAGACTTTTGGCTACCCCAAAAGTATCAAACAAACATACTAATAACCATAAAATGTATTCACGGTAATCGTGTGAACCAGAGAGACTATTAGAAGATATTTCCTCAAGGTAAATATCTAGGTGCCATACCCATGCCAGCCACCCATCGGCCAGGGGTGGGAATTGATGTGGCCATTATATAGACCTTTCAGAGCTACTTGTAGTATCACCCACAACCTGGAACTGTACTGACATCTACTATGCCAGCGTGTCCTAAAATTAAAAAATCAACCGACGAATTTGCCACACTCACCCAAATTAAAAATATCTTGCAACTTCAAAAACTGTAAAAATATCTTCCCAATTCCGATACTGTATACAATCATGGGCCTCATCTAGATTTTTTTTCGTGTGCCAATTTGCGCAAATCAAGGAGAACATTAATTCCCTTCTTCACCAAAGCCGGAGCGGACAGACGACTCAACGCAGTGTCTGGAGCCACCAATGTATCTGACAATGTAACTCAAACGGGACCCTCTTCACTGTACCAAACTACCCGTCAGACTCCTTTAGCATCTGCTATAAGATTTAAATCGTCGGCTAACGAGATTGACACATCACACTCCGTTCGGTTTTGGACAAGTTCCGCATACTGGGTCATGTGTGACGTTATTCCCGATTCCAACATCATGTTATCAGACTTCCACTTCGGTTTAGCCATCGCAAAACGCTGCTTAGACTTCTTACCGGTCCTACTAGATTTTTTTGTGTGTGAATTTGCGCACATCAGAGGCGCCGCCAGGGAGGGAGGCATTGCTGAACCGTGATGTGCAATTTTTGAAAAGAGTGGACGTGATATACAGTACGGCATCACTGTATTGTTTCCATATTACGGTGCGTACTTCACCTCACCTGATGTTCTCCTTTAGGGGTGGCCCAGATACTTTGTTATTTAGTTAGGACTTTTATAGTCATTAGGATAGTATTGTAGCATTTTACCAATATAGGATAGCGGAACTACTTTCGACTATTAAAAATAAGCAGGTCTTGGCCCTCAATAGTACAGTTTACAAGCTATCGGTACCTTCCTGGTACCCATTTACACCGAGTAGGCTACTCGTACGCCCATTGAACCCCATTGAACCCCTGCACTTCCTGGAATCTTTTATTCCCCTTCAGTTATTCCACCCCCATCGGTTTGCATCAATCTACCACACTTTTACTTCTACTGACGAACGTAACGGATTTTATCCTACAAAACTGGTAAGTCGCAATGCACTTCTGGACGCAGTCGAAGAGGAGTGTTACTATGTGTGGAGTACAGTAGGTTCGAGTACACAGAGCCATGCGCGAGTACACACAGGAGAATTGTTTAATTGTTTTACAATAAGTGCTTTGTATATTGAGTAGGGAACGTAACCACTATACCACCTGGATCTGTCTACGGTTATCTACAGTAGGGGTTTTTATAGTAGGTGCAAATTAAATTTCAGTAGAGGAATGGCGGGTTTACAGATACTTGGGCGTGTCACCCCCTCCGCCGTCGGTTAGGGTTTATAGACTTCAGAGCAGAGGATTATTTGGCCAGAATATCCTCTGAAATGGTGTAAGTAGAGCACATTGAGGGGGGAACGTTTCGTTGTTTTACTCTTAAAAGATATATCCGATCTATCCCATAGTTTTCCAGACAACCACAATCGACTCAAAAAGGGTATACCGACACAGTAATGGGGAAGGAACTACGCGCACTAAAATGCTACCTTCAGGCCAGCCATCAAGCAGGCCGCATTGGACATGACGGCTGCTGCAGCATGCCTTTGCATCAAACCCCCCCGAACCTTTCCGTACGTCTCCAGTGCCCTCACAGCCACGTTCCTTGCCACGTCATTTAGCACGGCACATGCATCCGGGTGCCAACCTCCAAGAGTGGAGATTGGAACAGGCACGAGCCTACCTCTGGTGGAGGTCGCGGTAAAGGATTGATATCTTCTCTGCTTTGCATTCCGCGCCGCATTCAGAGAGGACATCGGGGTGAAGGCCCTCACTCTTCTGTTGGAGGGAGCGAGGGGGTTCACGAAGGTAACATCAAAAAAGTCGGTCCCTCCGCTGCTTCCTATTGCCTGGATGTCTGGTCTCGTGCGGTGGAGACCATGGCGTGGCTCTACAACAGGATGACGGGCAGCTCTTGCCAGGCCTTTCGCGAGAAGGGTTACTTGGCCATCGTGTCGGTTGATCCTTTGGGCTCCGTGCAAGCAGTGCATCAGATGATCGCAATGAGCACATTGAGTGCATGATCCTAGTTGAGTAAAGAAAAACCCAAGAGCGAAGGATCTTTACTCATTGCTTGTCTTGAGTGTGCACCGACTGACTGACTACTCACTCAAGAACTAACTGGATGGATCAAAATGGTCACGTGAAGAGAGAAAACTTTAGTGCAGAAGAAGAAGTTCACTGCATTCAGTATCTACTGGGGACTGCGCACGTCCTAACTCTACGTGATAACATGTTTACTCATCTGCCATTTCGAATGTACATTGCCTAACCGTCTATTTAGATTAAGATCTAATCGGATGGTCTACATCGGTCACATACAGTGGAGCGCGCAAGATAATGGCCATCGCTATCAACGACCATGCGATACAGCTTAAGAGTTGATATATGCGTGTGCGGAAGATGGTGGGAAAAACGTGACATTTGTTCGTAGCTCGGTCGATAAAATGTTGAAGGAAACGGATGGTGTCAGGGCATGCTGTTGCTAGCGAGTCGAGAGCGAGGGGCTGAAACTGGAAACCAAGGTCGCGTGTATCGCGGAAGGGTCCAGTGAAGGGGGGACAATTCGACTGGACAGCTCGTGTTCCAACTTCTGAATCTTCCGGTGATATCTTTAGGCAAAGGCTCCGCTTGCGATTCCTGTCGCACTTGCGGGGGACTACAACGTAAACGGTGATGTAATGACTACGTCGCATGCGAAGGGTCTTTCACGGGGATCAGAGAGGGAAGCAAGATGATGTATACGGATTTCTCCGGGCCGAAGTTCGGAAACAGGAAGGAGGTCAGGAACCGCGAGCTGGGTGTCCAAACCAGCGGTGTGGAAAAGCTGGTGTCGACGTCCAAACTCAGGAGGGCATACGTCAGCAGCATGATAACCGTTGACATCCGCGGTTGCTGGCAGTCGTGACAGTTCAGCGGCATCGAGTCTGTGTAGACTGGGAGACCGAGATGGCCGCGTAAAAATATGATCCAATGGGCGGGGGAAACTTTTGTTGCAGTCGTTGGGTACGCTTAAAGAAAAGTAGTGGCACCGCTGTATCGGAAGGCGAGGCCTAGTATCTGGCGACGGGTCCTGTAAGCATGGTGATGTCTCGGGTATGGTAAATCCCTTCAGAAGTCGTCCTCCCAGACCTTCTTGGCCCTGGCGTCATGTTGTGCCCTATTTAGATGTGTTTGGAGATTGCCAGGCTTATCAGCAAGGGCAGTAGGGTCGGAGCGGCAGAGATCGGTGACAAAGGGATCGCCACGGAGGCGTGGTGGTAAATCTTTATGGGTTGTACTATGTTGCACAGAAGCGTGCGGAGGGTATTCATGAAATAACTACAGATCGGGTCGGCGGGTAGAAACCATGGAGGCGGCGTACGAACTCGAGGAGGGACAGTTTAGGTTCGCCAACAAAGAAGAACGTCTTGCGGCATCGAGCGCGTTCTCGAAGGATGACTTCAGATCGCGGCGTAGAGTACGATGCCGTGCGGAGAGGGCGGGTGCTGAGTCCATGAGGCTGGCGGCAACTGCTCCATAGAGGAGGGGGTCAATCAGAGAGAAGATATGACTACCGAGGCGCGTCGGGGGGCACATTTGGGTCCAAGTTGAGTCCGTGAGAGCGACATCATGAAGTGACTCATAGGCGGAGCGCTGCAGGGATTCGAACTCAGCGGCAGGGTCAGAGGCGTGGTTTGAATGTGCGGGTTTAAACGCGTGCGTGAAGCGTCATGCCGATGCACAGAGTCTGTGCATGTGGAAACGGGGAAACGTTTGGGTCTTTTACTCTTGAAAGGTATATGCGATGTATCCCATGGTTCTCCAGACAACCATAATCGACTCAAAAATGGTATAGCGACACCGTAATGGGGAAGGAACTACGCTCCCTAAAATGTGGAAACGTGCCCTTTGATCCTGGATGTGCTCGAGAAGCTTCAAGGTGCGTTGATGCGCATCAACTTTGTCCCGGAGGGATGCCTGGTGAAGGTAGCGTTTCCAATCGGGGCCCTGAGGAGATCGAAGCCGTCACCATTGCACTCGGAGAGAGAAAACTTAGCCAGGAAAGCTGCCCTGTCTGAGGGCATGATTCGCGGGCAATAGATGCGGGTCTTCTGGTGATTGAAGAATATGCCAAAAGCCGGGCCGTACCGAGCGAGTGACCGAAGAGCTCTTCGGAGTCCAAGTGAACCCATGATCGTCCTATCATCAGCATACCACTGATTAAAGAAAATGCCGTCCTCTCCATCTATCCGTTGGATGAGTGGTTGGATAGCGAGAGAGAAAAGCAGCATGCTAACAGGATCACCCTGCTGGGTGCCCTGTGCGCTATGTATGATCCTTCTGTAATACAAAAAATGGTCCTCCCCTCATTTAATACAGGATATGGTCCTCCCTTCACGTAATACAGGAAATGGTCCTCCCCTCGTGTAATCCAGCAACCTACAACGATCCCGCCCCTAACTTCTCCCACCGTCATTTCCAAATTTACTTCCATTTTATCTAGATATTTTTATACTGTATTTAACCCTCTGAATCGACCCCGAATCAAGTCCCTTTTCCCTTTTAGCTTACCTCCTCCTCCAAATTAGCCTTTTTTGAGAAGAAGGGCCCAAATGCACTGCTGCAAAATCCCTTGCAGATTTATTTTACCTATTCCTAATCTTTAGTACCTGCCCGGGAGCCCATTTAAACCCCTTTATTCTAAGTTCCAAATGCCCCCGATCATTTTACTCATCACCCCTCTCCCCCCACACACCCAAAACACCCTACATTGCCTCCCGTTCCCCAACGTCTATCACAATTAACAACCTTCGCCCCTCTGTCCCTATTTCCAAAAACCGCCCTTCCCGTCCCATCAATGGCCTTCGTCTCGCCGCCTACGGGCCAACCGATGCCGACGACTACATCCGGCGGCAAACGAAGAAGCAAATTATCGAGTTCGTTCGCCGCCTCTTCATAGAAGAAGAAGCGAGGGAGGTAAGTCCGGGAGAGGCTGAGAAGGTCGAGGAGGAGAGCGGGGAGTCCTTCTAGGAATGGCTAGCCCCTGAGCTAGTGTACGAGGCTCAGGAAGATGAGGAGGAGGAAGAAGAGGAGGAGGAGGAAGAGGAGGAGGAGGAAGAGGAGGAGGAGGATGAGGAGGAGGAAGAAGAGGAAGAGGAGGAGGAGGAAGAGGAGGATGAGGAGGAGGATGAAGAGGAAGAGGAGGAGGAGGAAGAGGAGGAGGAAGAGGAGGAGGATGAGGGAACAGCTGGCATGGAAAGTGTTGGACTGATGGGGCCTGGAATAGAGAGTATGGATCAAGTTGTGCCCACGATGGAACCGGATGGAGATATCTTTAGTAGTCTAGATATCTCGCAGGGAGAAATAGAGAGCTGTGAGCCATTCGCAGATATTTGTGGGGACTGCTTGGACAGAATGGATATTTTAGAGGAGTTGTTTGGATCTGATTTAGAGAACGGGAAATAAGAGGACCAAATTAATTGTTAGTTTCTTAAGTATCTTTTGCTTAGAGTATATTGTCCACACAAAGTATTTTTATGCATTTCTTGGTATCTTCTGTAGTTTTGTTCGGACTTTAGGGGTAGCCAAAAGTCTATATAAGCTGAGTAAACTGCTTCCTCATGGAGAGGTCAAGCAAGTTGGCAGACAACTTCAAGCCAAGTTCCGAGTAGTAGGAAGTTGAGAGTCAACTTCAGACCCAAGAAAACTTTTTCTTACGCCAGTCGCAGAGCGTCGGAGGTAGACCCTGCCTCTTTTATACTTGCTTTTAGCTTTCTCAACTCTCTTCTATATACACTCCCTTTTGTTCGTTCAACAATACCACGGTAGCACTTTTGTCGCTCGCAACACCTCCTTCTCAGGGTAATTGGTTCTGAGGATCTCATCCCCCGCCGATTTACCCCTATCACATTCATTCAAGATTTGGAATGATTTCTACACTGGCTCGATTATCGGTACATGTATTTAATATGGCATGCAGATTTGCAACTCCAAATGGGTTCCAGCCAATCCATACATCTCAATAAAGACACCGCCCCTTTTCCTCAAAAGGTTTGGAATAATTAGAGGCGGGTTAGTCGGGTCATAAGTCATGTTAGCGAACCGCGCGGTCGACGAGGAACAATATGGGGGGACGTCTAGCATTGTTTGTCTATCAACACAATAGAAGGCGTTGCGGACGTCAATGAGGACGGTGCTGACATGCTGGTAAAGAGGAAACCCGGCGTAGTAATGTGAGAACATCATGAACGATGGCATCCGTGTCGGCCTTGATAACCTACCGTTGGCCAGTTAAAAAGGGTTCAGGAAGTCGCGGGAATCATTAATCGCCGATGGAAGTAATGTCTTCGTTACAAAGCGCTGGAGAATAGATCCGACCGCAATCGGCCGGATCTTCTTGGGTTTTGGCTGCAGCGGGAATAGTGTTGCAGAAGCGAGAATAGAGAGGACTGCGTCGGGAAGGTCCCCATTCACCAGTTCTGTTAGGAGGGGGAAACGTTTGGGTGTTTTACTCTTGGAAGGTACATCCAATCTATCCCATGGTTTTCCAGACAACCACAATGGACTCAAAAAGGGGTCCTTCCAGAGGGCCCTCCATTAGGAGCCAGAAAGAGTGCACCAAAGCCGTTGGCGCAGGGCCACCCGTTGACCTTTCTTATAGTACCATCCTTCCTCCCCGGGCAAGTTGCGGCGCATGACTGCGGTGGGGAGCATGTCTAAGTGCAGGCAAATTTAATTATGGCTTCTTCACCACTTGCTTTTGCCGCAGCTTTGGCCAAATTGATGAAAAGTAGCACAAACTGACTAAGCCATATCTTGAAAGATATCTGCCTGGCATTAGGGAGTGCTAAGGATGTATTAAACACTTGGTAGTGGGTAGGACGGCGGCAAGGACGTAGAGGAGTTTATCGATTGACATGCGGAGCTAATGCTGACTTCTCGGGTGCGACGCTGTCCACGGACGGTGTCTGTGGGCGCGTAGTGATAGGCGGAACCTGAAAAAGCATGAGAGCGTCGGGAAACGGTCCAAGGTCCGTCGTCGTCACCGGGGCCTTGGACGAAGACCGCGTCATGATAGTGTGATGGTAGTCTCTTTGTCCTTCCGTTTTCGCGAGGCGGACCTGGCATCGGTGCTTGGTCACCGCCGGCGGGGAGGTCGGGGATTGACCGGAGCGCGTGGGAAACGGTGGGTCGTCCGTCATGCCCTCGGGTAAGGGGATCGTGGGGTGGCGCAGCACTGCACGCTTGCTTCCATTAGTGTGGGAAGCAGGAGTGGCGGCAGGGGCATCTGGCGGGGGGAGGCCCACAAGAGTGACCATTTCGGCAGCCGAGGCACCTGGGGCTTGGGGGGCAGGAAGGGCATGTTGGGAGGGAGAGGCCTTGCGGGGAGCGACGTGGGCGAGGGCTTGCGGGGGATTATTAGTCCTTTGGGCTTGGGCGAGTCGGCGGGCTTCAGCAATCCCACGGGCGTGGTGGAGCAGGGTGATGGCGAAGTAGTTACGGAAATGTGGTGCCACCCAGTAGCGGATGACCGTGTTTGGAGGCGGTGAGACTCTCGGCGGAGCCGAGTGATAAGGCCTCGAGCAGCGAAGCCATCAAGGGCAGCCGCTGTGGTAGAGGTCTCCTGACAAGTCGTTTAGAGATCGGAGAAAGTCCTCTTGAGGTGTGAGAGTATATTGAGGACTTGTTCGCGTGCCGCAGCACGAAAATAGAGGTACGATCTCTTGTCAAGATGAGGTACCAACACATGCGGCGGTAGGGGAGTGTCGGAGAGTCGTGCAGCCTCACAGATGAGACTGTGTGCCGTCTCGAAGGACTGGTCACGAGTGGGCGCAATGCTCAGGTGCAACAGGTGGGGCGCGGAGGGGGTCATCGGTCCGGATCTCCAGTCCTTGGGCCGAAACGATAGTGGATTGAGAAGATGCAGACACCGATCTTGCGGGCGCTGGCAAGGGTGGCGGGGTCATCTCCTGGTTGGCCAAAAAGTTTCTGAGCTGCAGGGAGGCTTATCAATTCAGGGCTAGTACAATCTGGAATGCGTGGATGCCGCAGAGATTCAAGCGGTAGCAGGGTGGTTGCGGAGGTACGGCCCAGAGGTAGACGAGCTGCGACGACTGCGTAAGATGCGTTCATCCATAGCGAGCGCGGCAGCAGGCAGGCAGTGGGGGCGGAGAGGTCGATGGTTGAACGTCCGCAGGGTTGGGAGGGGGGATTTGGGGGGCATGATGGTAGTTGATAACGGTAAACGGCTGAAATGGATATCTCACGATAACCATCCCAGAACGCATATGTTGCAGGCGATACAAGTGGCACCACAGTATCGTTGCGGGATCAGGAAGTGGTATATATAGATGAGGGACCAAGGGTCTACAAGAGTGTTCAGAAGGGGCAGGCTCTACCACCTACCCCCAGTAACAAAAAGTAACAAGAATGCTTACTGGGTCTGAAGTTGACTCTCAACTTCCTAACTACTTGGAAATCGACTTGAAGTTTTCTGGCAACTTGCTTGACCTCCACAAGAGGAAACAGTTTTCTCAGCTTATATAGATATTTTTTTCTCCTCCTAGGGTCCTGGCAAAATCATACTAAATACCATAAAGTTCCAAGAAATAACTTCTGTGGACGTGAGAGTCCCAATGAAAGATACTTGAAATATTCTAAATAAACGCAGAAATGATTCTCGTCCGTACAATTTCAATTTCTTACACCAAATCCAAACAAATAATCCAAAATTTCCATAAAATCCCGTAAATATCGCCGAAGTGTATCAAATTATCTCTTTACTCCTGGGAGATAGCTAAATCACTAAAGATGCTCCAACTCAGTTCCAGTTTTGGGACCATCTGGTTTATAATATCCAGCCTCGCCTCATTATTTCAGTACTATTCATTTATTTCTCGTCCTCCTCATCCATATCCTCATTATCATTCCCGTAGACCAATCCCGGGGCCGCCCACTCATCAAAAGTCTCCTCAGCTCCTCCCTCGAACTTGACCTCCTCCAACTCATTCTCGATAAACAAACGAAGAACGAGCACCATCACTTTCTCCTTGGTTGTCTGGCAGAAATATTCATCTCGATCAGTAGGGCCGGAAGGGGAATAGGGGAAAGATATTTAGGAGAGAAAATGACCCGTTTTCGATATGGCAGTTGAGTGTCATAATTTTATCATTTTAGCCGAACTTGGGGAGCGATAGGCGATTGAGGGGGTCTGAAATGGGTAAGGGTAGAGAGGTAATGAGTAGATTGATCGAAGAGGTTTGAAACTTGGAGTAAAAGGGTTTGAATAGGCTCCCCAGGGCGCACTCTATAGATTTGAAATAGATTAAATAAATGTAAAAGGTTATTTGCAGTACTGAAATCGCACCTTTTTTCACACAAAAATGAAATTAGAGAAGGATGTAAGCAAAAATTGAAGTAGAACTTGATTTTGGATCTGCCTAGAGGGTTAAATATGCTATTAAAAATATCCAGGTAGAACGTCTGTAAATTTGGAGAAGACTGCAGAAAGGTAACTAGAGCTCAGGGAAGAATAGAATGTATCTATTTAGGGATGGAGTAAGTAAGTGAAGACGACTGAGTACCGTAAGTATAATCAAATTCATGAATAGTTCGCTACATTATGTTCCATGAAGAGGAAGATGAAAAACAATTGCGATGGGTTCGCGCGTGACAGTAGTTTCCGAGGATTACATATGGGCCTTTCTTTGCACTCTACTGGGTTTTTCCAAAATGAATTTACTTCACTGACTATCTAGCGAGTACAATGCAGATCTGACTATACGTCTAAGAGCTAACCGGATGTTCCACGTCAGACGCGTGCAGTGGGACTCGCTATTGAATCTTCATTGCAACAGAAGACCACAGTGTGCAGCTTATGCGCTGATTAATACGTCTGTGGATCATTCTTCTAGGTACACCAAACTTCTGTGCGATGGCCAGGATTAAGTATTCTAAGAATAGAGTAGAGGCCGGGTATCGGCGACCAAGGAATCGAGAGATATAGGCTCAAACCTGAGGCTTGGTTCCAAGAGGTTGTTTTTTTGCGAAGGGGGCGGGATCTGGCAAACCAGTTTGCGCTCCAAGTCTTTTATTTTGTCTCGGTTGCCAATGTGGGTGGCGCCGCAAGCCATTTTTGTAGCCCTTTTGTGCACGCTTTGTTTGAACAGAGAGACAAGGGATATATCTAAGGCTATGGGGCGAAAAATTTGGCCAGAAGTAAAGATGTTTACACCTCATATTTGAAAACATGAAGTAGAGATGATTCCACATTAACATGCCAGCGCAGGTGTCTTAGCGGCCGATTTACTGTTCCTATATGATAGCATCGCAAGTTCGAGCCCTCCAATTGATCGCATTAATGAAATTTTAATTTGCATGTTTTCGGCATTGCTTACTGTCCTACGGGATGTATAAATGATTTGTAAGATGTCTGAGTCCTTAGATTACTCTGTAGTCCCCTGTATGATGGGGTTATTGAAATGGGCTGTGTATTAACTCAGTGCAGCAATTGACATGCACAAGCATGTGACGCAGTGGTCGATGTGTGTTTCATACATCACTTGAATGGGTTGGTACATGGAAAAACTCATCCACTAGTACTATGTCATCAGCATTGTGAAGCCTAGACCTTGCACAGACCAATCAATGGCCATAATCTTGTCCGGATTAACCTCACCATTGTGCCCATTTGATGCCTGCCCATAGACGGCTTCAGCTTTGAATATAACAGGGGCGGCTTACTTGGAAGATACGGAAGTCTTCTCACCGACTGGTCATGTATGAGATGGTTTCGGTAGACATGGTGGGTTCACCACAGACCTGTTAGTATTAAGTACTGGAGAGAGTGGGGAGGACAAATGAAACAAAGAAAAAAGGAACCAGAAACATTCCACCGAAACTGTCCTGCGGAACAGGCCACCCACGGCTTGAAAATGGCTCCTTCGGCTGCCATTCAGAACCATACAGAACAATGCGGTAGCGGAAAACTGCACTGCGGACGGGCGGCGTTTGGGTTGGTTTACTGAGAGCGCGTAATGACTGTGAAATGTCCATCGCCTAATTGTAACCTCGTAAGTATGCCAACACAAAAAAAATTGGTTTTGACTACACTAGGTGGTATTAAGAAAGAGCGGATACTTTCCTGACAGCAATGGAGTAATGAAGACTATATTTAGTATTTCAGTAATGACATAATAAATGTCAAGTTGACTGATCTGAGGCATGTCATTTTTGGAATACCCAAAAATGTAAGTCATTCTGCTATGAACCGGTACCATCTTCCTCGACTCGCTTGAAAGGGGTAAATTTTCGAGAGAAGAGATACACAGAACCAACTACCTTAAGAAGGAGGTGTTGCAAGCGACAAAAATGCTACAGTGGTATAGTTCGACGAACGAAAAGGAGTGGATAGGGAAGACAGTTGAGAGGGCTACAATTGAGTTTCGAAGGAGCAGGGTCTACCTCTGATGTTCTGTGACCAGAGTAGGAAAAACTTTTCTTGAGTCTGAAGTTGACTCTCTGCGTCCTACTACTCGGGACTTGGCTTGAAGCTGTCTGCAAACTTGCTTGACCTCCTCAAGAGGAAGAAGTTTACTCAGCTTATATAGACTTTTGGCAAACCCTAAAGTCCCAAACAAACATACTAATAACCGTAAAATGCATTCAAGAGAATCGTGTGAACCAGAGAGACTATTAGAAGATATTTCCTCAAGGTAAATATCTATGTGCCGTTCCCATGCTAGCCACCCATCGACCAGGGTGGGAATTAATGTAGCCATTAAATAGACCTTTCAGAGTCACTCTTAATATCGCCCAGAACCTGGAAATTTACTGACATCTATTATGTCAGCACGTCCTAAAACAAAAAAAAATCGATGGATTTTCCACAATCATCCAAATTAAAAATATCTTGCGAAATCAGAAACTGTAAAAATACGTCCAGGTTCCGATACTGTATCCAAATTTGGTGCTCTTCTAGATTTTTTTTCGTGTGCGATTTTTGCGCACATCACCGCTCATTTCGGAAATCACCGCGTCAAAAATTTAGAAGCAGCGCCCCTCCCTGCAAATTGTAATATATGCAGTCTTGCGATATTCAACACAACTTTCAAAATACCTCAGACCAAAAACGGAGAAATTGCCACAGTCCTAGTCCAAAATCTCCAACAGTCAGCAGCTAGTCCCATGCCCAAAATGACCTCCAGATCCTAGCCGATGTGGCACTTGATCGGGACGCTCAGCATGAGGGCATACCTAAGATTTACGACAGTTATACAGACGACGACGCTTCTTCTATTTCCCGTCTATTAGATGCATTTTATGAGACAGGAGTCTCAAAGATCTTTCAGGACATAACAAACATCGACGCTTCGAAATTTAGGTACTGTACGGAATAGAGTTGCAGATATTGCCAATGGGCGTCATTATGTTTGCCCGGGAAGGAAATCAAACTATGGTAGAAGGGTATGTTTCTGTCGCTGCTAACCACGCTGAACTATGGCGGACAATGGAAGATTATTGCAAAGGGTTTCAGTGTAAAGTGGCCTTCTTTTTGGAAAATAGTGACTAAATTTATTGATCTTCTTAGTCAACAGTTGTATGATGCCCTTTTTCATCGCAACCTTACATTCTTTCAATTCGGCTTGCTTCTTAATGAAGGAGAGAAGTTTAAAAATTTACCAGCTGACCTCTGTTTTACCGATGTAACATTTCAACAGGCCAATAGACCGTCGGGGAACATGCAGGAGGCGAAAGTATACTGTAGCGGGAAGTAAAAATTGGATGGTTATAAAGTGGAGGTAAGTGTTCTCTGGAACGGGCTCGCAGTCAACTGTACAAAGCACTACCCTTGCTCAATTTCGGACTTAGAAATATTTCAGAAGAACATCAATTTTCACAGGTCCACTCTTGTAAAGACTACAGAAGAGAGGATTATTACTGATGTTGGACAGCTTTCTGGGCAGTTTTCAAGGTAGTGGGTATATTGGTGGACATGGGGTATCAAGTGGTCGCAGAGATGGCAAGTTCTGTTATTTTTAAGAATAAACCTAAGAATGAGTCACTATTGCGGGAGGATGAGTCCGGTAATAGGAAGATTGCATCAGATCGTATCATTTGGGAGATTTTTTTGGTAGATAGTGCATGCTTTGGGGTGCTATAGAGAATAATTGGCTGTATAAAAAAGACCGCAATGATTCTGTTTTCCGAGTCTGTGCTGCATTGACTAACATACACATTCAAATGCATCCCCTGCGTGTCGAGGACACTAGTGATCACAAGCGGTTTAAGAACTGGATTTACGCGATTGGTGGTAATTTTCGTGAAGAAGCGTCGTCTCGTCCAGGAACGATATCGCAACAAGCGTCGTAGGAGTACTGAGCTGCAACAGGAACGTGGAATTTATTAATCGATAGGAGAAATGTGAGTAATTACGGTAATAAATAAATTTTAATGATTAGAATTTTGCATACAAGACTGAAGCATTTCTTTGTCCATTTAGTACTATTATATAAAACAAGGTATTAATTTTATTTTGGCATCTTCAAATGGTGTGATTTGTTCGCTTACTATGAAACTGAATCATTTTTAGATACTGAGTCACTGAAATAGCATTGAGTATTCGAGGCAGAGACCTACTGAACTGAATTGGAACACTTTTTACTTTCGTACATTTTTTCTTGTTTTCAAACATTCGCCAAGTGTTGGTTGAACTAGGGCATCTGTGACAATAGGGGTTTTCATCAATTAGTTTAAAAAAAGGAAATAGATTTGGTTCTTTAATATTTGAAAGATGCGGTTCGGCTATTTCAAATTTTGGGGGAAATCTGGATGGTTTAATTTTTGAAAATATGATCGGTTGTGGCCCGGAATATCCTGCAGGTACAACTGGTACATCTTAAATTTCCCTACAAAGCGGGCTAACCGCTGCCCAGCAGACAAGCTGCGTTGGACATTACGGCCGCGACAGCGTGCCTCTGAGTAAGTACTGCTCGGACCTTATCATATGCTATTAGAATTAATCGCCGTGAACGTTAAATTTTACCTTTCTCTTATTCTATGCAGTGAGGGGCCCAGTATTATGCACCAATTTCAACTGTTTCTTCTTTGCAGCTTAAAATACTCGAAAGAGATTCAAACTTAACAACCGTAGAACAGAAGCGTGTGCCTTGATTCTTGTGGATTTTCCCAAACACTTTTTAGACCCTGAACTTTAACTGTATCGTAATGTGTCTATATGTCTCTACATAGCAGAAAAATGAAAATTTAGAACAGTGATGAGGCGAAGGTTTCGAGGTTACCGTTCACATGAACAGTGGCAACATGTGGCAGGTTCTATTTGTCCCTAAGTAACCTTGTTTGTACGATCCCTTATCGCCTTATCCCTTGCTTCCACACGTTACCGTGGTGGTAAATCTTTGCGAGTTGTATAGTGTGGCAAAGAAGCGTGCGGGGGATATTCAGAAATTAACTAGGGGAAGGTTTGGGTATTTTTACTTTTTGAAGTTTTTGCCCTATTACTGTGTCGGCATACCCTTTTAGAGTCGATTGTGGTTGTCTGGAAAACCATCGGATAGATCGGAGATATCTTCCAAGAGTAAAACACCCAAACCTCTCCCTCCTTTTGGAAGATATAACCGATCTATCTCATAGTTTTCGAGTCAACTAAAATTGACTCAAAAGATATGCAGACAGGGAAACTAACTACGAATGCGGGCGGGGGTGGAAACCTGTCGCGCCTGCATCACTTGAAGAATAAACGCAAAACAGAAAACGGAGTTGTGGAGCTCCTCGCGAGGGGAGGAAACGCGACGGGAAGCAGCGAAGGAAGCAAGGCAGCGGTAAAAACCCTTACCGTCGTCGCCCGAGGCGCCATAGATATCAATCCCGACGGGGGAGAGGATAATATCGTCTTGGTCGCAGTAAGTACCGTAATGAAGATGTTTCTCGTGCTCTGTGAGTATCGCGGCAGCGGCTGTGGTAACCGTACTTGGCAGGATGTGGCCGCGAGAGGATGGGTGGACAACAGTGACGTCGACGGCGATATCAGTACTGTAAAGTGCGTAGGCCGCGGGAATGTTAATGTCCATTCGTAACGAGGGGTACTCCGAATGCCCAGACGAGTTAAAACCTGATAGAAGAGCGGATGCTAGACGAGAGCGACGAGCCCAACTTTCTTACAGAAGCGGGCAAGAACGTTGCGGAGGACTTCATATTGACGAGTCATCCCGTCGTCATATTTGCAGGTCGACCCGTGTCGGCCGCTTGGATCTAATACAGGTGCGACGTCGGCCAAATGACGTGAGCAGACCGCGCAGCGAGCAGATCCAGGCAGTAGGGCGATACCGGGACGGAAAGCAAGGGCGACTTTCCACACAGAAGAGGACATTTATGTACTCCGGCGGGGGTGAAGAAGCGACGAGAAACCAGAGGAGGGAGATATGCGCACGGAGAGAAGCTGTGCTCGGTCAGATGCTGCTGCGGACAAAAACAAACTATCGGACTTCGACAGCATGAGTTCAGTTTTGATTGCAGACTGGAGCCATTCACCAGTGACCGTCGAAGAACAACGCTCGAAAAGTGCCGTTGCTGTGAGCGACGAAGACAGCTGCGGGTGGCGGGAGAATAAGAGCGAGATGGCAGATTGACGTATCTTTTCCAGGTAGCGGTCGTGGTAAACAGGCAGCTTTACCGTACAGTTGTAGATTTCTACGGACACGCGTCACTCGTGTCCATGTGGAATTGAGAGCGCAAATGAATATGACTGATGACCGGATCAGAGAGACGGAATGCTACCATCAAACCTGATATATATACGGATTGAATACCTGTGTGCATGAATGCAAGCCTGAGAATGTAGCTTAAGTTCACTCAGATAAGCTGAATTCAAGTAGAGAGATTACAATGGCGAGGATGTAGGGCTAAGCGAGAATCCCACAGTGATAGATTTATGAAGTGATGTTGATGCGGACTTCCTCCAATACGGAGGGGGGTAAGCCGGTACCTGGTGCCGAATCTGTTTGCCTACATAGACCGCGAAGCCAAGTGAATCTCATACCTCTTATCCCTCCAGACCCAGTCATTCACACGTGTCCTACTCCATTAAACATTTAGTTATGAGACCAGAGTGCTCTTTAGCCTCGGCAGGCAAACTAACTGTAGCATTTCAGCGCAAATCAACAACGAACAAGTTCGAATATAGGAGAAAAGTGCGCATATTTGGACGAGCAGAGTCAGAGTGTTCGCTGATGGCGGCGATACGAGGGCAAAAGGAATATCAAATGGATTCATTCCCGCACTCTACGCTGCGATGGATGAAGCATACTAAAAGGTTTTGGACGCCGACATGTTTATCAAAACCATCTCCCTGGAACCACAGGACGATGGCACACCTAGATCGTTTGAAGACCACAAGACGCTTATCGAGAAGATCCTGAAGATCGTTGCGAAAGAATTCACGGCAAACGCAGCTAGGAGGATTATTCACTACGGCAGGCAAACTCTCAATTGCAAAAGGCAGATCGGAGAATCGTAGGCCGTTTTCGCAGAGAGGTTTAGAGGAGTCGCACAGAGTCACTTCAACTCATTTGTCTGTGTTCCCACGGAACACGATAAACAGCAAACGGCACTGATACTCCTTCAGAACGCCGGACTAGATGACTCCACACAATTCTTATTAAGAAGGCCACAGACCCAACCAAACTTGGACCAGCGAACACTATCGTGGACAAGCACGAGCTCATTACCATCCGAAGGATTATCGACGATGGTTTACAAACGCAATTACTAGGCGCCGATAAAAATCCGCCCAAAGAGGCGTTGAAAAAAGTGCACCAAGAGATCATAGACGCGAGGGTGAAAGTCATGGCCATGATCAAAAGGGCTAGCAAGAACAGTGGCGAGGAAAGTGTTAAGCTAAGCCTCAGCTTGGAAGATACAATTGACGCAATCATGAATATCAGGACCTCTGCTGACCATGGCAATTACCTTCCTCGCTCTAAACCGGTTACAGTGAATGATGTAGACTCGCCAAAGGTCACGAGGAATCTTTTGGGACACAGAAACACAGAATACGACCGTTCATTTTAGAATAGTGGAAAAGGTAATTCTCAGAACCGCATGAGGGGACGTTTCAATTAGTATTGTAGAGCTTGCCGCCAGAAGGGGCATTGGGCTCGCCAACGTCAGTGTTCGCTCTTTGGAAATGCCAATAAAGGATAGAAAGGCGTCAAAAAACATTACCAGAGTCGATACAAGCCGCACCTCAAGGAGTTCAACGGTAACCAACCTGACTCGCACTCTGACGGTGGAGGGAACAACAAACGCAACCGACTTGCTTTCTTCTCCAACTAGTGCGACTAGTGCCATGGACACTAATCCCATATACGATCCTGGCTCGCTTTTTTCTACGGCTGGGATCAACAGCGCCATTAAACTTTGTGAAATGCTTCAAATTGCCATCAAAACTTACAAACCACTAGACGATCGTATGAATGGTTGGGGCGAGCAGGGCCTCGACCCAGCTCCGGTAATAGCGACGTGGTAATTCAACACTTACTACAACGAGGATTTTCCTTGCTCATTTACCTTTGACATAATTCCTGGATACTCCTCAGTTATCATTGGTTTAGGTATCGGCAGATTCGCGATTCAGAACAACGTGGCGGATAAGACATTCATATGCTTCAAGAGGTCCTTTAACATGGAACCAAGAACGGTCTCCACGTATATTGCTCACGACGAAGGGAACGAGGAATCATTAACGATCTGAGTTGCTATCCTCCCCGAACCGAGCATAATCGTCACCGCTCTTATCTCATCCACTCTATTGAAGCATTCCAGTAGATCCCCTAAAGTCTTCGCTATGCGGCTGCACTGGCTTACGCATACAACCGTCGAACAGGTGAAATCTACATGCGAACAAGCTGGCATACTTACACCAAAGTTGTAGGACGCAATTCAACGAGTATACAACGCATGTGGTATATGTATCGGCACTGGTCAACCCGCCACTTCTAGAAAGATCTCCCTTACACATGTGAACCAGGGTTTCAATAAAGAAATTCAGTCTGACTTTGCTTTCGAAGAGATCCGGGGTTCCAAATGCACCATCTTGGTACTCATAGTCACTGGGACTAGATATACAGAGGCTACTTTAGTCCAATCAAGGTCAACAGAGTCAATCGCCAAACATTTAGAATCCTCCTGGATCTTGAAACATGGCGCCCCAACGGCACTATCGGCCGACGACGAGTTCCACAAACCCTCACTATTGTGTATACTCGACAAACATGAGATAATCTTCAAACCACGCTCGACCTGACGAAATAATAAGACCGGGATAGTAGAACGCAAGATAAGCACAATTCAGAGCATTATTAGAAAACTTGGTCAAGGTAGAAAAACGTCCAGTTCTGCCACCTTACTATCCCGAGCAGTGTTCATATCGAACTTCCTCTCTGGTAACAGGGTCCTCAGTTCATTCCAGCTGGTGCGTGGGTATTAGCCCTCGATCCTGGGCATACCATCCAATATAGTCCCTAAGGGGCTCCTTGAAGCTCATATTGAACAAACGGCTACCCGAGCCCTCCTGCGTGCACTGCACTCTAATGCAACCCGATTTGCACTCCAGGCTGCATATCGCCCTGGCGTTGATGTCTACATGTGGTATGCGACCTCCAAACAGAACTAAAAGGATAGATGGATCACAGCAAAGGTCGTCGCTGCACACCCAAATTACTTGGAGGTTCCCCGAACCAATGGTGATACATACAACAAACGGCAACCCATGCGGCCTGCATATGAAGACGTTCGTTGGGGACCAAAATCCGCACTCACACAAGAAATGGTTGCTTGCTCCCTCGAGAAGGAACTGGATATGTTGACAGGTGGGGAGGGGGAATAGTAAGAATGACGCAACAAAACATCCGTCAAACCGTTTAAAGTTTAAATTCGCTGTTATCAAGCAGAATACCCTCATCGACTCCTAAAGAAGAAGCTGATATCGGGGCTCACACTGCTTCGGGACCAAACACCACATACGCAGTACTACCGGAATCAGACAGGGTCCCGAAAGATATCCCATCTGACAGTAACTTGAGCGAAATAAATGAATGCAATACGGGTACAAATGGCAGCAGAACCCCTAGTCACCCGGATACAGATAAAAGAAAGGCAAAGATGGATATCGATCGTAAACCTGAAAACGTATCCGTCCCGCTGAATGATATTAAAGCGCTTGATTCCGACAAGCAAAGGGTGATGGAGTAGACATACGCGACAATTGGATCACAGCAGTTCAGCAGACGAAAACTAGAGTTCGCACCCTCATGGATTCTTGATGAGGCTTTTGAAGCGGAGAATGATTCAAATTGGGCGGACGCATACAAAACAGTCTCCGAATTTGACTTACCTGCCGACGCCAATGTAGTAAGATCCCACGTCGTTTATAAGGTCAAGACGTATGATAGCGGTTCCCGTAAGATGAATGCGCGGATCTGTCCGCATGGTAACGAGGACAGCTAAAAGGATGACATTCGAAAGGACTCGGCAAACGCCAAACTCGCAGTCATAAGACTCATGTTGTCGAAAGTGACATTCCTCGAGTTTATAATCAAAACTGCAGATATTGTAGGGATATATCTGAAAAGTGGCCCAATAGAAAGAGAGATCTACGTCAGACCCCCAAGAGAGGGGCACTATGGAGGGAATTACGTTCGTGGCATACTATGGCGGCTCACAAAGCTTCCATACGACATTATTGAAGCGGTAAGGCAATGAATGATAACCATTGAGAACTATATGGTAATCCATGGCGTACTCTGCAGAGTATTCAGTTTCAATCAACTTTTTATCCGAAGAAATGCATCTGGATCGATCGTGCTGCTCGTTGCCAAGTTTAGCGACGCTTTTCTATTGGTAGGAAAGCTCAATGACGTAGAACAATTCCTGAGCGAGCTACCTCAACATTTTGCGCTTGGGAAGATCACCAATGGCCCTATAAACCACATTCGGGGATGCGGAATCGCTGGCGACTGATATGTCGGTATCCAGCTGTCTATGGGAACATATTGGAAGAGGGCTTAACCCATTGAAATGTCTCGAACGCGACGCAAGATGGTTAAGGAAAGAGCCGAAGCAAACGAGATAATGAAGGTTAGAAGCCTGGCTGGTAAGCTGTTGTACTTAGGTAACGGCGTATTACCTCAAACGTCCCTCGTCATATCGTTGATGCAGCAGAGAGTTGGGAATTTGCGCGTGAGTGACTTGATGGACGCCAATCAGATGATCGCAGATCTGCTACGACTAACCTGTCGATCATGTTTCGTAGTATCCAAAACGCAACAGACGTCACATTGTGTACATTTTCGGATGCTGCGCACCTTAACGATCGGTATTATGGTCAAACTGGCATCTTCAGCGGTCTCCTGGCGAGGAGAGGGATTACTGGTGAGGACGTGTACCACGTCATAGACTGGACGTTTCACAAGCAACACAAGATATCCCACTCCTCATATGGTGCCGAAATCATAGCTGCTGAAAGTGGTGTTGCTCGAGGTGTATATCTCAAAATGGCAATCAATACGCTATATCCCCTTACACCAGTGAATCTTGAGATGAATATTGACAGCAAAGCGCTGTAGGACACGATCACAACCTTACATGAAGGCAGAGAATACCGACTACGTCCCACAGTACAACGAATCCAGAATAGCTTTGAAGGGAAGGAGCTAAATGTGATGAGATGGATCCCAGGGCGCGACAATTTTGCAGATGCGCTCACCAAACGAAATATTTCCTTGTGGGAGAAACTGAATGAGCTACTCGCGTTAGGACTGATGAATGTTGACTTGGAATCAGGATGTGAAGTTTACAAGGATCGGTGGTGATTGTGAGAATGAATGGTGACGCCTCCAGCCATACTAGAGAGAGGATGCTGGTGAGGTTGTAACAGAATGAATTTGCAGTCTTGAGATGAGTAACCTTGATAAATGAGATGATCGCGAGAGCGTGGACTGCAAGCGGGTCGAGGACTGGCGGGGAAAGACGGGAAGAGGGCACGCAGCGGGAGTACGGTTGGTGTCCTAGAAAGATCAGGTTAGTGACCCGTAGCACCACCACCATAATCAAATTTCAAGATCAGCTTTGATGGACAGCTTGGTAACAGGCTGTTCGGAGAAAGGTAGATAGGAAGATTGTGTTCGATAAGGCAAAATACGCGCAAGACAATGAGAGAGAGGCTCGAAGGTCACAGGAGCCGAGAGGTACGAATCCCGACGAGAGCGATGGAAAGCGGCGCCTAGGGTTGTCTCTGCATCTGAAACGTACCAGTGGCGTTGGAGGGAGTGGAGGGCGGCGGTAAGCTGGAAAAGGGAGGAAATATCCAGCTGGGACGAGAGGTAAGCATGTCAGCGAAACAAGGCATTATGCAGTGAATGTTTGATGGGCGGGTGTAGATTGGCTCGAATCATAACGTAAGTACCGAGGAGCGAACTGTAGTATGCCATAGAGGAAATTGGGGCGGTGAGGTTCAGCCCAAGTCCCCCATTTTAAACAGGAGTATAGCGCACATCCAAGCGTCGTCGTGAAGGTGTCGGTGAAGGGCCTCGAATACACCTCGCAGTTTTAGGTCAAATTGTTTTACACTAGAAACGAGAAGTTGCACCGATGTAGTACAAAGAGTGTAAATCAAACGGCTGTCACTAGCACAGCAGCGATTCAAGTGGAAGCCCGTTTGGGGATCACGAAACGACCACAGAGAAGTCCGAGGAGTCCGTAGTTGTAGGGCAGGCTGGAGGCGGGCGGATATCAGGGAGATGCAGCCTCCTCGAAAGCCGATTGGTGCACCTAGTGTCAGGGTGACAGGCGTGCGGAAAATGATGCTTGGGAAAGTTGTGTACGTGGGAGCGGTAAACTACGAGTCTTCTGTTTTCTGCAAGTTGATGTAGATTCAAAATGCGGATCTTGATTGTTGAATAAAGTGAATGAGGTGAGCAGCTAAATCCATTGGGATAAGTATGTTACTGTCATCAGTCTACCAACTGTTAAGAGAGGCGTCGGGATAGGGCTCCCGTGGTTATAGCAGGAACGTTTGCATGGCTCAAGCGTGCAGGTGTTTTGCTAAAAGGTCCCCGTGGTGTATCCCTCTCTGTAAGGGCAGTGCGTACGGGCAAACAGGAGATTGGAAAGAGAGCCGTACACGAAGTGTGCATCGTGACAGGGATAAATCGGCCGGGAAGAGATCCTCACAACCAATTACCCCAAGAAGGAGGTGTTGCAAGCGACAAAAGTGCTACCGTGGTATAGTTGTGAGAACCAAATGAGGTGGATGAGGACAAAAGTTCGAGGGCAATGAGTTAGTATAAAAGGGGCAGGGTCTACCACCTATGCTCAGTGACTAGCGTAAAATAAATGCTTCTTGGGTCTGAAGTTGAGTCTCAACTTCCAAACTATTTGGGACTGGGTTTGAAGTTGTCTGCCCACTTGATTGACCTCTCAAGGGGGAAGCATTTTATTCAGCTTATATAGACTTTTCGGCGAATCCTAAAGTCCCAAGAACGCACACTAAATACCATAAAATGCACAAAAACAAATCATTTGGACGATAGAGACTAGCAATAAGATACTTCCAATAAATATTTACATCTATTCCTCACAATCTTCATTATCAGGGCTAGAACCGAGCAGTTCCTGCAAAATATCGATGTTACGCATACCGTCCACACATATCCTTTCGAGCGGTTCGCAGCTTCCTGTGACCTCATTTGAAAACTCAAGACCACTGAAGATATCTTTATCCATTTCCATGACCGGCAACGCCTGGTCCTCCATTCCTAGCTCTCGTCCCGCCCCAAAGTTCTGGAAGCTTTGGCCCAATTCCCACCCTTTCACCTACTACCTCATGGACCGATCTTCCATCCCATTCCCGTTCTCCCCATACTTCTCCTGAGTCTCGTAGACCAGCTCAGGGGCTACCCATTCCTCGAAGGAGTCCCCGCTCTCCTCCACGACTTTCTCTGCCTCATAATCACGTAGTTTGCTCCCCTCATCTTCAATAAAGAGGTGGGGAACGAACTCCATGATCTTCTCTTTAGTTTGCAGCCGAAGGTAGTCGTCAGCATCGGTTGGCCCGTAGGCGGCGAGACGGAGGCCATTGATGGGACGGGAAGGGCGGTTTTTGGAGATAGGGACAGACGGGCGATTTGACGTCATATTTCTGGAAAAGGGGTCAGCGGGGTTGCGAATGTTGACAAAACGGGTAATCGGCTTATCGAATTGTTGGTGGTAGGATTGATGCTTCTGCGACAATTCTATAGCACTTTAAATAGGTACATGTCTTCGGTAATCATCACGGTCTTGTTCAAAAAAAATGCGAGTTGATACTGCGGCCTTGAATTTTCATGAATTCGGGGGAATCATAAAAATCTGTGTGATAAAATATCGGAACTCAATCTGGAAGGCGAAGTGGCAACGAATTGAAAGGCATCCATTTAAAGATGGAGGACCAAATCTTTATCGTTCCGACACATAGCGCGCAGCGGTGGGGGGCTCGGTGGATTACTTCGGAGAGTAACCTGGAGTGCTCGTTTCGATTGAAAGTGTTACAAAAATTGAAACAAGGGAGGCAGCGAGGGCGGTGCTAAATAAGAAGTACAATGGAAAGTTGTGTGTGCCGTCAAGGTCAATGTCGGATAATTTGCCCACTGTTCACGACTCCAACGTTGGTGGTCATTTCAAATTTGCAAAGGCACTATCCAGATTAGAAAACTTCGAATGGAAATATAAAGGCCGGAATGCTCGAATGTATTGTGAAGAATGTCTTACTGTGGCGCGCAGGGTGATATCAAGGCCACTTTTAGATCCAAAGGCGAGCTTTTCCTCCGACCAGAGAAGAAAAGCAGTAAATAATAACGGAAAGTTGGCTAAAGAGCACCTTTCATTTCCTAGTATGTATCAGGTGGTCTTGGAGGATGAAACTTTGGAGGAGTTTCACTGTAATACACCAGTTCCGGTTTCAGATGACACAGTTCCCGCGGATCCAACCCAGATTCCCAACTGCGCATCTTACAACCCCAACCTTTATGACCAGTCTCTGCCATCTCTAAAATATATCTTCACAGATCACACTATAGTCATGTCGCATGTACCACGACAGTTCCGCAGTTATCTAGCAGAGACATATGCAAAGTTGATCGACGATGCAGTTAACGCATGTTTTGCTGATAATTCACGAGCAACCAAGGCGCTCACAAAAATATTTATGTTCTCAGCCTTTATGTTTACGAACATTCCCTCGTCAGATTCCTGCCCCAGTGAATACCGATGTCACTCTACTACGGACAAAATGAAGAAAAGAATAGATATATGGAAGACAGGGAACTTCAAAACACTTTAGACTCAAACCATCGACCATATCTAAAAACCGCTCTTGATCAGCTCGTTCCACTTCGACCTTATCCTAGACAACGCCCTAGCAGAGTGAATACAACCGACCACATCTTCCATACATTAAAATAACCCAAAATGAGCCCCTCAGACCAGCAACAAGTCAATAATAGAAAGGGAGGAAGGTTTGAGTATTTTACTCTTGGAAGATATATCCGCTCTATCATGCTGCATTGAAATGTTTCTGAACAATATCTTGGCATGCTCCGCAGAATGAGCTGGCACTCTGCCCTGATTGGGTACTATTTTAGTGTGCTGCCCTTGCTGTGTTGGCACTGGAATGCAAGTTTTATTTTCGATTATTCTTAGAGGGATGCTTTGTATTGTACTGTAGCGGTGAAGAGCTGGCAAAGGTACTGCCCAGGTGCGACCAATCTTGGCAGTTCGGAACTATGTATACGGAGGTGTACGAATAAAATTTAAGCACTAAGGGACCACCAATCCCTAGTGGGACCATCACCGAATCAAGTCACACTCAACAGAGAGTAAAAAACAAGGTGTCAGAATACCCGAGGTTCAGTCCGAAATATTTTGAAGGTTGGGAGTAAACAAGAGAACCAACGAGTTTTTGTTTACGCCAGTCTCAGAGCATAAGTGGTAAAGGCTGCCGATGTAGGGTTGGCTACTAGATTAGTTACTTAGTTTTCACGCCTACACCTCCCCATCGCCTGTTTGCGTCCACCACGGCACTTTTGTCGCCCGCAACGACTCTCAACCTGGGTACTTAGTGGGTCCCTTTTCCTTTGGTGCCATTTTCACACTATAATATCCCATTATTTTTCACAAAACACAATCGACTTGAAAGGATATGGCGACATAGTAAAGGGGAAGGAACAACGCTACCTAAAAAGGTATCTTCAGGCGAGGCATCAAGCAGGCCGCATTGGACATGACGGCTGCTGCAAAGTGCCTTTGCATCAACCCCCCAAACGTTTCCCTGCGTCGCCAATGCCATCACGGCCACGTTCCTTACCATGTCATATAGCACTGCAGATTCATTACAGTACCACACTCCAAGAGTTGAGGTTGGCACACACAAGAGCAAAACTATGGTAAAGGTCGCGATAAAACATTTAAAAGATAATAAAACTGACGAAAATGGTGCGTTCGGAAAAGACTTTACACGTTTTGCGCTTGTAAGGCGTCCAATAGAAAAGAGAGAGGCGTTTTCTGAGGCATAAATGTATCTGAAATACATAATTACGGATCAGGGCGGTTTTGCTCCCTGCAATAGATAGCAATCTTAGCACGTTGTTAGACCAAGTAACTGAGAGCGGGTAACAGGTATTTATGTTCGGCAACAGGAATAGTCCCATTTCAGGAGGTTATGTACTTGGAAATCGCATGCAATGTAACCCATTCTCGATTTCAGGACTAACAAAGCCATATACATCGAAACCCACGGGGTAGACGACCACGTCAAGATTTCCAAAAAGGGCTCGATACCGGTCATTATTGGTAACCTCAAGTTGAGGCAGAAGATCAGTGGCGTCGAAGACTGTGGAACGACTATGTGGCGTTTGATGGGGACTGATTACTGTTAAATTATAACCATGTGGCGGGGTGGAGGGAACTGAGTTTCATCAATGAAGTGATCGAGGCGACGACGAAGAGAAGAAGTGAGAGCCGCATTCCGCAGAAATTTAAATTCTAGAACGGGGCAGAGAGCGGTGGCGAGGGTAGTAAGCTCAGAAAAAAGACGATCACGGAGCAGATTCTGAAGGCGAACGGAACCACCAGCACGGGAGCAGATACTAACCTGCTGCCGGAGGATGTAAATGATATGCGCCATGCGATATGGCGGACATTAGTATAGCAACTAGATATTTCCATTGAAGAAATATCTTCTACTATTCTCTCTGGCGCACTCGATTCCTTTGGAAGCAATTTTATGTTTCTTTTTTGTTTTTTGGGAATTATGATGACATGCAAAGTCTATAGAAGCTGATTAATCTGCGTTCTACTGGAGAGGTCAAGCAAGCCGGCAAAAAACTTCAAGTCAAATCCCAAGTGGTTAGAACGTTGAGAGTCAGCTTGTGACCAAATAGCCGTTTCTTTCACGCTGCTCAGAGAGAACAGGTGGTGGACGCAAGTGCTTCTACACCCACTTACAGACCCTGGTACTTTCGTGCTTACCAGACTCTTTGGGTCCCATCAAATGCACAACGGTAGCACTTTTTTCGCTTGCAACAACTCATTTTTGGGGTAATTTATTCTGAGTTTCTCCTGTCTCAAGGATATATTTCTATCATTTGGTACTCTTGTGGAGGGGGCTGCATCCGAAGTATTCCAGTTGTGAAGTATTAAGGAACGATTAAGTAGGATTGTTTTGTAACCATGGATCTCAACGCTATCCTTATATCGTTGAGGGGAGCAAGAATGAAGACGTTGAGGTGGTCTTTACATATTTTCATGTTTTAATGCGTGAGAAGAGCGATAAAAAGAAGGCCGTAACAATATTCTCGTATCCTGATGGTGACACAAACCATAAATATAAAACCAATTTTATCGAAGGGTGGTCGGCTAATAGGAATGGGCTTAACTTCGGTGGAGTACCTTAGGATCATGTGAAATAATATGCGAAGGAGGTAGAAGCAGATAAGATGACTCGCATAGCTATAGAGGCCTACCTCAACTTCGATAATTTGTTAAGCTCATTGGCATACTTGTGTTATCTCTATGAAAAGGCTGGGCTACACGCCCAAGGCGAGTATATGATGCTTTGTAAGGATGCGACGGAGGATGAAAGGCTCTCCAATTTGTCCTCATCAAGGACCCTCACACTTTCCATGACCTGAAGGTTACAGTAGTAGAGTTCGTCCAAAACTCGGAGACATTTCAGTCGCTGATTGAGGTGCCCAAGAGAAACCGTACATATATATCTATATAAAATCCTGAAAATAATGGTCACAGGACTGCTAATACTGCAGATGCATTGGAATCTGTCAGAAACGATGTTAAAAACTTAGAAGAACGGCTTAGAACCCGATTAGGTAATCGATTTGACATGATAACTCAGCAGTTAGAGAGCCTTACTTTTACCATCAATAAGAACCAGTCTATGGTTCTGAGGGCAGCAGAAGTCTGTTTCTACTTCCAGAAGCCTGCAATATTTGCATAAATGTGTCCTGAGAATCCACATAAAGATACTCGCTGAGTGAAGTGTGATCGTTATCGGCAAAAAAACCAGATGCTGGTCTAAAGACATCAGACAAGCAAATTTGTTGGACCCGAGAAGGGTATCAGAACAAAAGGTTGACTGATGCCGTTGCCGTATCTATCGGTGACGAAATAAGTCAACTCAATGTGAAAAACAGCAATTGAGATGGGAAGATTTCATCGAAACAAGCATAGGCTAGATTATGGAATGCTTGAACATATCTGAGCACCGATACCTTTCTGGACGAAGTGGTTGGATCTTGTTGTTCCAGGAATGGAAATAACCCCGACCGAGAAAATGAAAATGAAAAAAACGAAGAGTATCCCGATGGATGTACTTGATTATTTGAAGAAGTGCAATTTAGTAGCTGATCTTGCATCATCCTCGACTTGAATAAATTTTGGTCTACTTTTGAAGGCCGACGGAGAGGATGTGGGGAAAGACCTCAAAAAAATGTAGTACCTATTAAGTCCGTTAAGGATAGGAAACTGTTTCTTAAGTCCGCTCGACAGCACCAAGACGTCTTGAGCTGATAAAATCCATAATATTGGGAATGAAAATACAAGATCTTTTCTATTTGGATTCTGTTCAAATTTCCATCTCTGAACGATTGGTGACAGACCAGGGTCTCACAACTGTTCCAACTAGGTGAAGAATAGCTGTTGCAGGTGGGACCGTTTCAAAGCATTGTTGAAAAGATTTCCGTGTTCGTCGAGGACTACAAAGATGATTTAGTCTTTACTATTATGCACGATCTAGCTTTCGGTGCTATGATTGGTTGTTCTCCCATGGAAAAACTGGGTACATGCCTTGACTTGGGCAACCAAAGCGTTTCAGTTCATGTTTGCAGCAGAACCGTAAAGATTCCCCTGTACTTCGAGAAATACATACATTTAGAGGGTTTAAGAGAAAGATAAATTGACGATTTTGCTTCTAGATATGACAGCAAGGAAACCTAACCAACCAAAACTTTCGCAAATCGGAAAATATTTGCTCGAGTAGTACTAAACATGACCTGGGATGATTATGATTCTTTGTCTGAAACAAAGAAAATGGAATTATAGGGGAATATGAGCAGGGAATGTTGTTTTCTTTTCAATAGCATCAAATTGCATAACAACATTCAGGGAGTGAAAGGCGAATGGCTTTCTGAAGAGTATAAGAATATGTAGAACTACATATATAAAGATATGCGAAAACTTTAAATTATCCTTTACAATGGTTTGAGTACGGATAAAGAAGAAGAAGAGCGCAAGATCGCAAAAAGTCAAGAAAAATGTATTTACTTTCCAATTCTGCATAAACATGCGTGAAACGACAAAATATGACCATTTCATCTCAGAAAATGTTAAAAGTATTCTGTAAAATGATACTGTTCGGAGATTTTCGTCTCTGTTTTCATTTTTTTTTGTTGTGGCGGCACCAAAATTAGAGTGGAAAAATTCGTTATTGCCAGGAATACCGATAGTAAAACTAAAGAATGATACATGATCGATTTACGATTCTAAACATGGGGGAAATACTGCAAGACTCGAAGGACGGGAGATAATTTACATCAATTAATGTTTACCTTTGCTATTTGCAGATTCATTTGGACTAGATTATTTATGAATAACGACTTTTTGCAGAAAAGTCGGTACCTACAGATTCGAAGTGATGCCTTTTGGTATCATGATTGTACCAGCAACATTCCGAAGAGTCCTGAACGAGGTTCTGAGAGGACTTCCATTTGCGAGGGTATGTATCGAGGATTTTACAGTATCCCACAAAAAAATTGATCAAAACATATCGGGTGTCAGGACAGTGGTGGATAGGATATCGACATACATTCGGAAAATTAAGTTGAGCAATTTTCCTTTGTGAAAAAATACATCCAACTACTCGGTCATATCTTCGATCAAGAGGGAATAAAAATTGATCCATTAATACGAATTTGATACCAGGGCCTGTTTCAAAGACGAAGGTTCGAAGCATTTTAGGACCGGCCTCATATTACCGAGGACTTATCAAAGATTTGGCCGAGAACGTACCACTGTTACATCCGAGTACTAAGAGAGACGGGAAAATTCCTAGATAGGGATTTGCAAACTGAATTAAAGGAACTTAAAGGTAAGCTATGTCTCCCGCCAGTGCTAACGTACCCAGATTTCAAAACACCAATTGTCGTGAAAACAAATCCCTCAGAACTGTCCCTTGGTTCGGTTTTGTCTCAAAAATATGAGACTGGTACACTAAATCTTGTTCAATCGGCAATTCGTACCCTGAATAATGCCAAAAAGAGATACTTAGGCTCTAAGAAAGAGGCACTAGCTGTAGTATTCGCGTTGAAAACTTTTTTGCGTCTACCTTTTATCACTCGAAAAACACGTTTTGATAAGGGATCACCAAGCATTAAAAAAGGAATTCCAGAAGGAAGATGTGCATCACCGCTTGGCTCAATGACTCGAAATTTCTGCAGAATATTGATTTGAAATTTTGTATAGACCCGGACACACTAATAATCCTGCTGATTCACAATCTCCTTTGAGGGATCAACTAAATGAAAGCCAAAAAAATTTCCAGGATATCGTCCAAGTTGCTGAGGTGCAAGTTTCACAGAGTAAATAGTACACGCCTAATCTGAAGGGACTAATTAAATTTTTTAACGGACTGGAAATAAGGAATGCTAATCTTGAACACAGAAATTAGGTACAAAGGAACCAAAAAGAACTTATATTGTGGGGCAGGAAGCTCTTCTGACACACTTAAGTCGGTACTCGACTTGCAGCCCCGTTGAAATAGAGAATGAAGACCTGGAGGACTTTTGATGGTGAGTTGGATTGTTAGGATCTCGAAACAACCAAGCAAAAGTTTGCAGAAAAACGTTATTGATCCATTATACATAAAAAAATCTACAATTTCGTGAAAAATGCGACAAATCAAAAATCAACTTTGATACGAAAGTAGAAGACGACTCTAAGCATTACAGTTTTTGCTTTTTTGAAAGCTTCTCAATGGACTTCGCCAACTCATTCAAGAAAACGTCTTCTGAAAACGACTGTCTCCTTTTTGGGGTGGAACATCTTACTGGATGGCCATTAGAAGTTGAAGTTTGGGAGATCAATGCTAGAGAGATTACTCGCGAAAGAAATAACTGGACCGTTTAATCTTCCAAAAGGGAACATCTCGTAAAACGATCTTTGCTTCACTGTAACGTCACTGATTCGCTGTTGGAGAGAGAAAGGGATTCAATTGAAAACAGCTGTCGCTTTAAATTCTACATCAAATGGGGAAGCATAAAAGATGGTCAGAATAATCAAAAGACCAATATCGAAAACTACATTACGGAATGAAATCCAATGTGAATATGCCTTGCCAAAGTTACTGCACAGCTATCGCCAGAGAATGGGAAAAGTGGACGCTCACCGTTTCAACTAATGTATGGAAAGGCTCTTGAATGCTATGGAGCGGCATGGAAACAAATAATATCCATGAGTAGAGTAGAGAGATAGAATTACTGGTCACGGAACGTTGGAGATCACGCCACGCGTTAGCACAGACAAAAAAAATAGGTGCAGAGTATCGAGTCCAAACCTTTTTAGTCTGCTCTAGAGAACTTGTTATACACAGAATAGCCATGGACCGGCTGTTAAGTGGAAAGTCTTCCAAACGAAGTACTTAAATCCTTGCATCGTCAGGGAGGAAAGAAACCCGCATTTAAAGCTCTGCTCAAGCTCAGAGAAGAGATTAATGATAGTTATACATACACATCGTCCCGTCTGTTACCAGAAAAGGCCTTAAAGATTCCTTCTCAAGTAGTACTATGTGCAACTACGAAACATACTAATCTATACATATCCAATGGTTCTTATGTGAGTAAAAAGATGCTGGGAGTGGATCATCGCAATTATGCGGAACTACTACGAACTCCTCGTAATCATGTATTTCTATATTAATATATACTTACTTTCTCGAACATTAAACGGCCTATCGCTACTGGACGAAGACTTTCAACTACTAATAAGAGTTCTATTGTCTTTCTCGGACGGAATGCTCATGGAAGCAGGTCTATGGTTTATAAAGTAATATATTATTACTCTATTGAAAGATAGGGGAACGTGGCTCCTAGGGAGCTCTACCAGAATTTATCCGGCCGTTGTCATATATATCAAGAAAAATCAAGATATGAAGCTTGGAGTTATTGCTTACCTCTGAATATGGAAAATGGATTAGTACCGTACCCACTATGGCAACCTTCTCACAGGCTTACCAACAACGGAAGCTAAAGTAGGGAAAATAAACCTCCCGAAGCAGTGACAATGACCCGGAAGGAACTTTCTAAAGAGCTTAGCGCACAAAAAAAGCGGCTTTCGAGGACATTCGAGACACCCTTTTGCTGAACCAAACACAAAAAGTAATGACAAAGAAATTTCACAGGGTGATTACGCTGCATCTTCATCTATACATCGAACCCATAATCACGCCCTTCATACAGTCGGTAGGTTCAGGATATTTTTTTGGCTGTGCAATACTTCTGAGGCCGAAAAAGATTCACATGTTGTTGCCTATTTCATGATAAGCATCTGTATATGTCTAAGAGTACTACACGGACCGCAGTTGTTATAACAAGGATATCTCCTGTTGCTGCGTGTCTTCTTTTTTATAGACATCTTTTTCTCCAGAATCTCTCAGAAGAGCTCGCGTGTGACATATATTTCTTCAATCTAAGTATACTTTGAAGAGTTACAGAAGAAGAATGTGTCCAAACCCATATGATGGCTAAGGTTATCAAGTCAGGTCAAACCCAAGTGATGGGAATTTATTTTTCGGAACATCTTCTTGGCAGTTAGCTGTATCTCTATCTATTTCAAAGGCGTTATATTGCGGAAATAAACACCGAATGTTAACGAAAACGGGAGAAAAACAATGAAGAGCCACACTGATCTTCTTGAGCGGGGCGGGATTATATTTACTAAACATACACCCGAAAAAAATGTAGAAAAGAATATGTTTCGGATAAAGTATCTAAATTTGCAAAATATTTTTACGTTATCTAATTTTGAAATGTATTTTTACAGTTTCTGAATTTCCAAGATATTGTTACAGTATCTGAATTTCCAAGATATTATACAGTATCCGAGTTTGAGACATATTTCTAGTTTGGATGAGTGTGGCAGATTTGTGGGTCGATTTTTTATAACACGCTGGCAATAATAGATTTCATTGCATGCCAAGGTTCTAGATGGTAGTAAGAGTGACTATGAACATTCTATATAATAGCCGCATCAATTCACATCCCTGGCCTACGGATGGCAGACATGGGTATAGCATCTAGATATTTACATCGAAAAAAATCTTCTTCTAGTCTCTCTCGCTCACTCGATTCCTTTGGATGCAATTTTATGTTTCTTTCTATGATTTTTGAGAATTATGACTACCTGAAAAGTCTATAGAAACTGATTAATCTGCGTTCTCTTGGAAAGTTCAAGCAAATTGGAAGATAATTTCAAATCAAATCCCAAGTAGTTAGAAAGTTGAGAGTCAGCTTCAGACCAAAGATCCATTTCTTGCAAGCTGCTCACAGAGAAAAGGTGGTAGACGCAACCACTTCTATACTCACTTATAGCTCCTTGTACTTTCGTGCTTACCAGACTCTTTTTGTATCATCAAATACACCAAAGTTGGATTTTATTGGCTCAAAACAACTCATTCTTGGGTCAATTTGTCCTGAGTATATCTTTTCTGGATTATTTACTCCTATCAATCTGTAATTGGAATCCTATAGGATGCGGAAATGTAAATATCCATTCGTAATGAGGGGAACTCCGAATGCCCAGACAAATTGGAAACCTGGTAGATGAAAGGGTACTCGACGAGGGCGAAGATTCTATATAGCTTACATAAGCGGGCGAGAACGTTGCAGAAAACGTTATGCGAGCGATACTTTGCGTCTTTGTGTTCGCAGTTCAAAACGTTTTGGCCGCTTTGAGCCAAACCCAAGATCCTAGTTCTACGCACTCTCCCATCTTATTACTGAACCCATCAACTGCAGATCTTTAGCATTGTAACGCTTTCGGTGCCCATCTGGAGCGATATATCGTCTGGTGGGAGCGCGGAAACTTCTTTATGTCCAGCGGATTTCCGGTGCAGATATATACGCCGCGACCGCTTTTCTCTCGCGCTCCGATTTTATCGATATCCTTATCTGCATTACCGCCACCTATAGCTCCCGGTGCATGTCCGACGAACCGTGAATAGCGAGCTAGAAGAAAGGCGTTGCTTCTCAGTGGTGTTCGATAAGGTTGCCCTTCCCAGAAACACAGTCCAATAGTCCTGCAGTACCGATCAACCCGCGCCCGTCACTAAAGAAAGATCAAATATATCTTCCAACATTAAAGAAACCCAAAACTTTCCATTAGTGACGGGAAGCTCCAATGCTCCATTTCGGAAACCGCCCAATTTCAATAAAACCCGGAAGCGTCCATTGGAATGCATCAAGGCGAGGGTGGGGTTATGACGGCCAGGGAGAAGGGCATCGGCTGACTTTGATGGGGCCATATGCAACCGAGCTATTGTGAGTGCATGCTCGTTGCACGGACCAGTAGTATCTTCAATTCTTTTGGCTTTGCACCCAACCTCCGATATCAGGAAAATTGAGGAAACCATCCCATTTAAAATAAACATTCCCGCTTTTAATTGGAAGCACAAATTACAATAAAACTTGACACGCAAGAGTGCATAATGAAGTATACTGACAGCGGATATATCTATTTCGTTCCGCCTCCCGGTGGATTTTATCCGCCTCCTGAACTGCCTCCTGTTTTATTTATGTCCTCTACACGTTGTCACAGAACAATAGTTCCTCTCTTGCGTAACACTATTCCGTGGCTGTGATCTCCCGACTACCCGAGTATTCTTGCGCATGTACTTGAAGCCCCCAATTTCGTTCCCTTTTTCGCATCGGTACTGGGACCAACCCTCGCGACATTACACTGTACGGAGCCAAAATTAAACCGTTCCGTTGTCACCTACAGCAACCTTGTCGTTGCTTTTTCAAATACTGCACTCGATTTCTTGGTCATGTCCGCCTCACTACTGGGAGGTAAATATAGGGTGATTTAATATTTGAAAGATATGGCCTCATTACTTGACGGAGCCGTGAACCATGCTGACTCCGCCTCAAACAATCATTACCTGTCCTCTGGCCTGCACACTGCTACTTTCTGCGCGCTGAAGCTGTCGTTCCAAAGTAATCATCAGTTTATGTCAGTTTTGAACATACTGAACGCGCTTGTCGGCGTTGATGTTACCGCACCCTACTCTCCGTCCGCGGTCGATCCCACACCGCACTGGCCCCGTATCTGCAAGCAGCTAAAGCTCCAGCAGCACAAGCTCCTGTGCGTACCCACTCTATTCGCCGCCTCTCCCCCTCGACCGTCAAGGTTTGATTGTGCATCGCGATCTCAGCGACGTCCGCCTAGCCCATAAGGTTGCAGGCATTGTTTGCAATGCCACTCGTGGCCTTTTTTAAGGTAATTAGAAGCGTTTCGTTCGCTTCTCTGTTTCCTCTACCTTCCAGAATCACACCCCGTCCCATTGTTGCGCTGCCATTTCCGCCGGCTGGGTCCTTGGTTCCTGCTCGATCATTTAATCCGCCGATCCCAACTATTTCTACATCCGTGCTGCGGAACGACTTAACAACCGTCAATGCTGCCCGCGACGTTTACCTCACCCTCGCTGGACACTCCGACAACTTTGACACATCAACTCTATGCTTCTTCGCTATACTAGATCTCGAGACTGATCTCTCAGCCGATGACCTCGTTGCCGCATAATATGGTCTGCAACAATCGCCGCAACATTCGTTTGCTTTTCTAGGCAATGATCTAGGACGGGCAGCTCAGCGCCCATTCATCGAAGCGCGAGTGAATCTTCAACTTCGGACAAGACCGAACATCAGAGCCTTGGGTGCTGCGGGTGGTACTGACTATTTCGACATAACATTCGTCAATCCAGTCTCTCCTTCCCATTCCAGAGTCTCGACTTTCAACCCGATGACCAGTCTCAACGCAGCGAGCGCGGAAAAGCGGCGAAAGTACCAAGGCTTTCTCGCGGAATTACGAGAGGGAAGCAGGCCAGTTCCTGTTCTAATCTCTACTCTTGGCGGATGACATCAGGAGGCGCTTTCAGTGGTCACAAAGCTTGCTAGAACCTTCACCAGCTGCGCAGTAGAACTTTTTTCGAAGGTTCGAGGCATTTTTCTACAACGACACTCGGCGTTGGCAGTAATTTCTAACGCTGCTTGTCTGCTGGCCGACATCCCATCGACTTTCTGCTAGAATTTTAACTAACATTCGACAGCAATGATTTGTACATTGCTGTCGAATGTTAGCACCACTGGTACATGTATTTAATATGATATTCAGATTTGCAACTTCAAATGGGTTCCAGCCAATCCATACACCTCAATAAAGACACCATCCTCTTTTCTTCCCCTGGTCTGAGTTCCGAAATTTCCCGCCTAGGAGACGACAAATGCAAACGGTACCCAACGCGAACCTTCGCCACCGCTCTTCAAGTCATCAATACCAAAATCCACGCCAAACTGTCCAGTATACCTGGTTTTCCAGGTGTAGTCCCTCGCCTCCCCCATCAGCAGCGGCAGGTGGATTCAAACTCCGCCGTACTCAGAATTCCCCTGTTTTACCTCAAACGGATGATTATGATTACGGTCAGTGCTCTCAATGTCTAATCTCCCACCCTCCGCCCTCTGCTATACCATCCGACATCAACCCATGCAGTTTCCTTAAACATATTCCGCCCCCAATGCCTATATGGATCCTGGCGCATGAGTCTTCCTGTCGTGAATCAAGTTTCAGGTTCTTCCAGATCCCAATCTGCTCACCACCCGCCAACTGTATCCCAATTTCCATATCCATCTCAGTCACCCCTCACGTTCCGTTGCCTCCTCGCTGCCCCTTCCATGTTCTCAACTTCATTCCTCGTCCAGTCCAAGCCGCGACATACAACTTGTACACCGTTGGCTTTTAACGCTTTATATCCACTCCCTCTACAGAGAATATGACTCGAGCCCCCCTGGAAGTTCTTTCCAGCCCAAACGTGACTTTCCGACATAGGCACATCGGCGCTCTTGGCCGCCGTCACCGTGAAAAATGCTCCAGCTTTGTTGACCGCATCCGCATGGCTTCCCACCGCCTCAACGATGACCCATTCGACGTGGCTACTCATAGGGATAAATCTTGAGGAGAAGAGATACTCAGAACGAACTACCCCAAGAAGGAGGTGTTGCATGCGACAAAATTGCTACCGTGGTATAGTTGTACGAACAAAAAGGAGTAAGTAAGAAAGATATTTGAGAGGGCTACAAGCAAGTATAGAATGGGCAGGTTCTACCGCTGCTTTTCTGCAACCAGCATAGGAAAAATGTTTCTTGGGTCTGAAGTTGACTCTAAACTTCCTACTACTCGGAACTTGACTTGAAGTTGTCTACTAACTTTCTCGACCTCTCCATGAGGAATCATTTTGCTCAGCTTATATATACTTTTTGCTACCCCTATAGTCCGAACAATGTCCCAGAAGATACAAGGAAGTTCATAAAATCTCTTTGTGTGGACGATATAATCTAAAAAAGAGATACTTAAGAAACAAACAATCAATGTGGTCTTCTTATTTACCATTCTCTACATCAGATCGAAACAACTCCTTCAAAATATCCATGCTGCCGAAGCAGTCCCTACAAATATCTGCGAACGGCTCATAACTATCCATTTACTTCTGGGAGATACCCAAAGTACTAAAGACATACAAATCCGGTTACATCGTCGGTACCACTTGTTCCATACGTTCCAGCCCTGACCCCACCATTCCAACACATCCTATGCCTCCCTTTCCGTCATCATTCTTGTCCTCGTCCTCGTCATCCTCGTCATCCTCCTCATTCTCCTCCTCATTCACCTCCTCCTCCTTTTCGTCAACCTCTTAGACCAATCCCGGGGCTGCCCACTCCTTGAAGGTCTCCCCAGCTCCCTCCTTGACTTCCCACTCCTGCCCCGCAGGTACCTTCTCCGCCTCATCCTCGACAAATAAGCGACCCACGAATTCGATCACTTTTTTTTGTTCGTCTGCGTAGGTAGTCATCGCGGTCAGTAGGTTGGAATGGGAGTACGCGAATGGAGTTTAGGGGGCGTGGGTGGCGATTTTTGGTGATGGAGGCGGAGGGGCGAAGGTTGTTTATTTTGGTTATAGACGGAGTGGGGCGATTGTGTATGGAAGATGGAGGGCGTACGGGTCGGAGGATAGTGTGTGTAGAAGTTGGTGGATCTCAAAAACGTTGGGTAAAATTGGTTTAAGTACACCTTAGAGGCGGACTGGAGTCGACACCAAAAAGTTAAAATCGATATTGCAGTAGCTCATTTGCGTGGATTCTCTATATAAGGAGTGAATTTGACCTCTTTTTGAACTGCGATAAACCAGCCGCGTGCCGCCCTGATTTCTGCGGAGGCTGTCTAGATGTGATGGTGAAGCCAAATGGGACTTTCCGTCCCGTCGCTCTCGGGCTTCTCTTCCGACGCCTAATTTGTAGCTCGCAACACAAAAAGCCACCCTTGCCCTCTGCTTCTACCTTCTGCTCCATCAAGTCGGGGTAGACACCAGGAACGGCACTGGTTCAATAATTCATTACGTGTTTCGTCTTCCCCAGAGCTCCGGGCTCCTCGACTACATGTTGGTACGGATTGACCCTCAAAACGCTTCCAATTGCATTTCCCACCAGAACATTCTGTAATATGTATAAACGCATCCTCTATGCCTTGCACGATGGGTACACTCCAGTTACGATGCTCCTTCAGAGCTTGGTTTCGGACCCTACTATTTCCGTAGTCCAGAGGGACATCCCATTGTTCCCTTGCTCTTTGCCCTGGCTCTTCATCCTTTCTTCCTTTCATTACAGGGGAAGTTCCTACCTACCTTAAGTGCCTGGAATGCAGGTGACGGTAAATTTTTCCTTCCTCTTTCCCAAGCCACTGCCACTATTTGTTCAATCCAACGTGAAGAACGTCCACTCGGGTTCCAGATCAGCCTTTCCAAGATCCAAGTTTACGCTTCTCCCCTTCCCACCCCCCTTTGTCAATTTCATTCCTCTTTTCTACCCTCTCCGGTTTACATAATTCTGAGATCTCTATTTGGCTCGGACACTTTTGTTTTCCAAATTTTCGGAGGCCGCCTAACCGTCGTTGACCGCCTCTTCCAATCCCTTCGAGATTTTAATGATGCTCAGTTACTTTAACCTTACAGTGTTTGACTGCGAACGCCTCCAGTGTCTTTGGCACAGCAAAAGCTATTGCGAACATGGGCGTTAGGTATTTCATGAAGTCGAAATCAATCCTTTTGCAATAGTATGCCGCTCTAGTGTTCTTCTCCAACGCCGCTTATCTGGTATCAGTTCTTCGCACATCTTCCTAGAAGAAATAAAGGCTGCTATCATCGTATACGTTACACGGAGCCTATTTTAAAACTACCCCCTGTTCTTAGGAGTCCGAGGACTAACACCCATCATAAACATACCCCTTTTATCCAAACATGAATCAGAAACGTTGGGTTTTCCAGAATGCAAGAAGGATAAATAAAATGCAATTGGGAACTGCAAATACGGTGATATGACTGCTACCTGAAAGCACTTATCGCCATGTCCTCGTTAACTGGGCTACCACTCATTTTTTCTTGATAGAAATGATCATATAATCGCATAATAGACAATACCTTAAAATTTTGAACTTCAATTCAACCGTCTGAGCCTCAACCGGATAGGAACACGTAGAGCTCATTTACAACAAAAGATAATGTAGATGACACCGTGTCAATGTGTATGGTAGTGAGCATGTATCAAATGTTCCGGCAGGCGCTGGTGGCACTTCACTCTACCAAACGGATCGGATATATCTTCCAAGAGTAAAACACCCAAACCTTTCCCTCCCTCTATCGAAAGGTGAGAGTAGTATATCACACAAACTCAAAAGACCAACAAAAAACCTACTTGTTGTAAGAGAAGAGTTCTATCTGCACGTGCCGCCACATTTCACGCACATGTAAACTGCGGGATGCTAGTCAGCATAAATATTACAATAAAGTGGAGAAAGAGAGAGTTCGTTTACTGTGACAAATTGTATTGGCTATAACTCAATCTTATTTTATTTCTGATTTCACATTGGTTACAGTGAATAGAGCTTTTCTGTTCTGGCAAAGAAGAAATGCCTATTCCCTGGCCAACGACAGAGCTTCGAAGTTTCCTTGGACTGGTTGGATAGTATCGGCGATTCATCAAAGAGGTTTGCGGAAACTGCATCAGTTCTGCTTGGAGGAACTTCATGAGAAAACAAATGTGAGCAGATCAATTTAATGGCATCAGCTTTCGAATGCATACATGAGAAACTTACGTCACAGTCCGTTCTCGCGTAATCAGGTTTATCTCTATATTTTCCGTTGAGAATTATGCATTTAAATTAACTATTGGATAGGTTCTGGGGCAGAAAAAAAGAAAATAGGAAGTTTCACCACGTCTAGTACGCCAGTCGACAGATAATACTGTATGAATTGAATTAAAATACAAGCGAAAGATAGGCTCTTGCCGTCATATTCGCCCTGCGCACATTCCGCGTTTACCTATAATCATGTGAGCTCTTTAATTTAAAGGCAAATGTTTGTTTTTTTGCTTTTGGAAGAAATATCCGATCTATTCAATATTTTTCCAGACATAACTGAAAAATTAGGCTCTTCGAAGCGAGAAGTAGCATGCCAGAGAAAAAAGGTACACGTAAGATTGCTTCGTCAGTTGTATTTCTTCACGGAATATGACTTCACAGAAGAATACAGGGCGGAGTCGGAGAATGCTCCTGCTGATAATCTCTCTCGTTATTCTCTGCCCGATTTGCCTGACGCTGTATCAGAAGAAGGCCTCTTGGCATCATTCGAAGAAAACGACACAGTGAAAGTCGATCTATTTTCGTTTCTACGAGGCATATTTCGATATCTAAGTAGATTCTAAATGTTGACATGAATAGGGATGTTAGATACTCTACCACGAGAAATGATAAGAATTTCTTGCTATGGCAAGGACAACTGTCTCGCTGAACAGCTAAAGATTTCGGGGCCATACCAAGTTTTTTCGACACGCTCCAGAGTACTACGCATGTTCCATGACGAAATAGGACATTAACACGTACGGAAAATCAAGCACTTTGTGCCAAACCATAATTGTTGGCCTCAATTTCACCATACTATCTATCTACTCGTGACGATTTGCGCAGAATTTCAGAAGAAAAAAAATTATTTTGGTCCTCATACTGCTGACAAGTAAAAACTTATTCACAGTACATTTGAACATTCTGGCTTTTATGTTTCAAATATTAAATTTCCAGTATGGACAAAGTGTTTGAAAATTTAAAAGTCCACCAAGTTTGGAGTCGTACACAATTCTCATAACATCCAACATCAATCTTCGGAGCACACACAAATTTTCATTGTTAAGCAACCTGGAACGCTCCCTTCGGAACATTAGCAAAATTTTCCCGAGGTTCCCCCTTTTAACCTCATCATATTGCCATTATTCTTCCATTGCTTTTATACAGGACCGAAGAACTGGTCTTCATCATAGCGAGAAATGATCTGATCTATATCATGTTAAGTAATTTCGAAGTAATTCACTGAAACTTCACGATCTCCTACCATCGCATTACAATCTCGTGATAACGTGCCTCCAAAGACGTAACTTTTTTCGGGATTTGAGTGTAATTAGAAAGATCCTGAAGTTGCTTAAAGTTTACAATCACGGTTCTTCTTTATGACTCGGCTTTTCTTGTGAAGCAGCTCGTAAGCACCTGATTACCCGTGAAATCATCAAATTCAGAAACTTCAAGAGAGCACCTGATTCATCCCCGAAAGCCAACCAAAGCCAGAAGATTCATACAGCTTTCACCGCATTACGACTCAGTGGGTGAATGATTCTCTGAATAAAAAAACTACAAAATCCCTTCCATTATCATCTAACGACGTTGGAATTTCAACGACAGCAAGCTGTTAATCATCTCAGAGACAACGAATGGGTTTTTCCAACTAAAAGCGACTAAACTTGGAGCGAATTTCATTTTACTCTTTAGAGTCTGGAAATCTTTATCATACCTATGATCACATCTCCTTATTCCTCTAATCTTTCTCGTCGAATCTATGAGAAGTGCAGCGATTTCGAAGAACTTAAGTATGAACCTACGGAAAATTGTGTAATACCAAGGAAACGTCTCATTTCACTCAAAAAAAGTTTTGGCCAAGTCTGTAAGACTTAAAACGTATAAAACCGATGTAAATTCCATGTTTCCGAAAAGCAAACCAGTGAATTCAAGCTCATTATGAAAGAAAGAGCATTGTTCGTAGTAAATGTAAATTTTGTGTTCCTCAATTCGCTATAATGCAAATTCCAGATGTTCGTAATGTTCTTCCTTGGTCTTGCTGAACATTGGAAGTAAAACCATGAATTAAACCAGGAAATATCTTTATAGTCCTTAAATATCTATTTTATTATCGTTTAGAACCTTTAAGGATCATTGCAAAGTCCCATAAGCATATAAAGATATTCCATGCTTCTCGGATCTACTACTGCCCTATCCCTTACAGCACTGCTTACTGACGGAGTATCTCCACTCCCTCTAGCACTCGGACAACCAAACTGGGTACTAACTGTCTCTTTAATTCTTTCCTCGCACCGTTTCCCCACATTTGTGGACCTAAGGATTAGAATGACGAAAAAATTCTGAACTTTTTGATCTTACCGTCTACTTTCCTGATGGTGACCTCGAGTTCTGGAGAAAGCGCGTTGGACAACAGGTTGACTATCTCAAGATAGCTATGATCGTGGCACGGATGGCCATCTCGAAACAATGTTCCATTTACTCGGCTGTACCATCCACGATTGGGGTCTTCGCATGTGCAGAAGGCGATCTTCGACGAGGCTCTAGCCAAAGGACAGATCGACTATCTTTAGATGGAGAACCCTGTCGAAAGTGTAGTTCAGATCGCAAGACTCGTCGCTGTTGATCCGCCGAATGGACACAAATGCAGTGACGTCGAGAAAACAGTGGGAATTTGGGACTTGCCGATCGCGTACGTAAGTGGAGTAAACGTCAAGATTATTTTCTATATCACTCCAAGTGAAGGTTTCCTCCTTTTGGCTAACGTCGTGCTGCATAACTCGTACCACCTCAAACCTGAAAACATGTTGGCTTTACCTCCCGGTGTTCGGAACTTATCTTCAAAACGCCTTCTTTTTCGAACGTACACCGAAACAACCTCTTCTGTAGATTTGGACGCAGTTCGAACTTATTTGTTCTTTGTTAAGACAAAGACCTCTTCTTTCAAGACTTACTGCAGCTGTTAAAAGCTACTTTTAGTAGACAAATTCTAAAAGAGAAGACATGAAACGTCGCTTCAGATACGTAAACATCGCAGAACGCTTCGCAAACAAGCTTCATGGGTACTCACACCTACCTCTGTGCGAAATGGTAACCCTATGTGAACGCGGTAATGTCTTGACCCCAGTCTTAAAGCAAGCCTTGGAGTCAGCAGTCGCCAAGTGAGCCACTTGTAAGGAGACTGACAGGCTGTTGTAGCCCTGGAAAGTTTCATTTGAAAGGATCTTCTCGAGTTTCAACGATCATCTCCAAGTCGATTTTGTCTTCTTCCCTAGCTTCGAAACGTCCCTGTGCTCCACATCGCCGATGTACACACCGCATTTTCCGTCACCTTGTTACTTTTCTCCAGAGAAATGGACAAATTTGCGAGAAAACTTGAACTACACTGAATTAACGCACATGGAGTCACCAACAGGATCTCAGGCAATATTGAGTTCTTCAACCGCAAGCTTGGTGATGATCTTCGCTATTTCAGAATCAAGTTTGATCCCTGTCCTGCCAGTCGCCATAAAAATCTTGGTGTGTTAGAACGCAAGAGCGCCGTGCTTAGTACTCTAGTTTAACGTTTGTTGAAAGACGCCGTACACTTCAGTACAACCCGTGGAGTAGTGTAGAACAGAGATGAAGCGTTTTCGCGTGCAAATCACCTGAATAATGTGCTCTACGTAAGTAAGACAATGAGCAGCTTCGAACTTGCTCGGGAATACACTCCTTCGATAATCGGCCTTCCTCAATCCGAACTCTCTGATGCCGTACGAAAGGCCCACGAAGAGCAGGCTGCAGGCAGGGCGCTCAGGCTTATACAAAAGGGTCCGAAACCCAACACGGTATTGCGATCTGATATCAAGCGTGGAGATAAGGTCTACTACTTTAAGAGTGGCCCCAAGTTTGGAACATGGAAAAATAGTTTCGTTCGCTCAACAACACCACATCTTATGATCAATTCCCGTAGCGAAGACCATTCAGGTAAACCGTTGAAGGCTGCAAATGAAGACATTCGTCGAGCCCCTTCGTCGAGTCTCTTCCAAGAGCTCGATAAAATAGATTTCATCTTCCCTCGCAGCTACTCAGTAATCGACGAGGACTTTCAGGATCTTGTCCCTGATTTTACGGATAAGACGCCTCACATCCTCTCAGAGCTTGGCATGGATACAAGGACACATGTTGGAAACCCTATTCGAGATGAGCCTGCTTCTCTTATTCAAAAGTATTCTCTGCAAGAACGTGAACTGGCGAGCACTGATGAAGTTGTCGAGATGCTCGAACAAGAGAAAGCCCCTTGGTCGCAGCAATATTTCTCACAATTTTCTTTGAATTAAAACAAAAAATCGCGCTTCAACCAGCCATTACTGGACATTTCATCCAAACCAGTCAAGATTTGTAACCTCTTGTTCGGCACACTACATCATATCTCAACCCCATCGAGTAATAAGGTACAAGCAGTCGCGTTTAACCTCTCTTCTTCCCATGAATCTCCTCAGCCGGAAAAGACGTTAGTTCCTTAGCATCTAATCCACCACCATTGCTCCCGCCCTCCCCCTCCTTGCAGTCTTCTGGGCAAAAGATAATTCGTAATATGTATAACGTCCTTGGTTACAAGCCACCCAGCGAGTTCTTACTACGTTTCGGTCCAATATTGGTATTGAATAAAGCAACCGAGGCAGAGAAAGACAATCATCGAAAGGCAAGGGCATACAGGGAAGTTCAATACAAGGACCTTCCCCCCAATGCCAAAATCATATCCTCTCACCACTTCTTCCAACTTCGCTTCTCCGCCGATACATGGAAGATTAAACTAAAGTACCGCTTGATGCAACATGGTAACCTGGACAAAGAGAAGCATAGGGTCCGTATTGATTCTTCAAATACACAGTTCGGCGTCATCTACGCGTCCTTTCCACCGCCGCCATCCTCAAATGTATTCTTGCTAACATCTACATTACGCATGCTTACCTTGAAGCCGTTGATATTCCTCGCGACGTGCTCATGAGACCTCCGAAGGCTTGGCCTTCCCCTTCACATATGCTCTGGAAAATAATCAAACCCACATACGGACTCGTTGAATCCGGGCGTCTCTGGCAGCTAGTCGTTGAAGAATGAATGAAGAATTACTTTATGAAACCCATCTCTGGTCTGCCACAGTTGTTTCTTAGATACAACTCTGACCTCTCCATAAGCCTAGTTATCGCAAAATTCGTTGATGACTTCCTTCTAGCCGGAACTTCGGATGCTATCCATTCCTTCCACAACGCAATCCGAAAGCGATTCACTGTCGGCAACTTAGTTTTCAACAAAGACCTGGTCTTCAATCGTCTGCAAATTCATCAAAAACCCGATGGTTCCGTCCAAGCTGATACGAAAGAGTACCTAGACAAGCTTGAGGCTCTCCAAATCGCCTGGTCCCGTCGCAAGCAAGCCTCGGAACCAGCCGAACTTGACGAGTTAACGTCATACCAGGCACTCGCAAGGGCTTTGAACTTCTTCAGCCATGGCATTCTTTTTCAAGCTTCTTTCATGGCGAACTACATCCAGCGTCAAGTCGGTCGTCTCTTGGTGTCACATCTACTCACAGACAACTCAATACTTGCCAAGCTCCGCACAATCTGTCCGACGATCATCCTCCTTTCTCCAAAGTCCCTCAACAAACCTGCATACGTAGCGTTCCCCGATGCCAGTCAAGACTCAGCTTCCTATGATCAAACAAGGTACCTGTCAGGAATTTTCTTCTAGCGGGGGGTGGGGACATCTTCCATGTCCTCGACTGTAGCAGCAGTAAGCAGACAAGAGTTAGTTTCTCATCGATCGAAGCGAAGATTTTAGCCGCTGCGAGCTCTGCAGATTGCGCATCTTTATTCGCAGATCACATCGAAGCCGCACACAAGAGTCCACTGAAACTTACTTTTGTCCTCACAGTCGATTCACACGGATTGTATTCGACAATCACCACACCTCACGAGGGGACCGACTATTGACTTCGCCCAACAGTCTCCCGTCTCGTGTTTCATTTAAGTCTGGAGAGATCACCACAATGCAGTGGGTCAGTGTTCAGCTAAATCTCGCTGACGCACTAATGAAGCTCAATGTTATTATGTCCCGAATGCTTAACGATGTTATTTCATCTGTTCTTCTAAATCCAGACATCCTACTTCACGAAAAGCGAATCAAGGGAAACGCAAGCACTGCTAAAGGCAGTTCGTAGGTCTTCTTAATTCCTCATCGGACACAGCTAACTTCTTCTTGGGTCTTTCCTTACTTCTCTTTGCTTCCAAACTTTTTTCTTCCTTTCGCGTCGAATGGCTACTGTACTTCTTCCGTTTTTCTTCCCCTTGCCTATCATCTGCTTCTTGAGCACTCTGACCTCTATCATACTCTCCAAGTCAAATGAATCTCCAACACATGCCCTCAATGCGCTTTCTTCGAGCTTCAGCGCAAAAAGCTCCGCAATATCAATAATCATTTGTCTCATCGTTTCAAGGACAACGGCATGGTCCACGGTCTTACCCATCTTGTCTCGTCCGCACATTCGTACTAAGTAGACACGTTCAGTCAGTTCTTCGAGCCAGGAGTCAATGTCATCAAGCAAGGACTGGTCTTTTTTCGTCAATTTTATCGTCAAACGTTCTTTTTTAACCACGGCTGCGCATCCGCAAGACTACGGGCGAAGAATTATCTTCGTTGTAGGAAATTAGCTGCCTCGTCTTCTCCTTCAAGGGCTCGGATCGCATTTTCTAAAGCAGCCCGCACGCACTCTCCGTGAGCCGAATGGCAAAAGACCTGGTGCTCTCTATTAATGAACCCCGTCTTTCGTGTTCCTCTATCCCGTGACTCAGGACCACCAAAGGTAACAGACGCATCCGAATGGGCCCTGCAATTGTCGTAGAGCCATTCTATGTACGCTACTCTATTAATGGAAGCTTGCTGGAGCTCAACAAGGGTTCCTCCTACAATCCTGTCGCTTCGTGCTTCCAAGCCCCGCTTCACTGGACCTCCAACATCTTTTATGTACGCTGGCTGCATCTCGAGGGTGTAGAAGTCCCCCTTCCGAAACTTCTTCCTCCCTCCTTACGTCTTCTGCAACGTGTAGTACCTGTCGGCTCGGTAACTCTCTACCCTTCCGGATGCCGACATCAACCGCTTAACTTCGTATCTTGGTGCTTTTTCATCATTAGTCCTTCTGTTTTTTTCCTGTAACAGACCAAGACGAAGAAGATCCTTCAATTTGAATTTCTTGCCAACTCGCTCACCCATCCAGGCCACGATTACCTCAGCTTCATATCTCTTCAACCAAAAGCGGAACGCCGTCAGGAACATCTGTATCCAAATGTTATCCACAAGCGCTTCTACCTTTGTATCCTCTTCTTCCCCTTTGGCCAATCATACTGCTGCAATGGACATCACTGCCCCCCCAACCTTCAGCTCAATTCCCTCACGAGCACGTAGTACGCCGCCCGCAACCTGTCCTTGGCACTCTGTAGGTTTCAGACGACGCACCGAGCACGCGTTCAAGATTGGTGAGGTAGAAGGGTAACCATCCATGCTGGTTGGTCACTCGCTGGAAGCAGTCGCAAACGAGATTTGATCGAGAAAATTGGCAAGAAAAAGAAGGGTGAAAAATGTGGTTCACTCTATAGATTGAAATGTTCCACTGTAAGGTTCGCACTTGAGCAGCAGAAGTTCGCGTGGATAACTTCGTGGACAATGACTGTACCAGTAATGTACCGAAGTGATTGGGCAGTCGAAAGTGTCGTCGGAAGTGTTAATATGTAACGCTGGTCGCCGACGAGACCTTCTTTCGAATTACAACGGGTATTTCTGGTTTTGGCCTGCCATCCAAAAATGTGGTAATCCAGGCCAACAGGGGGTGTGTGGCATTTCCTAATTTAAGGTTGGAATTCCCGGCATCTTTTAAGCGCCAAAAAATAATTACAGTATTTTTCTTCCGCAGTGCGCGCACGGAGTCCTCCAAATTTTCCAGCCACTGTTCGACATAAATTGAAAAGCAACCGGAGTCGCAGTAACTCTCCAGGGGTGGGCGCTTTCTACCCTTTCGACCTCGCCGGTCCTACTCTTTTCCAATCTTCTCGGATCTACTGCTGCCCTATCCCTTACAGCACTGCTTACTGACGGGGTATTCTCACTCCTTCTAGCACTCACGAAACCGAAAAGGGTCCTAAACGTCTCTTTAACTCTCTCCTCGCATCTGTTTCCAAGAGCCGCACATATTTTTCTTACTAGATCTTAGCTTTCCAGTACTCAAGAGAGATTTGACGTAATCTTTTGCTGCTGTGATTTCATGCAAGGACAAATGGAACAAAAGTTGATGATTTGCCTATTGCGGTTAGGTTATATTTACTGGACTAGCTGACTCTATCTCATTTCAGACTTCCATCACTATCTAATGATAGGCTATACTTATAGCCTTTGACACGACAAGTTGTGATGCATTCAAACTAGCTTCAGGTCAATGAAACCCGCTCATTCAAATTTCAAAAGAATCCAATATGAATTAGATGGCTCCTGTCCAGTCACCAACGCCCAATCTGTTTGGTCGCACTAGCTGCCAGTCACAAATGGTGGTTTTGCAACACTCCATCTGCGAGCGAACGTTATACAAATGAATTCAAACTAGCACATGCATGTCAACTTCATCATCTGGGTGAACTTAATGCGCTTGAGATTCTTCATCATGATATCGGCAACCATGTTGTCGGTTGGTAGAAAGTGTAGGCCCACATTCCCCTTCTCAACATGATCGAAAAGAAACTGATACTTGACGTCTACATGTTTTGAAAGTTCGGAGACTGTCGGGTTGTGCGCGTCCTTGATACAAGCGACATTGTCTTCACCAATGGAGATATCGAACATGCGGTCGACTTCGTTCTCACATATAACTTTCTTTATAAACTCCTCAAACTTCTTGACCCACAATACTTCCCTCACAAAAAATGCTAGTGCGATAAACTCTGCTTCCTTCGAGCTCTGGGCAACAATGCTCTGTTGATTTGAACGCCAACTACAAAGCTCATCGGCAAACTTGAAGCAGTAGGCGCTAATTGGCTTCCGTTTGGGCTTCTCCTGTGCCCGATCTGCATATGAAAATGCTGTCAAAACCCCCTCTCCCCCTTTTGGTACCTAATCCAAAGTGCCATCGTGGCTTTGAGGTATCTCAAAGTATGTTTCTACGCCTTCCAAAATGCCTCGGTCAGGGGTGTGAGTGAACCGCGCACGGTAGGGCACCGCATACGCGATATATGGCCTTACTTTGTTCACGAGATTCATCAAACCACCTATCAGTTGCCTGTACGGAGTTTTATCCGACAGCGTGTCTCCACCATCAGTGCTGGTGTCTCCACCAGCAGTGCTCAAGTCCAATCCCGCGGGGAGCGGCGTAACCCTAGGTTTGCATTCATACATTCCAAAGGATTTCAATACACGTTTAATCATCGGTTAATTGTGCAACTTCACCTCATCCCCGCTATCTTCAACAGTTATTCCCAAAAATTTCTCAATCTTTTTCGAAGTAAGTATCCTGAAATGGTTCTCAAAGTATTGAATTATTCCATTCACTGCAGACTGGTAGTTACCAATCAGCGCGATATCGTCAACGTAGATGACGAGGAACACAAAGTAGTCCCCATTTTTCAGGAGATACAGCGTTGGGTCTGCCCGTCTTCCCTCACAGCCCATGTCTCGCAGAAATTTGTCGAGGTGAATATTCCATTCCCTCGACGCTTGGCGCAACCAAATAGCGCCTTTTTGAGTCTTTAAGCGTACTTTTCAAAGCCCTTAATTCTGAATCCATCAGGCTGTTCCACATAGAGGTCTTCTTTCAGTGTGGCATTTACGAATGCGTTCTTCACGTCGATCACTGACCTGCACCATGCAAAATGCACAGAGATCGCAAGCATGAGACGGACTGTGGTTTACTTGGTGACAGGGGAGAATACCTCTGTAAAATCTACACCAGGTATCTGCGAAAACCCCTTTGCTACCAGACGTGCCTTATGCCGAATCACATTGCCCTTTCCATCTTTCTTTAAATCGAAAAACCACTTTGTCCGAATGACCTTCCTGCCAGGGGGGACCCTTACCAAATGCCATGTGTCCAATTTCTTCAACGAGCTCATCCCGAAACGCATCGCTTTCAGCCAATCCTTGGAGTCTTCCTTCTCGAGAGCATCTTTGTAGGACATTGGAACCCCTTTATCCAGAATAGTTGTATCCAGCACCATGTTTGCCTGCTCATACCCAAGACGTTCTGGTGCCTAACCTGCAGTACGACTTTCGCTACGACGTATCCCCGGATGGTACATCAATGATTCGGCGTCGATTTCATTTATGCCGTCACCTTGCTCGCTCTGCTCTGTGCTTTTTTCATCCGGTATGTGGTCGCCATCTGGGTCACCGTCCTGAAGTTTCTGCCCGACACTCACTCCATCCATTTCCGTCTCATCTATGTCACTGCCATGCGCCGGCAAGTCATCCAGCAAGGCATTTGGCTCATTCTGGCCTTCAGGCGCAATGACGGGTATGTTTCCCTCACTGCAAAGCCCCTGTGTTTCATCGAAGGTGACATCCTTAGTCTCCTTGATGGTCTTACCATCCGCCATCAAAACCCGGTAGGCGTCGCCCTTACAATAGCCGACGAGCATTCCCGGATCTGCGCGCGAGTCGAATTTTCCGTCACGCTTCGATTCCGGCTTGTGTACAAATGCCTTACAGCCGAATTTGCGGAAGTGCTTGACTACGGGTTTTCGTCCGTGAATGACCTCTAAGGGTGTGCAGTTGCGATTGCAGCTGCGTGACACCAGCCGATTCCGTATGAAGCACGCGGTATTCACCGCTTCCGCCCACAGCTTCTTCCAGTGTTCACCCGCATCATGTAGCATGGATCTTGCCATATCCATGACAGTTAGGTTTAGACGCTCTGCTCATCCATTCGACTCGGGCGAGTAGGCCGTCGTCACCTCATGTACTACTCCCCTCTGCTTGAGCCAAATACTTAATGAGTGACCGACGTACTCTCCGCCATTTTCCGACCTCACCCACTTGACTTTGTTACGGTAGACACAGGAGAGTGTCCCAACTCGCTTGTTGAACAAGTTTTCATTCTCCCGAATCATCCCGATCACTGCGCTTGTCGTCTCAATCTTGCTGTGTAGAAACCGGACCATCGAATACCCGCTGTATTCATCAATTAAGGTCACGAAGCATTTTGACTTTCCAAGTGACTGCGTCCTCACCAGACCCACCACGTCGCTATAAACCCTCTAGATCGGTCTCGTAGCGCCACTCAATTGCCCCCCCTTGGACTTTCTTGGTGTCCGTGTTGACTCGCTAAGTGCGCACGGCTCTCCTTTAGAGTCTGTATTGCCAATATCCGACTTATTGATACCAATTGCATGTGATAGCGTTTATTTCATGACGTCATGGATATAATAAGACGCGCATGCCACTCCACCGCTTTCCTGTCCCTCACAACATTCGCTATCCCACCGCGCACGCTAACGACAGCTTCGTACAACCTGCCATTTGTCTCAACCCCCACCATCTTAAGTACGGCCGATTCCTTCTTCATCAATTCCAGTACACCGGAGAGAGAGTCGCTATCATTATCTCCAATGATGACCTTAAAGATCTTTTTCCGTGCTTGCGAGATCGAAATTAAATTGTACATCAAGTCGGGTGTACAGAGCACATTCTGCAGCATCACCATACTCTTCTTCTCTTTTAAAATAGTTGAAAAGATTACTGTGCCACAGCCCACAGACGTTATTGTGTCGTTGTTCCCAACGTGCCTCTCTCTATACGCTTCAGTGAAGGTCATGAAGTTCTCCCTTCGATTGGACATGTGCCTTGTGCAGCCCGAATCCAGAATCCATCGTTCCGACTGCCGGACGTTGGTACCTTTTAACATCACTTGCGGCACAAACACCGTTGGTGTAGCGCCACTATTTTCATACTGATTTTTATTCTTGCAGTCACGAGCAATATGACCCTTCTTTCCGCACTTATTGCACGTTCTTGTGGCACTCTTATGGTGCCTGACATCACCCCTCTTATTATTCAAGCAATACTTAGCTAAATTTCCACTCTTTCCACATGAGAAGCACTTCTTCGTCTTCTTCTGTGTGAGCAACGCCTTCGCGTCAACGTCCTCCGACTCCTGCAAGCGCGTTTCCCGAACGATTAGTTTTGAAACCGCTTCGTGGTAGGTGTATTTTCTGTGTATGATTGCCTCCGCTGCAATGTCGAAGTATTTTGTCAGACTCTCAGTAGCGCGCGCTTCCTCTCTATTTCCGAAATAGTATGGCCTGCGCTCTCGCGCACGCTAACCAACTCTACAATCCTGCTAGAGTATCCAACGATCGTCTCTCCCTTCTGCAGCTTCACTGCTTGCAGCTTTGATAATTTTGCATCACGGCACCTCGCATTATGCACCATCGCCTTCGACAATGCATCAATTGAGGTAAGGATGTATGCGAGCGCGAGGTCACTCTTTTGGACTTCCTTGAAAGGTCGTTTTCAGTATGGACCAAGCCTTCCTCGGACACCTCACATTATGCACCATCGCCTTCGATGATGCATCAATTGAGGTAAGGATGTATGCAAGCGCGAGGTCCCTCTTTTGAACTTCCTTCTTACACTGCTCTTCGTCCGCGCCAGCGGTCTCTGCGATTTTTGCCTCACTTTCCTCCCCATCTGCATCACTGCAGTCACTAGGGGTCAGTTTACTTACCACATTGTTCTCGAGTGGCGTCTCAACATAGGTCCACAGACCTTTCCCTTTGGGCATTACTTAAACGTCATTAGACAAGGCGAAATAATTGTTCGCCGTCAACGCCGGAATCCGAAACTTGAGGATCCCCGTGTGATCATCCATTTTTGTTTACTCAAACAGAAATAAACACAAATGAACCGGTGAGTGGCAAGATTATTGAAGAAATTGAGAGAGTTTGTTCGTTGCTGCTGTTGAGTGGCTAGAGGAAAAATCCTAAGCCCATAACCTATTGCAAATAGGTTATATTTACTTGACTAGCTGACTCTATCTCACTTCAGACTTCCATCAATATCTAATGATAGGCTATACTTATATACTTTGACACTACAAGTTGTGGCGCATTCATACTAGCTTCAGGTCAATAAAACCCGCTCATTAAAATTTCAAAAGAATCCAATATGAATTAGATAGCTCCTGTCCAGTCACCAACGCCCGATCTATTCGGTCGCACTAGCTGCCAGTCACAAATGGTCATTTTGAAACATTGCCTTTCCTCTTTCCTACATTTATATATCATGGTGCATTGTTCTAACTGGAGGGGGGCTGCTAGGAAAACCTCCACGAAGGGCGTCCTTATACTTTACCAGTAAACATTTTAGCTTTTCACTGGACTCAGAATCATTAATTTTTCTCATTTTGTAAACTTCAAATTCTCGAAGCACTTTGAAGTAACCTCCACATCTCATCATTTGTCTAAACTTCTCCAGTCCCAAATTAGAGGCACCAATACAGTTTTCAGCATATGACTCAATCAGTGAAATGAAAACATTTTCAACATTAAATACGTCGTTGCTAGTCAACATTTTGGTTGTGGGAAACATTCCACGCCATTACCAACATAATACCATATCTAGTCCAGGAGAAAGCCCAGTTAGAGGTGTAGATAGATTTATATAATTGTATTGTTTCGCTTAAAATGACCTCAAATGCCTCTTCCCTAATCCCTTTGCGTGAATGACAGGTAATGACTGGGTCAGGCTGAATCTTAGCCATGTTCCCATTTATTTTCAGGAACCCAGTTGAAACTACGTCAGTATTGCATCCATAATTCTTTCGTACTTTGTATGCTTTTCTATGCAATCCATTATCAAGAGTTAATAAAGTATTCATTGGAATTGGTCCATCAGTAAGGATGCTTTCATCTTAACTAGATGTGATTCCATTACATTCGGCTTCGAAGACTCTCGATTTTCCCTGTCCTATGATAATTTAGCTCCGATGATGCCCACAACAGTTTTACTCTGCTCATTTGAATATCTGCTCACGCTCACTATTGGTCTCACCTGAAAATTCAAAAAATCTGTTGGAACAACTAGTTTTCCAATTCAAAGTTGTTAAAAGCATTAACATGTACTGGCTGTGTTTTTTCGCCATAATGAAACTATCATCCCTGTTATCTGTATTACAGTTTCCTTTTTGTGTTTTTAAGGACTGAATCCATCTTTATGGCACTTAAAGCATTGGTTCTCTTTTCTGACGCTACCCGTTGGGAGTATATTACGGGTTACAATTCTCCATTGGCATAGGTCCTGAGGTTTTTTGATTATTTCAAAATGAACCTTAGCTAGTGAAGAAACCTACTGCATAAAATTCTCCATCAACGTTAAGAGCAATAATAGTAGCAGTTTCAAACTTGAATGGATTATATTTACGGAATTCCAGCAGAATGTGCGGTCTAAGACCTTCACAGAACCGCATCAAGATTTCCGAGTCACTTATACAGGTCATATTGGTAACCAAATTCCTGAACTCCGAGACGCACACAGCAAATTCTGCTTGCTAGAAGAACCTGAGAAGCTTCTTACGAGTTACCATAACACTATCCTTGGGAAAAAAGCAGCCTCAACCAGTAGTTTAGAAGCTTCCCTCGTCGGCGGCACAACGGTTTTAGAAACAAGCGTACTACCTCAGTTAACCGCGCAACAGGCATAAACTTGGAAGCAAAGTCAATGGCATTCTGTGTACTGGTCACTTCGCTCTGACCAACTTGGATGAACCTCAGGTACTTGCCGACTCAATGCAACCATGATCGAACCTTTAAGGCATCTCGAGTACGATCGAACAACACAGGCTCATTTTGTTTGGAGAAAAATATGGTACAAAACCCCTTAACGTCTCACACCAACACTTAAGTTTAATAAAAGTAATTCGAAATGGAGTTTGCAAGGCCTAAAGGACTGCTTGGGTCCCTACCGGCAGAGAGAGTGACTAACCAGCAGATCTGATCACAACTTCAGTCCGAGGTAATTTAACAATCTTTTCGTGACATCTCCACCAGTCTACTATATCGAACGAGATCGTTTTTTCCTACCCAATTGTAAAGCTTCTCCAGCAAACCTTAAGCTGACCAATAACCAAAAAGTACCCATTCCGAGCTCGAGCCTCTTAGTCCAAGTGCAGTCCAAGTCGACACTGAAAAGCGTTAATTGAATCAATGACCCAGTCAATGGACCTAGATAACAGCCAACAAGTGCAATAGGATTGTAGAGGAATAATGGAAGGGTGCCTTGAAATGGGGACTTGGTCAGAAGCATGGCTTTACTAAGGCAACTAAGTTAATCTCAACTGTCCAGTCTAAGTATTTTACACAGTATCACACAGTTTCGGGAGTCCTGTACGCTAGCAGAATAGAATATTCTCGAGAAAACAGCCTTAGCTGCACCCCAACGTCCAAGGTTACCACGATCTCCAATTGGTAACCGTGACCTATGTGAAACAATGGGGTTTTGAGTCACTGGCAACATATCCCAAAGGGACTCTCCTGTACTTGGCACTTCAGCCCACAAGTACGTTATATGCGATATTGGTTACAGTAAAACTGATGGACAAAAATTTTCAAAATTTTACAACACACGAAAAGAAAAGACATTCCACAGGTAAAACACCTCGAACTAGAACAAGACGAAAGCGAAACAGTAGTGAAGCCAACGGAAGCTATGCTACCAGTAAAGCAGAGAGTGATGCAACCGAGGCTCTGCGCAAGGAGTGATGGAGATGTTGGAAGTACGTTTCAGAAATTTAGCGGGCAAAGGCCCAATAGATTGTAGCTAGATTACCACAAGAATCTAGAATAGCCCCGCTTTTCTAATCGGCAGTACAGTACTGTAGATGTAGCGTAGTATATGCAAATTCTAGCTCACTTATTAGAAACTACTTTAGTAACTAGAGAATAGGTACTGAGAAAATGCAACTACTAAAAGAAATGCCATAAATACCTATAGCGTGCCGATACCTCAAATATATTGGTTACGGATCAGTTGAAAGATAATGTACAAAACCCTTTCAGATATTCACCAATTCATAGAACAAGATTCCCATCCAAGTTCTCTATTACATACCTTTTTGCATGTGGCCTCATTGGCACCACCTGAGTTGAGGTATTATTCCGCTCGAATCTCACAGTGTAAAACCGTGAAAGTTGAAAAGGAATATTTAAAAAAGTTGAACGATACCAGACAAGTTCACTCCGAGCAATTTGCTGTAGTTTTTACTGAGTTAAAGATATTCGTTTTAAGTATTGTTGCAAGCTACAACGCCCCAAAATCTACTCATTATCGAGGATTGTAGATTAGATACTGAAGATTTATTATGCTCTAAACTACATGGCTGGTTTGAAAGTTGCCGTCTTAATCATGATTGATTCAATGTTAGTTATGTAACACAATGGCTAGGCTTACAACTTGCTGATGGATATATTAAGCATTCGCGACACCTATTCAAGTATATAATTGACGAAAGTATCTCACTAGGCCTCTCAGAATGGTTTAGTTGAATCGTTTTCAAAGCCGCCTAAGCGCCATTTGTTACGTCGAGTGATGTGACAGGAACATGCGGCGTATACCATAAAGCAGTGGATAATTTGTCCAGATGAACGTTTTCCGCAGTTAGTTGTAGGCGACTGGAAGTACAATATCTGCATGTCATTACTGGGCTACAGTTTGGGGTGCGATTAATGACGTGCAAATACAGTACTGCACTGTACGTGCTGGAAATAATCCGTTCACTGGGGACGTTGGTTGGAGTAGCAAGGCATTTGAGACTATTTTAAATAATTTAGATGCTTATTCCCATTCTGTCCACTACTCAGTGGACTAGGTCCTTTATATAGTGCTACTATAGCTTTATACCCTAGTTTGTTGTAGATTAGATACACCTAAGGGGAGACGAAATTATTTCCCTACAGAGAGAAGCTAGCTAAATTATCACACTAACTGCACTTGTAGTATGAGCACTGTACTCAAACTATCACAGCGCTTCTCAATAGGGTGTATATCTATAGGATCTCTGGGATTTTGTCGCTCTAATAATATATAAAGTGCAAAAGTACGATTTTAAAGGCGCAGAAAGCAAAAAATTCTGATATAGTGGAGCGAATTCAAAGAGATGGGTAAGGACTACAGTCAAAAGGGATCCAAGCGAGTATAGAAGGATCAGGGTCTAAAACTTATGCTCTGTGACCATCGTAAGAAAAATAGTTCTTGGGTGTGGGGTTGTCTCTCATTTTACCACCTATTTGGGGCTGCCCTCAAGTTGTCTTCCAGCTTGCTTGAATTCTACGAGGCAGCTCTCCCACCTGTTTACGAGAGTCTCCCACGGGTTAAACCAGTCCTCATCACCTTCCGATCCTTCCACCTCTACTTCAGCCTCCTCTTCTTCACTTCCTCCCCTATCTCCCCCTCCTCTACTTCCTCCTCTACCTCCTTTACCTCCTCGAAGCAGTACCGGTGGATCTACTGCCGAATGCGTTTCCGGTCAATTCTTCTACAATAATAATTACAGTAGATCCGTGGGCCATCAAGGACAGAGCGTTGAGGGGCGGTGGGCTCCAAATTACTTGATGATGGTGAGGGACGGGCGGAGACTGGCCATAATCAGGGCAAAGGAGTTGAACCGATGGGGTGGTTGATGGCTGGGGTTTTGCTTCAACAACATTGATGTCGAACTTTACATAGGTCTATATCTTCGAAAAATTCACGGACCTGGAAGAATTAAAATGTGAGAGACAATGTCTCAGCTTTGATTTTGCACGCAATCAGGCCAATAATGAGAGATCTGACTGATAAATTGTCGGAAATGATTTTAGGGCAAATGCAGATCACGAGTTCAAAGATATCTCTTTCGAAAAAAGGGCAAAAATCATCTGAGATAAAATAGAAAATCGATTTTTACAGTGAATTTTTGTTCGTGGGGGAAAAGCTGTTTCAAGATTTTGTTCTCCAAAGAAAGTAGGTGGGAAGAGTTGTTTTAAAAAATCAGGGGTCAAGGATGGAGAAGACAGAAGTTTGTGGATACCGCTTTCTTAAAGAAAGGGACGATTTTTTAACAACAAAGACCATGAAATGTTTCAATGAAAGGATGGCTTGCAGTCCTTGCGAGGTCTTTGCTAGAAGGGTGACTTGACGATCATGTCGTTTGATCTTGTGGGCTCCATGCAAGCAATGGAAGAGATTTCTGCATTTCAATTGAGTGCTTCCGGGTAACTAATTCTCGAGCATGGCATGCCAGAATGGAATCGTGGGACTTGACAGTAACATTGAAGCCATACCGAGAATTCTCGAGGATCAATTTTTGTTTGAAATTTGGGGCTTGCAAGACAGTGAAACTATTCTTTGGCCCTCGGGAGGGTCATAAATGAGCAAAACGCTTGCTTCCTAGAATGTTCAAGAGAAATTCGTTCTTGTCCTACCTCATAGAATGAATCAGTCAACTTCTTTCTGCATGGTGATTTTTCTGATCAGATTACATGGAACGGGGTAATCATAGTCGGCAGGAAAGAAGTTGACCACCACAGATGGGCTTCTGCCGCCGCCTCGTATGTTCCCAGATCTTTGATAGGATCTGGGAGTATGGTCTTGTAAAATCTTGTTAGATGATGAGCTAGAAGCCAAGAATGCCGCACCCGCGATGTTCCTCGTGGAGGTGTGCCGGATACCAAGAGATTTTCCTTTGTGGATTTGGATTTGACCAGTAGCTGGAGTTCTCGGAATACCTCAGAGTCCAGTACACCCCTTACCATTTTCCGAACACATTCCTTCATCATCCGGTCGATCTCTTCCCTGCCTTCTCCGAACCTAGAAGGGTCACTACGCGCAACAAATATTCTAGTTTGCAGACATCCAAACAGTTATGCAATAGCTGGAACGCCATTTGCCTATTCTCAAAGCCAGCAATGGTCTCGTGAAACGGTCTGAGAGAAAAGAAATGGCTTTTAGGCGATCATGTGGTGTTTTCCTCAGAAGTGACTGGTAGGTCAGGAATAGATGTACCCTCTCCGTACTCTTGGTTAATCCTGTCTGGGTAGAGACTTTTCCTGACCCTGTAGGTGCTGTAGGCCACCAGACAGTGCACTTTGGCAGCGAAAAGTGCACTCCTGGACATTCAGTATCCACAGCCCTAACTTTTTCGAGCGCTTTGACAAGTTCCTCTTGGTGCCCGATAATGTACCCGCCATCGTTTCTGTCACCGATCGTTGTATTTTTCTTGCTAAGCTGATTTTTGATCCACGTGCCTAGTGGAAGTTCTTGCTCTTGTCTATCTGCTTGCCAATCTCGATCTGTTCTTGTACCTGTCGTATCGCTTGTGCCGAACTATTTTGCCGTTCTAATTATTCCTATTCTAGGAATAACACCATATTCTAGGAATAACAATTGATATCATTCCAAATCCTGGTTAGATGCTGCTCTACGTTCAATGTATCAATTGTGCTCTATTTTGGCTGAATTAAGGGCCCGCATCAGCGGAAGTTGATTCACAACTTCAGTATTCTGTCGACTATCCGGTAATATCTCCACCCGGAATAGCAGTAGTTCCCATGAACAAGGTGCCTCGTTGCTTTATATTTGTAACTCTTAGCTGAAATCGAAAGAGACCTTGATACGTGGCAAGGAACGTGGCTGTGAGGGCACTGGAGACGTACGGAAAGGTTCGGGAGGTTTTGATGCAAAGGCACGCTGCAGCAGCCGTCATGTCCAGTGCTGCCTTCTTGAAGACTGGCCTGAAGGTAGAATTTTAGGGAGGGTATTTCCTTCCCCATTACAGTGTCGGTATACCCTTTTTGAGTGTATTGCGGTTGTCTGGAAAACCATGGGATAGATCAGATATATCTTCCAAGAGTAAAACACCCAAACGTTCCCCCCTTGATACAATAGTTAGGAGGTGTTACACGACTAGTCTAGAGAGAATTAAGAAATAACGTAGAATAACAGCAAACTTTGACAAAAAGTACATACACGCAACGCACTTTTTGTTGAAACCAAAGCCTTACCGCTCACTCTGGACGAACTTATCCCCCTGTGCGTTGACGACTGTGCAGGTCTACGCAGGCGATTGCCCTGGTGGTTCAAGTCCCCTAAAATCAAGCTACGGAGATACTGGCGCTATTGATGACTACCCCGAGGCATCTCGCCTCTGAAGTAACAGGTAACGTCGACCATTTTGTTAGGCGCGTGCTGATAGGAACGGATTTTTTGTCGCCTTCATCTACAGACCTTTATTTTACTGTACTACCTCTCCTTGTCAAAATTTGCGTATAGTTCCGGTCCTTCCTCGTCCTCCCTGAGCCTTGCTTATCATTACTGCGGTCCTCTCCAAATTTACTTTTATTTTTTTTAGATATTTTTATACTGTATCTACCCCTCTGAATCGATCCCGAATCAGGTTATTTTTCCCTTTTTGCTTACCTCCTCCAAATTCGCTTTTTGAGAAAAAGGGCGCAAAGGCACTACTACAAAATCCCTTACAGATTTATTTTACCTATTCCTAATCTATAGAACCTGCCCCGGGAGCCTATTTAAACCCCTTTATTCCAAGTATTAAACGTCCCCGATCATTTTGCTCATCACCCCTCTCCCCCACACACCCAAAACGCCCTCCATTGCCTCCCATTCCCCAAACCCTACCAAAATGACCAATCCTCGCCCCTCGAAAGTCATTTCCAAAAATCGCCATCCCCGTCCCCTAAACTCTATTCCCCTACTCCCTTTCGGACCTGCTGACTGCGAGGACTACCTGCGCCGGCAAACCGAGAAAAAATCATTGAATTCGTGCGTCGCCTCTTTATTGAGGATGAGGCGGAGGAGGTTGGTAAGCGCCGGGAGTGGGACATCGACGAGGGAGCTGGGGAGACCTTCGAGTAGTGGATATCATAGCCCCTGGATTGGTCTAAGAGGTTAATAACGAGGAAACCGGGGAAGAGGAGGATGAAGAAGAAAAAGAGGAGTATGAAAAGGGGGAAGAGGAGGAGGAAGAGGAGTAGGAAGAGAAGGAAGAGGAGGAAGAGGAGGATGATGAGGACGAGGACGAGTTGGCTGAGGAAACAGGGGGCATGGAATGTGTTGGATTGGTGGGGCCTGGACTGGAGAGTATGGAACAAGTGGTGCCGACGCTGGAACAGGATGGAGATATCTTTAGTAGTTTAGATATCTCCCAGAAGGGAATAGAAAGCTATGAGCCATTCGCAGATGTTTGTGGGGACTGCTTGGACAGCATGGATATTTTAGAAGATTTGTTTAGATCTGATTTAGAGAATGGGAAATAAGAGGACCTCATTGATTGGTAGTTTCTTAAGTATCTTTTGTTTAGAGTATATCATCGACACAAATTGTTTCTATGCATTTCCTGGTACCTTCTGTAGTTTGTTCGGACTTTACGGGTAGCCAAAAGTCTATATAAGCTGAGTAAACTGCTTCCTCATAGAGAGATCAAGCAAGTTGGCAGACAACTTCAAGTCAAGTCCCAAATAGTTAGAAAGTTGAGAGTCAACTTCAGCCATAAGAAGCATTTACTTTACGCTAGTCGTTGAGCATAGTTGGTAGACCCTGCCCCTTCCATACTTGCTTGTAGCCCTCTCAATTCTCTTCCATATACACTCCTTTTTATTCATTCAACTATACCGCAGTAGCACTTTTGTCGCTCGCAACACCTCCTTCTTGGGGTAGTTGGTTCTAAGTATCTCTTCTCCCGACGATTTACCCCTATCACATTTAACTCTTCTTAGTTCTGCAACATTGGTACCACAGCTTTGCCAAATCTCAGTCGTCCCCTTCCTCTCAACTGAAGAGTTCTTGTATTCTGAGGATAATAGGGTGCAGCACCGGATTGAAGAGGAGGCCTATATTGGAGCTGAAGTCTACGTCGCGGTGACAGAAGAGAGTCCCTGGTTCTTCCGCCGTCTCGCCGCCCATGCCGCATAACGTTGTCACTCTCACCCCTACTAGAAGACCCCCGAATTCTCTACGCGTTTTGCCTCCTGCTTGCAAGGAATGCAAGCTCCTCAGATTCTTACACGCCGTCACCCTCCTTAGCTTGAATTTCATCCACGCCCTCCGCAAACGAGTGATTGTCTACGCATTAAAGATATTCCCCCTTCCAGGCACCAGTACGTCCGTCTACGTCCTTGTAGTACCGAAGCCGCCGCGCCTGTCACTGTCGCAACGGGGCGAAATTTTGGGTTATTTGAATGCATAGAAGATGCGGTCGCTTATCGCAACGTGATGCGCTACTCCAATCTTCCAATTTAGACTTGGAAGCAGTCGATATTTACCGAAAACCCGAAGACCTCTGGGTAGAGTTCATGGTGCGAGAGTGGAGCAATTACGGCCAAAGAGGGGAACACTGGTTTTGTCATGCTTCCTGGACTGGACTGGGCTGCGGTGTGTACCTGTTCGCTAATTGTACTGACCTGCACTCCGTACTCGGGAAAATTTTGGGTGGTTTTACTGTTGGAAGGTATAATCGATCCGTGCAAAGCGATGATGTCGGTGATGTCGTCGCAGGACTAGTGAACCTGTTCATGGGTAAGCAGGAGGCATAACTGGCGCTGTTACGTAGCAGTTGCTACACGTAAAACTATCCGGCAGTTCCTTTGTACATCAGTTCGATGATGTCTGCCCAGTATGACACAAGTTCGAAGGTTTACCCTAACGAAGAAAACTATGACCTGCTCCGGGTTACTTTTAAGGCGACCCCAGAATTCTTGTCTTACCTACACTTGTGTCCTCTCTTTTCGACACAAAGTCAGTAAAAGGCAAACACCAATCACTAACGAGGCAACAAGTAATGAGCCGATGACGATAGCAATAACACCTCCGCGGGTTATAGATTTGCTTCGAGTTGGAGCAGAGGGTGCAACATTTTCTAGATAAACTTGGCTAACATCCCTTGCTTTTTCATAGGTAACGCCATTCTTATCCAACCAAGATCGAAATGGGGCCGTTCTGACGTACACACCAGGATATCCGCCCTGAGCACACCCGTGCCCGAATGAGGTAATCCCAACCAGAATTACATCACCAAACCTGTTGTACTGCACCAGCGGACCACCGCTATCACCTTGACTTGTTTGGACAAAATACCATCCAAATACATGCGTTAGTCTTTTTTTTATCAGCAGTCCCAAGGATGAGATGTCAGCAATATTTCGTAAACTTACCACGCATCACAACCCCCCTTTTTATATCCTGCGCAAACCTGCCAAAAAAGATCAACACTGAAATAAGCATTACGGCAATCAGCTGAGAACGACACTGGTACATCAACTTGCCTCAAATACCCTGCCACCTCCTCCGGGTCACCATCGTTCTGGCTGTTGCCGTATCCAATTGCTCTGACCGCACTACCTTCAGGAGGAATATTATTATTCACATTGACTTTCATGAATATTGCCGAAGCTGGAGCTGGCGACGAGAGCCTGAGAACTGCAATATCATTCCTCATTCCAAACTCTTCATCGTAGTCAGCGTGGTTTATGACTAGATCTACAGATTGAGTTTCGCTATCTTCAACATCTTTTGCACGTTCAACACCAATTCTGACTCGAGTGTTTAGGTCAGCGAGGCAATGAGCTGCTGTAACGACCCAAGCCGGAGAAAGAAGGGCTCCTGTGCAAAAATATACTCCATCTCCTTGTTTTGGGATAATTAAGGACACTAAAGATCTCCGCAAGCGAATAGATGCTAGATCCCCGTTAATGATTCTGTTGTCATAAGAGGTTGGCAAAAGATCTGGTCCGGACGGAGGGTCGAAGGGTAGGAGAACAGGACAAATCGTAGAGCGACCAGTCTTGTTGTGAGGTTGAGAGAAGCTCCCTTGAAAGAGGAGGGAGCCCGAAAGAAGGAAATATATCAGCATATTGTGACCAAACTGAATTCGCTCTCGCGTTGCCCCAGAGCTCATGCGGCTGAGGCCATTTGAACTGGGTCTAGAAATATGGCAGTAAGGACCACCTTGGGCATATATAGTGATAAAGGAGACTTACTTAATAATTCATTACAAGTGCAGAGGACTCCCAACCTTTCCATTACTCACAGTAAACCAACCCAAATCCTCTCCGCTTAATAAGGACATGGGTTACATGTTTCGTCAAACTGGAACTGGGAGGCCAGGTCATGAATTGCCAATCTCGCTCCTCCAAGCAAGGTACTGTAGAGTCTTGAATACTGCCTTGCAGATACATGTTTCACAAGAATTGGCCAGAGATACCACACGAAAGTACATGACATGCAATATTTAGTCAAATCGGTCGCATGTCACTGCAGTATTGCAAAGCGGGATGTGTGCCTTGTGTGAACAACTAACGTCTTATTGCGTGCAAGAGAGTTCTACGGTGTGAGTAATTTTCGCGACAGGAAAACTCAAGAAAGCGCCGCCCCCTTCCCGTTTCACGCCGTTCTCCAACTCTGACCACACTTGTCCGACCTTTACATTTTCTCACTTCTTCTCCCTCAATTTCAGCGATTTCTTTGGATATTCACATCTCTTCCTGGACAAGTTCTCCTCAGCACCTCCGTAACCCTCCGCTACTCCACAACTTCCGCGATCAGTGACGCGCCCTGGTCTTCCTCGTCAACGAACCGCACTGCTCAAGGTCTGAACTCCGTTGGCAAGTTCAAAATTTCAAACGGTCAATTTTTCCCAGTCCTGCATTGCTGGTCAATCACTAGCGCCACGTGGCCACCTGGTATCAAGAGGCCTTGGTGACAATTACAGTATCGGAAAGGGAGGTCTGAATTGCATACCGACCGTACAGGACAGGAAGTCCCGAGGATTGGCATATAGTATTGTAGTAACTCCAATCGCTTTGTAGGGTGCACTGCTTTTAGGGCCTCAGGGAAGGGAAAATTTGTTACCAAGAATGCCCTCTGCCAGTACAAGTGCAGACGCGGTGGCCCGTCACAAACCAGGTGATCCTCGAACATGGCTATGCCCCAAAGCACTTCTTCCGGCGTCCGAGCGCCCCCTACAGCGCCCTCACCACTGTCCCTTAGGTTTTGCATCCATCACGGCGACTACCGTGCATGGGTGGGTTTCACATCTCCGCCAAATGCACAAACCCGGCAAGAGCTCCACCAGTAACCACCCCAAGCGCACGCAGGTTCCAAGCCTGCAGACCTGCTTATCTTCTTATGGATACCGGTACTGTTATGCGCACAAACGTTACATGAGCTCAACGGTTGGGCGTAAGCTCCAAAATGGCCTTCATTCCTATACATATCGGCCATGCCCGGAGTGCGGCGACAGGTTCTCAACCCCTCCCCGGTACACTCCGCTCTTACCCACGCAGCTTCGCTCCACTCCTCGAGCACCATCTGCATCTCGTGTACCGAACGAGGTTACACCCCCTGTGGCAGCTCCAACCTCAACCCATCCACTCGAACCACAGCCCATCCCGGATGCCACTCCTCCTCCGCCTTTGCCCACCACCGCTCCTCCTCCGCCTGTGCCCACCACCTCTCCCTCCTTGAACGGCCCTAGGAGACAACCGCTTCCCCCCTTGCACACAATCTGCACTACTCACGTCCCGCTAGCGCAACACATACCGCGATGTGAACGTCAGCGGATTTCAAGGGAGCTAGCTCTTGTCCTTGGACAATGCGCGGACGCACCACATGGTTCTCCTCAAGCTGTGAAGGCATTCACCAAGTTGTTCCTATTCCCGTCCGCGATCCTTGCCAATCCCAAGCCCTCCACCCTCTCAACCCTCGTTCCGGGCACAGCATCAAATTCCCGTATTTTTGCTGAACGCATTCAACTGTGGCGTGATGGGCAGTATGAAACTTTGATGCGAAGGGCAAACGCCTTAGAGACGTCCCGCCCGTTGCATAAGGCAACTGAAGAGGAACAAGCGGAGATCAACAAACGGCGCGCCCTGAGGCTTGCAAAGGAGGGCGCTTACGGCAAGGCAGCGCGAGCGCTGGGATCTTCAGGGATCGCATGCCCCTCCGCAGAGGTGGTTTCCATTCTTCGGGAGAAACACCCACAGCGCTCTCCGACTCCGGAGTCGTACCAACCCGCTTCCCCTGACTCGTTGCCGGCTTGCCCCCACTTAATGCCAGAACTTGTTCTCCGGTGCGTTCGGGGCTTTCCAAGGGGTAGCGCCGCAGGGGGATCCGGACTCCGCCCAAACCACCTTGTTGAGCTTTTACAGGTCCCACCAGTTGTCAATGGTGGACGAAGCTTGTTAGCTGCTCTAACTAGTGTGGTCAACTTGCTAGCCAACGGGAAGGCCCCTGCGGCTATATCGGCATGGATCGCAGGTGCGCCGCTTACGGCACTCCTAAAACCAGACGGCGGAATCAGGCCGATCGCCGTGGGCGAGACCTTACGTCGCCTGGTGGGAAGATGTTTGCTGACTCGCATTTCCGAGAAGGCTTCCCAATACTTTCGGCCACTACAGTTGGGAGTAGCAACGTCAGGAGGATCTGAGGCAGTTGTCCACGCTGTACGGCGACTTTATGAGGAGCATGGCGAATCGGCAGAGTATGCACTGTTAACCGTTGACCTTCAAAACGCATTCAACCTGGTCAGCCGAAGTGCGTTTTTGAAGGAGGTCGAGCAGAGGTTCCCAGAGCTCTTACCTTGGGTCAATTTCACGTACGCGGTAAACCCGGGTCATCTGTGGTGTGGGGATGATATGCTCCGGAGCGTGGTAGGCGTGCAGCAAGGGGATCCCCTGGGTCCACTTTTATTTTCCCTTGTGCTGCAAAAAGTGACGCGGGAACTGAAAACCCGCCTGGAAAATGTGGGCGACGCCACAGGCAGGCCTTCTGAAACCCTGCAGCTGTGGTACTTGGACGATGGGCACATAGTGGGCACCCACGAAGCCATTCGAACGGCACTAGAGTTCCTCTCTTCCGTGGAGGTGCGCGCTTTGAGTTTGCACCTCCGCATGGATAAGTGTGCCGTCTGGTGGCCAACCGCTCCCCCCCCGTCTGTTCAGCAGTCCTTCCCAGCCGACCGTCGGCAGGACTATAGTGAAGGGACACAAGTGCTCCGCGCCCCAATCGGATCGGACCTATTCGTGGAGCGGGAGTTCTCAAAGTATGTCGCTTCGCTGAAGCCTCTCCTCAGCGCTTTGGTAACCCTGGAGGATATTCAAGTAGCTTTCCATCTACTACGGACCTGCTTCGGCGTATGTCGCATTAACTACCTCCTACGTGTAGTTCCCCCTCATTCCACTGCTAAAGGGGCTGGGGAATTCGATTCCGCTGTTGAGGCTACACTGCGGGAGTTGATGGGCGGGGTTCTGGACAGCAATACTTTTCGGGAATTGCAACTCCCTGTGGCGCCCTTCGGCCCCCTCAAGCCAAGTTTTGGCATTGGGCTTCGCTCTGCGAAGCTCAGTGCGGCGGCTGCGTTCCTTTCCTCCGTGTCCCTCACGCGTGCCCTTTGCTCTACCCTTCTGGCTGTGCTACCGAACACTGCTCTTTATTCATACAAATCCGCAGTTCGGGCGCACGACGATTGGAAGACTGAAGTGGCACCCGAGAAGGTGGTCCATTTCACGGCTATCGACTCAGTGCAGAGGTTTGGGCAGGGGCAACTCGTCCGCCCAGTTGAGGAAAAGGCCTTTGATGACATGCCGAAGGGAGATGAGAGGACTGTTGCATTCCGAGCCTCGTTGTCAGTGGAGGGTTGCAAGGACTGGCTGTCATGCCAACCAGCTCCGGGGTTGGGTACCTACATCCCGGACCGCAATTACAAGACGTGGTTGCAGTTCTATTGCAGGGTGCCATTGTTTCCTCCAGCTTCGAAATGCCACAAAGGGGGATGCACGACCCTCATGGATCAGTATGGTGACCACGCGCTGTGCTGAGCCTATGGATCCACACGCGGGTGGCGGCATGACTCGCAGACACGTTTGTTTGCTGCAGATCTCTCCAAAGCTGCCCGACACCCTGTCCTCGAGCCGCAACAACCCGGCCATGCAGTTCGCCCGGACATCAAGGCGCTTGGAGAGAACGGGGGCACGGACTATTATGACGTAACCGTTATCCATCCCCTGACCCCCGCCCGCCTTCCCTCCCTGGCGCGATGCCCACTCAAGCCCCTTAACCATGCTCGCCTGGGCAAGGACACTCGCTTTGCCGAGTTAATACGTTCCAAGGGTCCTGGGCATCGCTTCATTGCGCTTCCACTCTCCACGTTGGGGGGCTGGCACCCTTCCGCTCGGGACTTCGCCAACCGGGTTGCGACTGCTATTGCCGCACGAGCAGCCATTCCGATTGCTGATGCGCAGCGAACATTGTTCGCTCGTCACGCGGCGAGACTCGTCCAGAATAACGCCAGTTGTTTGTTGGAAGGAGTTTTGAGCGACACTTAGGCCGCAACTTGAAATTGTGTATACAGTGTATTCCAGAGAACCTCCGTTCCGAGGGTATGTACAGTAAGTGGTTACCCTACTTACAGTAGTCCTAGTGTGCGATTGCTCTTAGCAGGGAAATTAAGTATACCAACCCAATTACCCCCCCATGTACTACAGTATGAGAAAAAGGGCAGCGGCGACTCTTTTCTACAGTGGTAACTACAGTGGTGGCGGTAAATCTTTGTGAGTTGTATTGTATTGTCTCTACATAGCAGAAAACTGAAAATTTAGAACGACAATGGGGGCGACTATTCCCAACTTACAGTGGTGGTAAATCTTTATGGGTTGTACAATGTTGCACAGAAGCGTGCGAAGAGTCATCAGAAATTAACTATGAATGCGGGAGGCGGATGGAAATCTGTCACGCCTGCATCACATGAAGACTAAACGCAAAACGGGTAGCGAAGTCGCGGCGCTCCTGTTGAGGGGAGGAACCGCGACGGGAAGAAGCGAAGGGAGCAAGAAGGCGGAAGAAACCCTTGCCGTCGTCGCCCAAGTCGCCAGAGATATCAATCCCGATGGGGGGAGAGGAGGATGTCGTTTTGGTTGCAGTCAGTGCCGTAATGAAGATGTTTCTGGCGCTCTGCAAGTGTCGCGGCAGCGGCTGCGGTAACCGTACTTGGCGGGATGTGGCGGCGAGCGGAGGGGTGGACAACAGTAACGTCGACGGCGATATCAGTACTGGAAAGCCCGTAGACCGCGGGAATGTAAATGTCCATTCGTAACGCGGGGGACTCTGAATGCCCAGACGAGTTGGGAACCTGGTAGAGGAGCGGATGCTCAATGAGGGCGATGATCCCAACTTCCTTACAGAAGCGGGCAAGAACGTTGCGGATGACGTGATGTCGACGAGTCATTCAATCTTCGTACTGTATTTGCAGGTCAACGCGTGTCATTAATACAACCCAATTTCCCCCCTTTTTTCTGTAAGCGAAGGGGCTGTATACAGTATTTTAGTGAACTTCTGGAGATGCTTTACAGAACATATTGGGGAAAATTTTGGGTAATTCTTTATTTGGAAAGTAATGTCATTTCCAGTGCCATCCACAGCTTTCGACGCATCGTACGGTTTCGCAATTGGCTTGACAATGATACGATATCTACGCTCCGGTACAAATTTTTTTTTGTATGGGGGGTTAATTTACTGTGGTAGATATGTGGGTTGGTATCCAGTAAATTTGTACCATGATACGATATCTACGCTCCGGTCGATATCTACGGTAAATTTGTACCATGATACGATATCTACGCCCCGGTACAAATTTACTGGATACCAACCCACATATCTACCACAGTAAATTAACCCCCCATTTACACATGTCATTTCCTGAAGGGGAAAAAGGGAGGTTTCTTTAAAGAGATGTATTGTTGGCTGGAACCCACTTGGAGTCGTAAATCTGAAGTGAGGCCACATGTTCCGTTAGGTGTTGATGAGAGTGGGTGTGAGCTTACAAATTTCGAGGTTAGCAGTTTGGCCTCGTCACTTTAATGTAAACTGAAGATAAGTAAAGAGTAAAGATTTCATTCTAAGAAAACTGGCCGGATTCCGGCCATTGAAGGATTAGTTTTTAATATTTGATAAATGAGATAGGCTACAGTATGATCGAATATGCAGTAAATGTTACATTACAGCATATAGGGCGTTCTGTACAGTTACAGTAGTCATAGAAGCGGCGTGGATACAACCGACCACATCTTCCATACATTTAAGTAACCAAAAAATCCCCCCCCGCCATACAAATGCGGTGACAGATATTAAAATGGCCAGAAGCCTGACTCTACAGTAAGCCAAACAGTTGAAAGCCTCAAAATTCTTACAGTAAATTTGCAGACAAAACACTGCCATCGGGTTACGTGTCCCGACAAGAGGCCAAGGATGTTTCCCTTCTGTATATCGCATGCATCTTAGAGGCATACAAAAGGGAGGGGATGTTTGGAGTTGGAGCTTACTGGAGAGGCAGTAGTTACGCTTGGTCATAGAAGGTGTAAAAGCACAAGCGTTTAATGGTATCGCATCCAAGGTATCGGGTTATGAACAGCAAATATTGCCCCATGTCTTTTTTGACAGATCCCCATCGTCCGTTTTTTCGAACTCTCTTTTCGCGCATGAAAATTTCGAGATGGCCAGAAAATCTACATCGAGAAGGAACTACAGATTCTTTTCCATCTGACATGGAAGCCATTTCAATAGTGCTACAAGACTTTGGCGCGAAGTTAAGGGATTGCTAAGGAAACTCAGAAGTATGACATCATAAAAGGCAAGTTTCTAGTCATGTTTGGAAGAAAATCAACCCGAACAAATAGTTTAACAATATTTTGATCACTAGATTGAAGTTTAAGGACTTAAGCAAGTAATAAACAAAATTGGCGCTTTATACAGGAAGGAAGGCATCAATAATGCCACGCAGTTTGTATTTATCCGAAAAAGTGTCGCGAGACACCCACTAGAGGCGCATTTTGTGATAATTATGACCCCAACAGATTATACCGGACTGTAGAAGACTAGATGAGACTAATTTATAGGTCAAAAGTCAATTTTTGGAACTTCCGGACAAGGATCTGGAGTCTCAGTGGCCCCAAAGGAGATTCTAAAGAGACCGAGTGTTTGGGAGAGAAATACGCAAAAAGATAGAAAAAATATCGACCAGCACGCTGGTCAATTCGCCGATTTGTTTGAAAATATGGATATGGATAGGGCCAGACTTTCAGTGTCGATCGATGAGGACTTCTGTTGCAGCTATTGCTGGCAAAAGGTCCATTCTGCAATTAAGTACCCAGAACATTTCCACAGTGACACTTGATGTAACTTTTAAGCAAAAAAGTGCCATTTTAAGAAACCCAGCTGTTCTGCGGGGCAGCAAAACGAAGATAGTCGGGTTCGAGTTGGAGTGACTCTATTAGAGTCAGGAGAAGAGCTCAATTTGAGTAAAATGGAAGACGAATTAGCCCCTGTTAGTTTTTTTGAGTCTCAGAAGAAGGATTTGGTAGCCGTTTCCATAACGAATGCAAAAAAGTCCTTTGAAAACAGAGGTGTGGCCAAATAATGGAAACAAGGCCCTAATGAACAAGACGCCGATATCTGGTCCTCGTTTTGCAGTCCGAACGCAAAGTAAGACGAAGACAAAGTTATATAGAGTCAAGATAGCATCAAGCAGCTTGCTAAACCATGTGTAAAGTGTTATGTGGTCTTAAAGCTTGTATTTGACCCTTCAGGGATGAACAATTGTCAATTTCGTTGCGGATAGGCGGACAAATTTAGGATTAAACTCAAAAAATTCGGTACCAAGACTGTTTAGGTGACTTAAGCTTCCGTAGATAACCTGTTACGTGGGATTCATTGGTTAAAGGTCGTCGCGGTAAAGGTACATGGGACGTAGACATATGCCCTATTAGACAAATGCGTGGTTCCAAAGCTCATGCCATGGTATTTTTGAAATAAACTGAATCTAGCCCCCACTTATACAGATCGTCAAGTGAACTTAGTGGATGGGACGATTGTCGAACTCTTCGGTCGCGTGAAAGAGGTCCTATTATTTTTGGATCGTGTGTCGTACTGTTGAGTTTTTTGGTATTACCTAACGGTCCATTTGATGTTATCTGAAGTCCCATTCTAGATTCTTCGCAGGCAAACCTGAACTAAGGACGTCAAACAGGTCACACTTTTGGTTGCGAAGAGAATGGTACTTTTACCAATACTCATCGAGCATTCCGTGATCGATTATACGCGCTCTGACAGTGATGATTTCACATCCCCCGACGAGTTGGAGGATGAGCAGTTTCCCTCTTCATCCTCATGTCGGCCAGGTGGAAGTGATGCTGGATTGGATATTAAGCATTAAATTGTGTTGGAAATACTGAAAAAGGAACCTTAAAAGCCTGCTTTGAGAGGATACCTGTAGGGTGGATAGTCTAACGAGGAAGTTAAGGACACAGAACGAAACATTCTACTCTCCACAAAAAGTTAAGCGTCTGTTATAAAAGGACTACAGGGCACCGATGCGTTTACTTAAGAATACGGGTGCCATAGCTTGGGACATCCACGAACTCGAGCTGGCTCATGTCCCGGTGGAGCATTTATTTGAGTTGACGGACGACAGCCCGATATACTCAATGGCTCGCCAGATTCCGTCTTTAGTAAGTAGGTGAAAGAGCTTTTTAGAGAAGGTATAATCATGCCTGTGAGTTCAGCGTGTCCATTCCAAGTCGTTATAGCGACAAAGAACGACCAATTTTTTTGTCGACTACCGCCAGCTCAATAGAGTCATGAAGCCTGACTATTCGCTGTTGCCGAAGGTCAAGAAACTCTTTGATGAATTCACGGGCGCCAAGGTCTTCAAGAAAGTGGATCCTTATACGTACTACTGGCAGGTGAGGGTGTCGGAGGAATGCAAGGGGATGATGACATTAGTATGTCTCTATGGGACATTTAAGTTTGTAGTGATGCCGTTTGGGTTAATGAACGCACTTTCGACGTTCCAATATATAATGGACGGCGTTCCTCAGGGATTTTTGTTAGCATTTTTCTATGTCAATGACGTGATTTTATTATCCGAAAGCATGGCAAAGGCATGCAGCAGTAGCAGTTATGTCCAATGCAGTTTTTCTTTTGTGTAGCCTTGAGGTTCCCTTTTAAGGTTTCTCACTACAATACATGAATAAAATGTATCAACCACTCCTCTTTCATGCTGCAAAAACAGTTTGTCCTTATAGCGTCTCAAAATGGTGCCTCGATAGAAGGCATTTTGCTTGCAAGTAGCAGTCTCAATCCTATTCGACACCAATGATCCTATTTATTTTCAAGTGGAAATGCACTAGGTATAGTTGCGTCTGGTTATGCCAAGTGGCGGCACAAAGAAAAAAATTAATTTGGTCGTGCAGCACCCATTGCAGCGACTCGTTTGACGTTTAACTTCAATCATTAATTATATAAAGTCATCAGTTCTACTTCCCTTCCGAGTTGAAGAAGTCGTTTACCTGCTTGCGTGGTCGGCACATTATACGCATACATCCCGCAATTATTATAACGTAACCGCGTTACTGGCTACGTGTATTTTATATACGGAGTATATCCGTTCCGGAGAGATGGTAAAATATTTACTTCCTTTCGATAAACATCTATCTCAGTTGTCAGAAATATTCTTGGAAGCTATTTATCATTTCATACTAATAAGATGAGGGTTTATTTCGGGTCCTGTCATATCATAGACAAATATCCCAATACGCTGGAGTTATGTAGCAAAAAAATTTGAAGAGTAACTCAACAAAAGGGTCGATGGAGGTTTCTGAAGAGTGAAGCACAACGAATTTGCCTTCTGGAACCTAGCTATCGGACTGAAGCACAGAAGGGAAGCTCTACGTGTTTAAAGCGAATTTATAACAGTTAATGGCATCCAAAGAACTATTTGAGATTCCGAAACACGTTCTTCATCATCTCAAACTTCTTGACTTACAAGATTTTCAAGGTTTCCCCGTTCTTCTTACACTCATTTCTGTCCTGTACACCCTCCTACAAATCTTTTTCGTCTTTGTGGAGCTCAAAATATAGGTTATCACTCTTTTTAAAACGCGTAATGTCAGTTTGTTTTCTTTTTTTCGCGAATAACACATGACGACACGAAATATCTACTGTTTGGCCCTTTAGACGATGCTTATTACTTATTTCTTTTACCAGAGGCTACTTAAACTTGCTCTATATCATACCTGAAGCTATCGTCGCAGCCTTTTTTTCTTCCAATGGCCTTCTGAACAGTGCAATCTCCAAAAATTTAAGCCCGAGAAGCTCTTTCTCTTCTTTCTTCTTATTCTTTTTGTTCTTCACCTCACTATTGGTCTCCACAGAAAATTTACTTTCTTCTCTCATCTACAGCGAATGATTCTTTATGTATCTGAGAAAGAGCCTCATATTGTTCACCAAACTCTCCTCTAGCTACACCCAGTAAAGCAGCGTAGGCATCATTTTAAACATTAATATGGGCTTGCAGGCAATCATATCGATTATTGCTACGCCTCGCAGTTCAGCGTTTGCTTTATTTTTTTATATTACACTGCGAAGCCACAAGAGCGTACATAGTGCTTGAAGAAGCCCATAGGGACAGTAGAGGCCCAGAAGGGCGCGAACTTGCATAAAAGACTTGGAATACTCTACAGGATAGCACTTGATCCGCTTGGGGGACCAGTAAATGGTTTAATATCGGCAACGTATGACAAAGTGTACAAAGAAGAGCCACAGAGGGGCCCCATCAACAAAAATGATGAAGGGAGCAATTTACGGGACTTGATTGGCGGTTTGTTCCAAAATTAGTTGCTCATCAACGCTTTGAAGGCGTTAGAGGCATCGACTTGAGTCAGTGCGTAATGTTTGTCAGAGGATAAAATAATCTAAAACGCTTGTAGCTATGAGATGATATATCCGAACCAAAAATAGTATTCTAAATATTTAATTATTCCGATTTGATTGGAAATATTTTCAGTTTTGAATTGAGCACAGAAACATTAAAAGCATTTTATAATTTTGAAAGAAATTTAAAGTCGAATTTGTCTTGAAATGTCATGGATTTTACACATATGTAAAAACTGTCTTCATGTTTGTAGTTTTCCTTTGACCAATTATAATAATTTTTTTTTGTTGAGTAATTGAAAAATGCTAGCAGTCGCGGAAATTTTGAAAGCTTCCTGAATCACAGACGGCAGCCTTATTTTTCACTTTTGCCAGTTAATAAAGGCATTCCAATTTTTCCTCCTGTATCCATTCAGAGCTCTCGATTGAAATAGTAGGAAAGGGCTGTTACCTAGATTTATCGTTATATAGATCTATGCAAGAAAGGGATTTACTAAAAGTCTTGGATTTATAGCATGTTTTTAGCAGCTCTTCAAATTATAATTCGCAGTGTATTTATATTTAAAATCACCAAGTACTCGTAGAGTAAATATCTTCTGACTTTCCGAGATGGACAGAAACAGCAAAATACTAAAATAATTTGCGTCCACGAGCTGTTAATATCCGAAAATCGAAAATAGTATCTGAGAATGCGCCATCAATGTTATGGGTTAAATCTCACCTTCCAATCCTACAATCTGCCCATAATAACATTCCATCTATCTTACTGTTTAATTTTAATCTATAGCAGATTAGCCTGGGAGATAAGATGGATTTTTGTAGCATATGTTTCGTCAGGCCGGTAAATTTACCTGAAAAACAGTTTGTGTAACACATTTTTGTTATTTCTATGTCCAGTCTTTTTTTCGTCTAGTGGTTTTTTCCTGATACATATTTCGTAGTTAAGTGATTTTTAGCGTTAAGTCTTCATTAAGAATCTTTCTCCGTCAAACGAAAAGAAATAAATGATAGTCTACAATACCTATCAATACAAATTTCAGTTATAATTTACACATAAATATTCAGTTAGGAGATATTTTCTAAAATAGTATTTGACGTAACTTACTTTTCAAACTATTTGATGCTTTCTTTAATCTATGAATAAAGAATAAGACTCTCAAAAGTTAAAATTCGTTCCTGCTTGGTCACATTTCGCTACTCTCGCTGTAATACATTTGGTTTCTTTTTGTTTAGGGGTTTGCGTTAGATTTCTTCATGAATGACCAAAACATGGTCTATTAGGGCCTTTTGCGTCTTTGAGTGGCACCATGTTTTCTTCTTTAATGCGTGCGGTTCATGTAATACAGAAAATTATTTGGCAACTACTTTTATTCTACTTACACAGTGCATGCTCAATGAACCGCAAGATATCAATTTACTTCAAAGGAAAACCTGTCCTGTAATATTATCGTACAGCAGATTACATTTCTTTCGATTTGATTAACATATAATTCGACAGCGACGAAGAAGTGTAAAGCTCAAACAATACCAAGCTTGAATCCTTCCGCGATCTCCTCCATGAGGGAGCCCAATAATTTTTTTTCATTTTCGCCTTGACAATAGCTGAAAGGTTAGCGAACATAGTCCTCAAAATATTTCTTCGGTAAACCAATATATTTCATCGCTAAACAAGTATAGATGATTGATCTTCACGCCGTCAATTTGATATTGGTTTTCTTTTAAGGAGTGGGAAACGACAGGGAGATATTCCTTTTATTAAATGACCCTGAATACTAAAATAAGCGTACAGTATACACAAATCAATCGCATAAAGCTTTAAATGTGACGATTGGGGGTTTAATCCCTTTGAACTACCTATCCACCAAATTATGGCAGTTGTTCAAGAATATTTTGCATCTTTAAATTATTTTAAGCAGGCATGGGGTTCCATGCTTCTATGAGTCCTGTGCCATTCTTTTTATGTTCTCATGCGAAGCTTCGCTCATTTACAGTAGTCCGAATAGTTTTTGTATCGCTGAACAGAGGAAATGTATTGCGCGCCGTTATCTCAGATGCCGACAAGTAATTTTGAAACGAGTGGGGTAGAAACCTGTAAAGTACTGGATAATGAGAAAATCAAACGCGGGATATACGACCGAATTGAAGCCCATGTCTCTGAATTACTAATGTTTTTTGAGATAATTATTCTTCGTTTAAAACGACAGCTCGTTTTATTCAGCTGGGGATCACGCTTGAGATGTGTAACTGGCGAAAAACACTTCAACATTTGAAAAGGTATCCGCCAACAATCACTGGTGGTGGAGAAGAGAGAAGAAAACATTGCAATTATAGTTAAAGTTGCATATAATTACAGAAAACGAGCTCTTGCCGCGATTTTCCGCTCCAGTTCTCATCACGCCAGGAGATTCATGAATATTTGTACTCCAGCATACAAGAAGTTTAAAGCGTCGTTTTCGTTGTCCAATGTACGAGTGGTTCGCGGATTCTCAGCAAGATGCAGATCGTGTAAAATGTCACGCTAATTTGCCGACCTAAAAACTGTTATAAACAAGCACAAATACTAATGAAATAGGATATACTAAAATACCTTTTTGTACCATGACCAAACAAAGGCAAATGCATAGGTTGCTCATTTCATAGCTTGACAAGCTAATGATAATGCTCTCAGAAATTAAAGAAATTTCGTTATTATTTGTGTCGCAAGAATTACCAAAGCGCTCTAGTTGTAGGAATTGTTAAAATTTTTTCAGTATTCATTGTGATGGAGATAGAATTTTTCCTTTATAGAGGGGATTTATGATTAGTTTCTAAGTAATTAACTACAGTTGATAAGCTGAAATTTAAAGCAGGGTTCGTGGAAAGCCTTACAGCCAAATAGTTCGTATAAATATAGGAACTAGCGACAGAACTAGTGTAAGCTTCGTCAAAGTAGTAGTTTGGGTGCCTCCAAAAGATAAGAAGACCGAAATAAAGAGTAATGAAAGATAATTAGAGACTTTTTTTGCAGCATTAAAGCCCGATAATATTGAATACATCCAAAATTGACAGCAAATTGGCGCATGCGTGAAGAAATTTAATATTAATTTTTTTAAGCTTTTAGATTATTTCTAGTAAATAAATACTAAAGCGGCCTTGTCTTTTGAATCAAAATCATGCGCATATTCCGAGATAGTTACAGAAACTCTTGTAAACATCTTCTTTTGCTTTGACCTATAAGAACTCTTTGTTTATGGCATTGTTCTCTCCCTGACTTATATTCATATACAAAAGTAAATTTGGTGATATTTCATGCTAATATTAGTGAATTGTGATTGCATTGAAAATCGAGAGATAATCAAACATTTTTGAAGATTTTCTGACTTTATTGTTCCGAGCGAGACCTATGTACTGATCAGCTTAGAGTGGTGCAGAATTTTTTCGTAGGAAGTCTATCATACAGTAATGCAAAGTTTTTTCATCTTTTTCTGTATTTCAGTTAAATTAGCTGACATTGCCGAGACGATTAGTCAAATCGTAGTAGTTACCCAAATTCTCAAATTCAGGGGCTCTTCTTTGAGATCATTCTTTCGAGAGCACCTACGGAAGTAATTATTAGTATCGAACGAGGAATTTATACTTCTTCAACTCACTAAAATCTTCATAGAACGAAATTACCCTAATTTTAGTACTGGTCAAAGGAACACGTGTCCAAAAATCATGTTTGTTGTGAATGTGGTCCGTACTCTAATGAATTGCATGAACATTTAACATTTTTATGTGGAAAACGTCAAGATATATGGTAATTTTTAGGCATCTGGATACATAGCGCGGCATTTCTAGGCGCCTTTGAACAGAGTTGGACGCAGTTATATTTGTACTTTCTCGGCAATTATCTTTCATATATGCCATTATCATCTAATAAAGCACAAGTTTTCCTCATATCGAGGTAATAATTGGTATACAACGTAAGATAGTTAGCAAAAATAAATTCCCTTAATAGCCACAAAGTTTGAATAAGAATAGTGTTCTGTAAAGGCAATATTGTAGTAGTTTTGAGTTACGTATGTTTTAGTCTACATATCCTCGTTGAGAGTAGCACTCTTCAAATATTGATTTTCACCTGCTGTCAACAATAGATGGGAGCCTTCTCCATGCTTCGGATGTTAAGTTTGCCGATGGAGACTTCTGTAGGGATATTTTTGCTAATTTTTTTCTAGAAGACTCAAATTTTCGCCAGAATCTCGCCATGTTTTGAAAACAGCTGTCTCAATAAGCCCGTAAATATTTAATTAAATATTTCATGCTATCATTTTATAATGGAAAAAAGTATGTCACAGGTAGCTAATGTATTTGGAAAAAATGAAAAATATATCCAACTAAATGAAAATAGGGAAAGAATCTATTCCATTAGATGTAGTTTAACATCTGAATCACATGATTTCAACTATTTTTCATTTTAGACACCCAAATCCCCTGTTGAAAGTAATCAAGGGAGCAATGCATTTCATTCCTTTTGAAACATAGATAAACTTCGCCGAGTCATTCTTCACGTCTTTTATGACGAAGAATATTTGAAGTACTGACTATAAGTATGGAACTATATCCCTGTAAATGTATTTTTTCTACTCACTGTTTTTATATTGTCTTTTCTTCCTGGCTCCTAAATTTTTTTTTAATTTTTCATTACCGTTAACATATCTCAACTTTTAAGTTCATATTGAAAGAATTGAAATTCTGTTTGAAACCATTCAAGTATATACTTAAATAGAACTATACTTAACGTAATCCGAGAATCGTAACGACATGAACAAAATTTTGGCCAGAAAAGCTCTTAAAATAATTGTAATTCCAAAATTATGATAGTGAAACAAAACTGAACCAAAGAAAAAACTCCTTCACCTCCTAATATTTTCATATCCCAAAAGAATCTCATCTAAATATACTGTGACTATAGACGTGAAGTCAGGTGTTATAGTAAAGCCCAACTACATCTGAAACTGCGACCCCACTTTCTAGTTTTGTGTCCTATCCATTGACCTCCTCTAACTTTTTCTGTGTAATTTTCATTTACTTCTTGAACTAATTTTACAACAAAATCACTCCTATCTCTCATTAACCGTAAAACACTTTAATATTTGACAATTCATTTACTTTCAAACATCGCCGAAACTAGTTAGACACTTTTTAACTCTCATAAGGACATTTAACGTCTTAGAAGTTCATTAAGTGTATTATTTCCTCGATTGTGACAGATTGCTGATATTTAATCATCCATTTTGCCGATTAAACAGATGCGAAGAAATACATCACCCTCTAATAATGTTTCCACGTAATAAATGGCTGATTGAAATCTTGTAAGTGGGATAAAGTGACATATTTTTCTGAGGAAGCACGCTTCACGAGTATTCCTGGTCCTCTCTCTTAAACCACTTAGCATCATTCTAGTACTGTTTCATTCTAATTGCTTCATCACATAACTGATAAGAAGACTTGAAATACTATTAATGGTGATCACTGATTGCTTTCAAAAAAACATTGAAGTGATTTTCTTTTTACTTACTTTTTCTTCTTTTCTCAGTCTGCTGAAAGCTTGAATTATTCTATCCGTACAAAGTTGGCAGCTGGAACGTGCTTCGATCAAGAATTTTCGTCGAGAGGTGGCGCGTTGAAAATGAAAAAGTTCATAATTTCAAGCATTCGAAAAGTTTAACATTTCTTTCGATGTCATAGGATGTGGAGAGAATGCCTTTCACAACCCATTCGTGACTTTTTCAATAAACGTACATGAAAACCTGAAACTTTCAAGGGAAATTACATCGGAGATCATTTTAAAGAGACAAAAAAGCCGAGAGATGTAGACAACCAGAATTGTTGGACTTTGTTGACAACAGGAACTATTTTGAAGATTGAAGTTATTATTTGAGTATGATATTAACCTATAACTGTAATTCGGTTTAATATTTTAGTTAATACCATGAAATTCTGTCCATTAACGCTTTTAGTGATACAAAAGACTCACATTAACCTTTTACGCTTCAAAAACTGCACAAAATGCTATTTATTTATTGCAATGTTACAAATACAGGATATATTCGACCAAACAATTCAGGAAATAATCAAAAACTAAATCTTCATAGTATCAATACGATACCATTTTGTTTTAATAATTGCAAAAAGTAAACATAGAATTAGTGATAGCTGCATATAAACAATAATAATGTCAAAAAAGAAATTTGTTTTCCCTGGGTTGAAAATTCACTTAATAATGTCTCACGGTGGCCTTCTAGCGACTTTGACCCGGATTAACTCCGTTTTTTTGGTTCAACAATGCTTATCACTTGTACCAATTATTTGGTACGTTTTGGAACATAGGCTAACCCATTTTTCAATCATTAAGACACACCAATTTTTTCTTCTTAATGATTTAACTGCTGACCCATACATAGCATTTTTAACCCTCTAGTGACTCTTTGTTTCACAGCCACAACTTTTTGAAGACTTTAACATCTTAAAGTCACCCATTAATATGTTTAAGCAGTAAATGGGGGTTCAAAGGCTAATTTGAAACCATTGACTAACAGTAAAAATCTATCATTAAATGCGAACTAGTTAAATGTCAAGAAATAGATGAAAAAATGCTTTCATGTAAGAGCAGTTGTGCTTATCCGCGTTTTCTATCTCGTAAGTTTTACCATAAAAAAGTAATATGCAAGTCAATTTTGATTCCGTTCGTCCTAAAAGCAAATGGAAGAGATTTTATTGCCATCTGTTTATCATATATACACAATAAATGATACATGATGATTTCTCCAAGAGGTCAACTGAGTAGGATTGTTAAGAAATATTTCCGTAATGCTTCCTTTACTTGTGAGAAGTTCTTTTATTATTTTCTTAATATATGATATATTTGTCTTGCGAAAGGACCGAAATGACGTTATATATCGTCCACATGGAAATACTTAAGAATTCTGATATGCACTGTGTCTTGTGATCTATGCACTTCTAATAGCATAATATCATGAACTTCGTTGAAGATAGACACAAATAAGGGTGAGAAATAAAACAAAAGTTTGCCGTCTGTGATAGTACAGCGACTCTCAAACCTTTAAAAATATACAGATCAATATCGCACCATGGTCCAGCAGCAATTTTCATTAACATTGCGTCTTTTTGTTGCATTTCTGTCCTTTCAACAATCTAGGGAAGTTATTTCAGGCCATTTTGCAATTCGCACAGAGTCAATATATTTTTTTATCATTCTTCTTAAAATTACAGTACGCTGAAATTTGATTTTTTTGGTAGGCAATTATAAAAGCTTCAAATATTGAGAAGTGCTTATAGTACTTTCATAAAATGGAAGAGTTTTTAGAAAGATTAGCTGAGAATTTTCTTGGAAATGCGAGATGCATATCGCATTATTCATAGTCATATTACGTTGAGATTGCTGTAAACTGCAATCAGGTCGATAATTTTATCATCAGCAAAAAACTTTTTCTGCTTGTTTCTTTGCAGCATTGGTTATCTGTGACGAATTTTTGGTAGAAATTGTCGTTGTAACTTCAGGTACCTTGAAAAAGTTTTCGCTAGGGATTCCAAAGAGATGTATAAATAAGCAGGGAGGATACAATGAATTGTTTCTAAGACCATCAAATTTCCATGTACTTTTGCTTTGTGAAAGATTTATTGTTTTAATTTTTCCACCTTTGCATATTTTGTTAGGTTTTCTCATATCTGAGCTTGGGCTGAAATTCGGCAGAAGCGGCTGTAGCTTGACTGTTCAGATAGCAATATACTTAATATAAACCGCATTGGAAGGTTATGTTCAGGCTTAGACCAAGTTTGCTGCCATTCGTGAGAGACTAAACGTTCCTTGCTAGATTCTAGAGCTAAAAATATGAACCATTTTGAAACATTCACAATAAACTATTATTTATTGGAATTTTCTGCCCTGGGATACGTTATAACGCAAATGGCCAGAGATTAGCACCGAAAGCATCTTTTATGCAGCTTACTTTGCGGTTTGACGTGCTATATTTTACGCACTTACAGTTTTGCTCAACTTTGACTCATCTGAGGAGCTCTGATGAGAATGTTTTGAAAAACGCTCCAGTCACACCTCCCCTATTATGTAGTACGGAGCCATTTAGTTTTTCTGGGTTATTTTCAGTAAAGCCATCGTATTGAAAATTAGTCAAATATATTTCAGAGATATATTTACTCATTTTTTCCGTATTGGATTATTTCGGGACAATTGGCGCGTAATTCGGTTCCATACAATCTTTTTCGTTTAAAATTTTCGTGTTCCATATTTCTAACATGAGGTTAGGTATAAAAACGTTACTGCTTTTTGCCATCTTTGAGGGGAGATAAAATATACAATTGACAATCATTTGAAAAGATATTCTATTTCTCTAATATACATAGTACACGTAGGTTTATGCCATGATATAACATGCTATATGACTCTTTACAGAAATTTGGCCTCCTCGAAATTACCTTTAGTTCAGCCTTAACTACTATACCATTCATCCCACAAAAAATCCCATCACGCATGCCAACTTCCGGTAACAGAAAAGATTTATTTCGATAATGAACGAAATAAAACCTGTCATGTAATGAAATACCACCCAATTATTAATTTTTAAAATTTAACACCCATTTCACCCGCACTTATTCCACTTTATATTCAAAATAAAAATTCCATTTGCACGTCATTTTTCCGGTTTTCTTTAATCCTTAAATCATCTCCGTTCCCCAACACTCACCTTTAAACTACTTGAAATAAAGACAAAAAACCTTTTTGGTTTTAGTAATGCCTCCTTTAGCACTGGCTTTTATAATTTATTGTGTAGAGGACAAAATGTATTGGTTGATTTGTTGTGGACAGTTCTTAGCAATTTTTCCTTTTGATATCGTTATTCTTGGTTGAATCATCATTTTTCTGTGAAGGCGTTGGCTCTCGGGAGCTATCACTGATGATAGATGGGCTGGTTTAGCGTACGACGTTAAGGCTATGGGGGCTAGATTGAGTTGTACTATATCGGAAAGTAGATGCAGATAGATATGAACGGAATGGAAAGTGATTTTCAGTCTGCGCAGTTGTTTGACAAGAATTTAGACTCTGTTGTGCTCAGATGAAATTTGAGGGTTGCTTACCGGGTTTCTCTGCAAATTGTCGAAGATGTGTAGTATACGATTCCGATTAGCTAAATAGTTTGATTTTTGAGCAGATTTCCGAGATATAGGTGGCAGATAGACTTTCGATAAAGTTTTTTTGGCCATTTTGGAAACCGAAAGTCCGTTATGAGCATGCAAAGCCAAGTGATCTTTGCATGACCTCAAAATTATCTATTATTCAGCTTCGTACTACATTTTAGCGTAAATAGAGAGCATGACGTTGTAGAAGCTATTTGGAAAGCAACACAAGGCGTGAAAGATATCTGTGCGTAGCGTGTTTACCACAGATTTGGCAAATTGTGAGTAGGATTAAGTCGCAAAGAGATGCCTTCATGGTGGTGCTTCGGCTAAGGATACTACTCGGGTTGTATAAGGGGTAATCAATATGATAGGTTAAAAATGGGGCCAACCGAAAAGCGAACCACCAAATACTCGAGACGAGAGTTGTTTCGAATGATTAAAGTGCTGCAGTAGACGGTGAAGGGCTACAGAGGAGAGTAGGTGTGAAATATGAGTTACTCCTCTAGTAAAAACTCCAAAGGAGCTGACTCTACCATCTCGCCTAGAGGGTAGGTAACTAATTGAAGGTTTAGGTTTGAAATTAGACTCCCAGCTTGCTTCAAGCAAGTAACTTATTTTATATGCACTTTTTTCAAACTTAGGTCTCTATAGAGCTACTTGAAGCATCAGAAAAAGTAATAAAAGACTACATGTGGACGAAAATAGTTTGATGAAAGGTAATTGGAAGAAACTAAACGAATTAGCTGCTTAAATTCTTCATCTTCTAGATCAGAATCTAGCTCTTGCCTTAACCTATCTTAAGTACCCATTTTTTCCTCATAAATACCTGTAGATTGTCTTCGATTGTATGTCTCTCCTTGCCATGAATAAATCTCAACTAGATCCTCTCCAACCTGATCTTTGTTCGTGGCCACCTGGTCCAACCTTTTCATTCTTTCTTCTCTTATATGGCCAGGTACGAGACCCATTTCTTCATCTGCGGACTCCTCATCTACCTCACCGGCCTGCTTCTTCTTTTTCCTCCTCATTTTCGGCCTTCTCTTCTTCCATTCCGCAGACCAGGTGTGGGGCTACCCACTCCTCGAAACGCTCCCCTTCCTTACCATTTTCCACCCCCGATTCCCCCTTACCGCTTCCTGTACTTCGATCTCCATCGTGTGGCGACAAAAGTTTCCAGGATTGACGACAGGAGTTGTCTTCGACGTTGGTTGGGCTCTAAGGGGATAAAATAAAGACGGTGATAGGGCGAGGGTGACGGAGTTTGGCAATGGGGTGAGGAGGAGGTAGTCGGTGCATGATGGGAATCAGAAATGTGTGTGAACTATCAAATCTTTGTAGGGACGCAGATAAAATTTAGGCGGCGCCGGGGATTTTTTAATAAATTGAAACGGCTAGGATTGAAAGCCCCGCTGAATCGATAAAATTGGCGAAAATTGGTCTTTTAGTGGGATCTAGTGAAACTGTTTTAAATTGGGTGATTTTGGCAAAAGTCATGTGTAGACATATTGATTAAGAAAAAAATATTTTCAGGGCGAAGAAGACTAAAAAATGAGATAAGACTACGAGAATGACGATCAAAAGAGAAGTTAATCTATCACAAGAAGGGAACGAGAAAAAGAAAAAGTTATAAATAAATGTTATTTTCGTGGTCCAAAAGGAAAAAAACTAGTAAGAGGAACAAAAGAAAAGAGAGTGAAGATAGAAAAATGAAGGAATGAAATTTTCGCGTGTAAAATAAGTACCTCCAGTTTCTTGCTTAACAAAATGCTTGGAGGTGTTTGTCGAGGGGAATTCACACGAATATAAGAACCATAGGTTCAGTGAGGGCCCACAAAAGGACTTGTTGACTGTTTTCAAAGGACCTGCATTGTGTAGGGTCGACAATTAATATGTCGTCAGAGTTGACGTGTCCACATGCATTGAGCTATGTTGTTTTAACTTTGATCTAAATGAGCCTATGTGCTTAGTTAGAATTGTAAGACTTGGAGATTTTCTGTGTTTTGATTGAATCCATATTGAAATTTGTGGCAGAATGGTAAGGTGGTTGTCTGTGTTGCGCATTCATCTTAGTAAAGCCAAGCATTTCGAGCCAAATGTCGCTATACGGAGCCTGTCATGTTTAGTTGGCGGTTCGGATACCTCTGGATGGTTTGAAACAAAGACAGTTGTCTGTTTTATTTAGTCTGTTTCTCGACGGAAGCTTATAGTGGGACGGGTGCACGACACTGCGACTGTAGTATCACAGCCCAAAAAGTATGAAAGTGTAGCCCGCAGCAAGGGTGCTTGTAGAAGGCTACTGTAATCCCTACAAGTTGGGCCTACAACGTCTGACACAGCTACTGACCGTTGTTCGGCGGGTTGGCTTCCCTTTATTGCGGCAAGGACAAGTGTTTACTTTTTCTGTCGGCCTGATGACTGATGATTCTTGTCTTGGACTAGAATAGAATTTTCTGTAACCCCCTGCACTGTATGTACAAATACAGTACAGTGCGCTGTAACGTTAGACCTGTAAAAAATAAATCTAATGGATACAGAAGCATTTTATACTAGTCTGGTATGATAAAAAAATTCCTGGACACTCTTGGTGATGCTGCTCTGTTGATGCAAACCGTTTTCTTGCGGCACTGGCACCATCACGAGTCTTTTCACTATGATAGCGACCCCTTGTCAATGTCTGATACGCCGACGATGGCAAACTCGTCCTGCTCTGCTCCCTGGCCCCTGCTTCCCTCACGTGCATTCACGATTGGAGCCTTTTTGCGGTTTTCGAGTGAATCTTTCTAAGACCTCATTATGGTGGGATCCCTCTCGCCCTCTGTTCCTGTCATTCGTTTTTTGTCTTACCTGCCTTGCGCACACCCATTTTTCTACTACTGTGCTGGACGCGAGTAATAGAGATATGACAACTTGCTAAGGTACCATCCAGTCTTGCTTCTTCTCCGTATCTCTTCTCTGGGAACAGTTACTCGCCTTCCGCGACTACTAACTCGCTTACCATATCCGTAGCTGCAGTTACTCGCCTTCTATCTGCTTTATATCTTCCCGGTAATGCGGTATAAGATGGACGTAGGGCATATATCATTCCTTGCCAGTACATAATCTTCCTCCTCACCTTCTTTTGAGCTTTCTCCTCTCATTTCCCCTTCTAGTCCAGCACCCGACCGCTACAACGTTCGTATGCCACCAAGAAGCCGTCCTGGCCTCCTTGTGCAGCACTCGTTCCCTCGAAGTTCGCACGAAGGTTTGCCTCACCCTCTCTACTTTCCCCACTTCCCAGACCTGCCTTTTCTATCTGCTCCTATTTTTCGTTTCATTTCTTTTAGGCACGCTGCAGCAGCCGTCATGTCCAATGCGGCCTGCTTGATGGCTGGCCTGAAGGTAGCATTTTAGGGAGCGTAGTTCCTTCCCCATTACTGTGTCGGTATACCCTTTTTGAATCGATTGTGGTTGTCTGGAAAACCATGGGATATATCGGATATATCTTCCATGAGTAAAACACCCAAACGTTCCCCCTTCTTTCCTTTACGTTATCTGAGTCACAGTCCAAATTCAATCCAATCACTATGCCTTACCGCCACACCTTCCTCCCGTCATTCTTAGAAAAAACATTGCATCTACCGAACTCGCCTTTGTCCCCCTGCTCCAAATCTCTTCGTGACACTTCTCTGGTCGCTCTGACACACGCCACTCTGGAAATAATAGTCACGGCTTTCTCTATCCTGGACAGTAGTCTGGATCTCAGCGACGATGCTTCAACTGCCAGCTTCATCTTCGCTCTTGCCGACACCATTGCTGCCAAAAACTTTCTTCCGTCCCTGCGCAACAACCTTCAGTTTCGCAACGTCCTCAAGATCCTAAACACACTCGCAGGCCCATCTCATACGGAGTTCACTCCACCCCAAGACCCCGACTCCGATCCCGCAGTAGCACCTCAAGAGGGGGAACGTTTGGGTGTTTTACTCTTGGAAGGTCAAGATGCTCCGCCTCTTCACACTGGTGAAACGTTTGGGTTTTTTACTCTTGGAAGATATATATGATCTTCACACCGCACTCAACCCTCCTGCTTCTTCACCTTACCTACTCGCGGCCAAGGCGACTCCTGCCCCATGACCAGTTGGACGCTTACCCATCCTGGGACGCAAAGGGATGACCCAGCATGCCGACTTCTCTTACGTGCTCATATCCGCCAAACTTGCTGGTTCAGTAAGGAGAGCCATAGTAGGCCTTTTCGTTGGCAACAAAAAGAAATTTGTTCGCATCACTTCCCAACCGGGCTTCGCACTTCAAGCCTCCGCTCTTCAGCGGAGGCTTTCCTGGTTCTTTTTCGGCCTCCAAGTCAACGAATCCCCATACTGGTTACGTGCTCGCCGCTGAGCAGGACCTCCACTTCATTCAACCCACCTACCGAGCTTTTCAGGCCCTCGCCCGACAGTCGGACAACTTTCTGGCACCTGCTTCTAACCCCTAAAAAGTTCTCTCTCTTGATGCCACTGTCCCAGGTACTGACCACCATGCAGTACTTCCAGGCCTGCCCGCGAAAGTGCCTCCAGTCAGACATATTTCATTGGATTCCCTCATTTTTGTTTGCCAACGCCTTGCCCTTCCGGACATTTTATCTGCAGTTAGAACTGAGGAGTGCAAAAGATCTAATGCAATAGGAGGAAATTGTTAGATGGTTGTATCGTCCAGTTTTCCTCCAATTGTGCCCCAACTGACTGGTATTTATTCCTATTGTACTCCTATTTTTGTCCACTGGCGCTCCATGTGCAAACTTTTAAAACCCAATACGGACATATTTTAGCTCTTTCCACAGTAGCCAAAAAAACATTTGTCATCTCCCGACTGGCTCTTGGTGATACAATTCTGCGAACCGTAGCTTCTATCGGTCTTGTAGAGCTGGTTTCCCATTGGATGCCCCGGTTGCAATTTAATTGTCAACACTGTTTAAAACATTACTCTGTAATCCTGCCAATGTCAACATTGTTTACAATAATTTTTGGCTTCAATCAGTAAAAGACACGAAACCACCCCTTAGCTTCAAATTGACGGCTATCAAAGTCGTATATGTCACCCTATTTCATTCTGCTTTGTTCCCCTTCCCAAGGTCACATCATACAGTTATGCTCGACTATCTACGTCTACGCCCTCTTCGCGATGAAAAACCAGCCAATAGTCGATAAATTCCGTCTGGGGATACCCATTCATCCTCCAAAAGATGGTGCAAATCGCGATGTGGATCTAAGAAGAATATCTTACGTCCAGTTCGTGTCGCAAAGCTTCCACCTGCAGGATAAGTATGCTCCAAAACCGCAATGGCATTGGTTATTGGGAACACATCTACCGCTGTCAGCTTCGTGAACAATCCTCCATTAAGTCTTTCCTTGTGATAAACCTGAAATAATTCTGCGACTTCCAGCCCTCATGCTCAGTCGGCAATGAAAAGACGCTTCTTCACAAGTTATCACCAACTGTAAATTAATACTAGAGAAACTTCAATACTATTCCGTACCATATATCCCGCCTCTGTGATTCAGTTCCACCGGAGGCTACATCATCATCACAAGCGCGTTACACAGCCACGTAATAGTTACCCCTCGAAACGAGAAGCGCTCCGTTCAGCACAGCTTTGCACCAATCACTTGCAAATCGCCCCCACAGGACATCTTGAACCCCCAAAACTAATAAAGTAATCAAAAGGTACTGCCCTTCGCGCCTATACTTCATTAAGAATTCATACCGAAGCAGCATAGGCGGGTAATAGCTTCCTCAAGTCTAGTCTCTTGTTTTCGCAAGAATCTAAGACCTCACTTTTCCTCGGACCCAGCATAAAAATTCCCTTATCAGCCCTCTCATCGTTATCCGAATAGTAGTTGCTACTCTGATCATCATTCTCCGTTGTTTCTGACCTGGAAAAGTAGTCTCTGTAGAAGAGCTTATAGCTTTCGAGAAATTTAACGCCCTCTGCTATGGATGCGGCTGCCTTGGAACGAGAATTAAGCCTATGCTTAGCAAACCCGAAGTATCGCTCCAACCAGAACTTTTTTCAACGGCCCACAGGACTTTACCTGTTCTTGAAAACCTCCTACTCGAAGAAAGAAAAGAAGTTAACAACATGGTTTGAAAGCTGTTCAAAATCATCTTCACTCAGTGATGCACGAGACTAGATGTCTACAAGTAATGGTAAAGAGCGCAACTCAATTAGTACCGACCTCGGGACATAACCATCAAGCAAAACAATAACTGAACACAAGGTGCTTAAGCTCAGTCGCTTTCCATGAGCAGTACAATGCAGTCCTCTATTCCTTGCTCCGAAACCGCACTGTGAAGTACCGTGGTGTAGTTGTTCGATCTCTGCATCTGCCATAGCCCATCTTTTTGAACTTACGACGAACGGCTCGTCTGCGTGTCCGGGCACCCTTTGGAGGTGTACGTTGTCCCCTTTCAGGATTGAAATAACGTCCTTGCATATGTTCATGCCGAGGTGCATTGTTTCGATCGGGAAGACTGAAATTGCACAATTGCGGGCAGTGAATATAGCACAGTTCTGCACTTGACCCCGCTTTCTGTCGATATCCGTTGCCCTTGCGCTTGCCATACATTTGAGCCTTCACTCAGCAGTCTTTGGATCGAACGTATCCTGTTCGTATCCCTTACATTTGTCTGAGATGGATTATACAATCGCACCAAGCGAAAATGCCGTGAAATCTCTCGTTCGCGTATTAATGATGTAAATTAGTACCTTCTAGAAGAATGTGGAAAGAAAGTATTGACTTGGCAAAAAGTTACAGGCATGCTTTTCGAATGGCCTATTCAAACCAGCTTCCTTAGCAAGAGCCTGGAGATCGAAAGAAGCCAATACTACACGGAAACGGATACGACGCTCAACGTTGTCGTGAAAGACTATCTTAGTGCCCCCGTTGGAGTTGATTTCCTTGATTCCCCTGACAAAGGGTACAAAAAGTGTATCAAGCAGATTTTTTTGATGCCTTCCCGGAACAAACCCGAACGGAATTACGTTCCGCATTAGAAAGCGACAGCTCGGATGCAGATTCATGTTGAAGGTGGCTGCAGGCCATGTGCCGTAGCTAAGATTTCCAAACACCTGAAACACACCCGATGAGAGCGCGATAAATATATTGTGCGCGCAGTTACGCTCTCCACCATTCCCTACGATGATGTCCTTTTATAAAGATCCATCAAAGTAATCACGAAACTCAGTATCAGCCAAGTTCTCTTCGACAACAATTGTTTCTTAACGATGTGAAAAAATTGACCCACTGTGCCTGGATCTTACACCCAGGACCTTATTCTAGGAAGTAATGGTATATAAATTGAAGACGGAAAGAGAAGGTACTGCCCCAATCGAGAGGCAAACATCGCAAGAAATAGATATTTTTGTACGTGACATGTTATCTACTTCATGATCTATGAACAACATATGCGTTCGACCACAAAGATAAGAGATCGTGTCCAACCCAGAGTAATTTTCAATGTTGCAGTGCATAATCTTCCACATCTTGTAAGGAATTTCAATATTACGTAGAAAGTTTCTCATGAGTAACCCCTGAGTCTTGAAATCAAACGAATGTCCTACTTTGAGCTTATTTTCGACTGCCCAGTTCATGAGTCGTTCGCGAGGACCAGAGCGTAAAACGCAATCATCTAAATAACTTTTGTGAAATGAAACCATTCCTATATCCCCATCGCTCTGTGAAGGATGGCTTGTTGTAAATTACACTTGATCTATCATGTCCTGGGAGCTTGCGTCTACAGCCACAATTTCACCCCTTGATAAATCAACCTCCATATCACAGTTCTCCTCATCTCCACTGTTAAACCCTGTAATGTCGCTCTCGCTATCATTGCGTGAGGTATAAGATGCAGATACTTCCCGCTTGAGAGCAAACTCTTGGGGATGAATACACACTTGGCTTTCCTGACCTCGCTGCGCGGTGTCGACTTCAATCTCAGGTAACATCGCACCTTGACCAAGTCTTTCAGCGATTTGATGAGAATATATTTGTAGTGCAATAATGGTGCGCAGTTCTTCTCGTCTAGGAACGGAACACTTTCAGACAATGGGAAACCCAACACACACACATGAAGACCCACAGGGTGTTCGCTGTCCCTCTTTCTATTTAAGCGCCCTGCGATGCAGTAAAACAGCTCACCGACGGCGAGGAGAAATTGGTTTGGAAGATCTGGGGTAATTACTTGGAAGGCTGGACGGTATACTTGTCCTCCGGGTTGCAAGGCCGGACTGTGGTCCGGGGAATGCTAAAAACTTGGTATGGATTACTTCCAAAGAACCGTAGACACCAGGGGTGTAATACTGGACAAAGATGATGTAGTATTGGGTCAGCTGTGCTGAATATCTCCTTAGGAGATAAGGATTTTGTCACCAACGACAACCTTGAATTTCTTCTTTTATATAGACGCCGGAGTTCGGGGCGCAAAGTGTGGGTATGCATCACAAACAAAAAACAAAGGGGTATTATAATATTGGATAGAGGGGGGGATAGAAAGGGGGACCCTGGCGGGTAAACGTGGCTATAGCCAAAGTTGCCATTGGTAAGGTTTATACAAAGAAGGAAATTGGGAGTCAAGTTCAGAGCCAACACCGGGGTGGCTATTTCCTCTGGGGCCCTAGTGGCCAGGTAGGTATAAACATTAGTTAACTAGGCTAGGGTTATCTACGACGGCGGGGTGAGTGAAGTTAGGGTCAGCCAAATTCGGGAGATCAAAGTTAGAGATAAGTAAATTCGACACTTGTCCCAATAGGTGCCTTTCACCTGCGAAAATATCAGGTCAAATCTTGGGGCCGAGTGGTCCAGATTGCAAGCACTCGAGCCTCATCGGGTGGTTTTACAGTACCAAAAATAATAGTGGGCAACAAAAGAAAATTTCCCTTACTGCACTGTACAGTACAGTGCCTGCTGGTTAGCAGTGAATAAGATCAAATAAAGATCACTAAAATCAACTCTGCCGATGGCAGTAAGGTGGGAGTGCCCATTGCACTACAATATTGAACCTATAGGCAGCATCTTAACATTCCAGATAGGCGTTGCTCATTTGCCGCTCGCTGATGATTACGCATCGTGAGATAACACACGGGCTTTCCAGGCGTACATCGAAAATGATACTTGAGCACAAAAACATAACAATCCATCTTTAAAAACGTTAATTTTCACTTTAGTAAAGGCGCGAGAAGCAGCACAAACACCAATAGAGATGGCGAAAGATGAGAAGAAATTTAGCATCTAAATCACTACCCAACGGTTTGCATACCGAAGTTCAAGGGGGCAATGCCCATTATACTGCAGGTTTCCCTTGACTCTTTGGAATTCCGGTGCTTAGCTCGAAGTTCAAGGGGGCAAAATACTGAGTGACTGCTAAACTTCGAACTCTATTGGTACTCGAAGGGAAAGGTTGGAGGAATATGGAGGCAATTACGGACTTCAAGGGATCATTAAAGGTACCAGGAGCTATATCAGAGGTAGCGAAGAGAAAGCCTCATCTATAACTCCACTGAAGGGGAGAATTTCGCCTTCACAGCCTATCAAGAGCACCTTCTCATCGACGACGAGGCCGGAGAAGGGTGTAAAGGGTCCTAATGGCCTCAATCCGGGCTGGATCTCCTTCAAACTACTCAAGACAGCCCCCCGGTTCTCCACAAACTTTTTCTCGTCCGTATCACCGTACAACCGCCGTTGAATCTTCAGCCGCGGCTATTTTTTCCAGGGCCCAGGGCTGCATTGGCCCTATTGGTATTATAGCTTTCAAGGTTGCAGCGGATCGCGAGAGAAGGGAGAAGAACAAGAAAGACAAAAAGCCTAAATTTCAATATCGCATCTGCGACATCGAGTTTGTCGGTTCTGGGCAAATGTTCATCCATGAGGCTGGTAGAAAGCACTAGAGGGCAGAACAAAGGTTAGGGGAGAGCAAAGACCCCCCTCAGTGTACCGGTTGCGACATTACTCTTGCCCAGGAGATCAACCTAGAGACCCACCATCGTAATAAGAAGAACCATCGGAGGGTTTCCTTTTTCACCGAGAAGAGGCGTTAGTAGAGTAATTTATTGAGCTAAAACAGGTACAAAACAAAAATAAGAATAAGAAAGAAAGAAAACAAGAAAACAGAAAAAGGAAAAGAAGAAAAAGAAATAAAGTTAGAAGCCTTCAAATAGAGTTCCGAAAAAAACCAGAACCTATTCCAGTGCCTAACAAAAAACAGCACTAATAAATACCGATACAGTGTAGGAACTAACTATATTGCTAGCTAAGTGCTAACCGGGTTGTCCAAGTCGGCCACGTGCAAAGTGTACGGGACACGATAGCGTTTGCCAGAGACGACCAGATCGTGTCACTAATGCGTCGCTAAATTCTCATTTTAATGACCCCAATATATGTATGCAATTTTCCGCGATGCGCGGGACGTGATCGTCTGTGAAGCGGATAGTGATGGGGGAAGGTGAACCTGGGGAATCGTAAGCCAGCGGTTGGAAATCCAAATTGGGAGCTTGTTTGGGGTTATCGGAGGGCGGGGGAAGTCGGCACGACAGTTTGCGTTACAGGTCAGTGACCTTGTTGCGGTGTGCAACTGACGCAGCACCTCCCATTTCACGAGTAGCCCCTGATCGTACGTCGGCCTTAAACGGTGATACGCCGGCGACGTCGCAGGCGATGGGGCGCTTCACAGTGCCATCTGGAGCTGGCGGGTCTTAGCTAGGGGATAAGTTGGGGTATTTTAGTGATTGAAAATAGCTTAGCCTAGCTGGTGCCTGGTACCAGGAGGGGAACCTCAACCTGGCAGTCCAGACCGGCTGCACGGGCGATACGGCCGGTGATGACGTTGCGTAGCGAGTCATGCCGGTGTTTGCGACCGAAACCCGAAGGAAACAGGTCCACTGCGTTGTTTCCTAGCCTGCCCATGGGTCGTGTACAATGCTCACAGATCGGAAGGAGCGAGTCATCGTAGACAGACAGTCCAAGGTAGTAGCGTACCATGGTCTTCCAGTGTACTGCCGACACTTCCGTGTCGGTTGTGGGATGGGCGAGGAGGAATGCGGCGCCGGGGCCTGTGCAGAATGCAAGGGTGCGTATCCGGTTCCTCACTGCGACGACAGTGTAATCGTCTGGATTTGGGCAACGAATCCAGGCGTCGTCGTTCCAGTGGGGAAATTTTTGGGTTATTTTAATGCATGGAAGATGCGGTCGGTTATATCCACGCCGCTAATGCGTTATGAGGGAAAAGTCGTCACTCGTTCCAGTGTGCCTTGGCCAGCGCCTACTGCTGTACACACTTTAGGTATGTTTGTACATGGGTGTGCTCTGCGGAGAGGGGAAGCGGGTGGAAGGAACCTAGGTCGACGGAGTAGGGACGGCCGGGTATGCGGAGGACAAACTCGCGCGTAGGAAGGGCAGCTTGGCTGAGGAAGAACGACTTGTCTGGGCGGCATGGAGAGCCAGTGAGGGCGGTGGAACGTGGTCCGATGTGTGCCCCATACTGTACTGTAGTACTGTACAGGTGTATGCATTTCCAAATAATCCATGTGAAAACAATCCAACTTTTAAATTTGGTCCTACTGTAGTACAGTACGGTAGCGTACAGTACAGTACAGTACGATGCGATGGCATTACCCAAACCCCTGCCAAACAGTTGCACGTGTCGTCATGGCAACTGCTGTACTGTACAGTACTGTACATTCCACCCCAACTTCTATGCCGATCTAAACTGTAAGCACATTCTACATTACAGGTACTCACACTACCACCTCTCCTCCAGCCCCCTCTGCCCTCTTCTCCCCCCGTTCCTCCACTTCCTTCACCTCAGGCCCACGCCCCACTGCCGCCGCCAACCCAACAGCCTCATCAATCGCCTGTTGCACCACCTCTCCCCCTTCATCCTCCACGGGCACCTCCAACTCCACGTCACTCTCCTCCTGCATCTCCCTACTTACCACGAAAACTATTCCATCCAGTGCCTTGCCATCTTCAGCGAGAGTATCCCACATCCCGTTGTTCTTCTCAAACACCGTGGACGGTTTGTTTTTGAAACGCGCTACAAAAGGCGTGTAGCCTTGGCCTAGCCCGGGTCGCACGCCCTGCCGCCGTTCGGTCGAGTCCCAGTGTACTGTCGGGTTGTGCGCTGTGTGGATAAACGAGACCGAGCCCAGGGTGAGAGCCCCCGTCATGACGGCGATGAGGGGGTAGATGTCGGGCTTGAGCCAGTGTTGACGGAAGCTGTTCCAGGATGACATTTTTCTTTGGTGTGGGTGTTGTTGTTGTTGTTGAGAGGCAAGGGTTCAAGGTCAGCCTGGTGGAGGCGTGAAGGGCGTTTTAAGGCGTTTGCCGAAGTGCCGCATGGTGGCATAATTTGGTTTTAGCATAGGGGTGCAAGATTTTGTTGGCTTGGGGGAGAATGCCACTGAGATTACATTGGCCGGGAAAGCTGGGTTGTAGCTCTTGACTCTGTGCATTTTGGCGAGTTTGTAAGATTCATGGTGGCGTTTGAAGGGGTTGCATTGAAGGGGAGACACCCGCAGGGCAATTTTCGGTGTTGGGATTGGTAGTCGATGTATAGAAATGGGGTGTATGCCAGCTGTATGGTTTAGTCGCGGAGATATTGTTGGTTGTGTTGTGGGTAGGGGCTCATTGTTGCACTCTGTTTAAGCACACGCAGTTTTGTTTTTTTGGTGGCAGGATACATTGGAAGCATCCGACCGTTGCCGGCTGGCTGCATGCGGCCAACAGTGGAGATTCTTGTGCAAGTCCATACATGCGCGTTGCTGGAAGAACCCTAGGTCAGCTTGTGCAAAATATTTTGGGGCTGAGTTAGGTTAGCGTGCTGTGTAGCTGCTGCTACAGTTTTGGCGGCATTGAAATTCCGTAAGGAGTTAGACCCGTCTCTTGTTTTCCATCTTTCTGGCTTCGTTTAAGCTTGCATCGTGATGCCATTGATGACTCATTCTCGACTTCATCTGCAGCAGTACAAGTTCTACATCACGGATGCAAGTAACATTAGTGTACATTTCCTGTACTGTCCGTAGCTCTCCTGTGTTCCGCTGCACATGATCAACACTCAAAAAATTTACGGCCTTTCGACTCATACTTTCACCTTAAAATCCTGCTGCCTCCACATCCTCTCTCAGTGCTCTGTCCACGTCGCGCTAGAAGTGTCAAACGACGAAGTGAACTACCCCATCATTCCCCCCAGTTTAGCGACAGGTTGCCACCCGCCGCCTGCCTGCGTAGTTGATCTCTGAATACTTCCCGCACACTTTCACGCCTCAGAACTCGTAAAGATTTACCACGATCACGTCCACTCTCCAGTCACATCATTGCGACCTACGACCAAATCGTCCGCGCTGTTCAAATACTTTCCTCTCTCGACGCCACCAGCAGCTAAGTCCACCTATTCCTATCCAAATGGCAGGGTCTGGTGGCCAACTGCGCCGCCGTCGCCCGTTCAATGCCTATATCCGAAGGAGCTAAAGCAAGTGTATAGCGAGGGTACACATGTCCTGAACGCTCCCATCGGTTCCTCATACTGGACGAACATATTCTTCACAACTCACGTCTAGTCCCTCGAATCGTTCCTCCAAGCCTTCATAAACATTGACAATACGCAGGTGGCCTTTCAGCTTTTGTGCAATGGCATCGGGGTCGCAAGATAAGATACCTCCTCCGCGTGGTGCCACCGTCTTGTACGACAGAGGGCGCCGCTACTTTTGACGCTATGATAGAGAAAAGTTTTCGGACACTTGCCGTGGGAGAATCGGACTCTGACATATTCCGAGAACTCCAACTACCGGTGAAAACTCCGAACCCAAAGAAGCCCAGTCTCGGCTTATGGTTCACATTGGCATAGCAGCAGTGAGGCCGCTTTCCTTGCCTCCAGTGCGGCTGCCAACAGGCTGGCCACAGGAATCTTGCCGGAACTTTTCACGGTTCATGCAACTTACAATGGTGCCGTACTCGCCACCGAATCTGGTTGCCCTTCTGCCTGCCTCTGCGACTCCTCCCCTTTAGTGTACTTTGCTCGAGTAAAATCCTCCGCAAAAGACACTATGAGAAGCAGTCCATGCCGCAGTGAAAGAAGAGACTCCCCTCGGCGATCAACGGAGGCGAGCTTTCCCGCTTCTAAGGGCCTTCCCGGCACAAAGGGATGGGTCTATTGTGCCCCGTGCCTCAGTTTCAATACTAGTATTGAGTACCGCGAATTCTCAATTCGGCTGCAGTACTACCTCCAAGCTCAAAAATTGTCAGACGACGAATTAAACCACGCCATCATTCCCCACTTCAAGTTCCGCCTTTCGCCCCGGGCATTCCGTTCCCGAGACGAAAATGCCCTGAGGTCTTCGACTACTACGGGGATCATCTCATGCACTGCTTGCATGGCGGGCACCGAACCTGACGACACGACAGTCGTGTCGTCCTCATCGTCAAAGACCTGCAGAAAGCAGCTCTTCAATCCTCCATCGAACAACGACAGGGTCTCCACCGCACGAGGCCAGTCATTCTGGCAATGGGCAATAATGGAGGAACAGACTTCTTCGATGTCACGTTCGTCGACCCCCTCGCCCCTTCTAAGAGGAGAATGCCTACTTCTACTCCGCCCACTTCCCTCAGTGCAGCTTTATCCGCCAAGCGCAGAGGGCATGAACCTTTGATCGCGACTTCTGCTAGAGGAAGGCTTATGCCAATCCCCATATCCACTATCGGAGGCTGGCATCCAGACGCATATTCTCTACTAACTGTTGTCGCGCGGAACGTGGCCGTTCAAGCGATGGAGACTTATGGGATGGTTCGAGCGGTTCTAACTCAGAGGCACGCTCTCGCGGCCGTTATATCTAACTCGGCATGTCTACTCGCTGTCATTGAACCGGCCTTTTAGGGAAAGTTATTTAACGTTACTCAGTGACGACTTGTCCCGCGAAACGCACTTCCAGCGGCGAGGGTACAACCGACCACATCTTCCATGCATGAAAATGACCCAAACTTCCCACTCTTGTCTCCGACAACAAAGGGGAAAAGGTTTGGATGGTTTTACTCTTGGAAGATATATTCGATCCATCCTAAAGTTTCCCAGACAAACACAATAGACTCAAAAAGATGTGCCGACACAGAAATGGGGGAGGAACTACGCTCTCTAAAAGGTCACCTTTAGGCCAGCCATCAAGCAGGCCGCATTGGACATGACGGTTGCGGCGGCGTGCCTTTGCATCAAACCCCCCCGAACCTTTCCGTACGTCTCCATTGCCCTCACAGCCACGTTCCTTTCCACGTCATATAGCACGGCGCATGCATCCGGGTGCCAACCTCCAAGAGTGGAGATTTGCACAGGCACGAGCCTACCTCTGGTGGAGGTCGCGATAAAAGATTGATATCTTCTCTGCTTTGCATTTCGGGCTGCATTCAGGGAGGTCATCCAGTTGAAGGCCCTCAATCTCCTGTTGGAGGGAGCGTGAGGATTCACGAAGGTAACATAAAAAAGTCAGTCACTCCGCTGCTTCCCATTGCTTGGATGTCCGGTCTCGTACGGTGGGGAGCATGGCGTGGCTCTACGACAGGACGACTGGCAGCTCTTGTGAGGTCTTTTGTCAGAAGGGTTACTTGGCGATCGTGTCGGTTGATCCTTTGGGCTCCATGCAACAGTGCATGAGTTGATCACCGTGTATATCGAGTGTTTCAGGGCAACTCCTCGAGCATGGCGTGGCAGGGTAAAGAAGTGGGACTTGGTAGTAGTACTGCTGTCGACGACAACAGAGTGTTATCTACAGTAGCCCCATTCTCCCTCCGCAGCTTGTCTTTCGCCGTCAAGTTCTTCCCCTCAATATGCCGCCCACTTGCCCCCTGTCATTTTACGTGTACAGAAGAAAAAGGGTGAAACAGGGGGCGTGTTTACTATGGGAGCTCGGAAGGCTTAAGAACTAGGGGAATTTGTGAGGAAGACGTTGTGTAACAATGCTCCCAGAAAAGTTTGATATTGACCACGACGGCAGAACTAGATTGGTTATCTCAGTTAAAATGCAGTACTGTACCTAGGTAATCCATCCAGCTTGTTTGGCAGGGCCGTTTGACGTCCACAAGATACTCGTAACGTGTGCCTTGGGTGCTTAATTTATGGTCCTGGACCAGCCTGCGAACAGGGCCGGCCTGTGTTCGCGCCGTCGGCCCTACTCCACCCCCAGTCAATCCAGCGAGCTTCCTAACGGTATTCTAGACATTTCTGTACCATTCTTCAATGTTTTTAATGCGATTCGGAAGTTTGATAGCAGCTTGACTAATTCAATTCATAAGAAATGTACTATGGACAATTCGTTGAACTCTCTAGCTACCGTAGATATCAAGGAGCAGGGTAATTCACACTTTTCATTTGAGACACATTAAAGTACTCATATACACTCTTTGATACTTAGTCTTCGAATAAATGCCAGGCCGCAATTATTTTCTATATATCATCAACGACAAGTGAGAAGGCTGAAAATAAGACTATCATTGAACATAGGAATGGTTGTTCCAAAAAGAATACTGGAGGCTGATTTCAAACAGCTTATTAGACTGTTCGCAGATCTTAGAGGTTCCAGATACAACATAATCTCAGAGACATGGATGGACTAAGAAGCCCATTACTGCGCTTAAATAAAAGGGCATTTCGAAAGTATGACCATAACTTGAAACTGCAGGAGTGATTTCAGGTCTCTTTGTGAAAACAGAGAACTAGGAAATAAATTTATCTCGTAAACTTGTGCGCTTGGTGTACTGAAATCTATTATAGAGAGTTTTCAGTTTCCTAAAAGTAATATTTATAATATGATTGGCATAAAGATCTATTAAGAAGTTGGAATGTATTTTCAAGATAGTAGTAAAATTAATTTGGTTCTTTAATTTTTGAAAAGTACGGTTCGGTTATCCCTCGGTGTATGCTAGACATGCTCAGGATAATTCAAGATAGTACATATATTAAATAGGACTTTAATCCATCCTCAGCAAAATAATAAATACGGTTAACCGCCATTAATTAAATTCACAAGAATTAGTAACACTCTTATGTAACAGAAGAATCGATCTCGTATTATATGAAAGGGAGAATTTCAACCATAGAATCAACCTGTAAGCCAAAGAAACAATATTTGAAGTTCTCCAGTATAATGAAGCACCGATTTTTGTTACTTTGAATTTATTCAATTTAGTCCTCTATAAACTTTCTGCTAAATCTGACAAAGAATCACCTGAGAATATAGAGGAGAACATTTTCTGAGTTCTCAAAGTAAATTAAAGATATCAGAGAGTTACTTTGTAGGAATGGAAAATAAAAAAAGGAAGATGAAGAAATGAATCAGCTGATTATAAATTATTTCATTGAAAATTTATATATTTTCGATTTAATTGTTTTCAATTATTTAAAGAAATATGAACATAAGCAATTATTGAAGAAAAAATGAGTGGAATATTTTACTTGGTTGAAGCGAATAATCTTATATTTACATTTTTAACTTTTCCTTAACTTTTGGAACTCTTAAAACTCCATACCTGGGTTAGTACCCGACACCAATACCAATTCAATTTAAATTTTCATGATTAGTACCTTTTAAGCCAAAATACTGCGGGAGTTTCACATGATTAAATTAAAGGTATGGTTTCTTTTTAGAATTTTTCGGAATTTTGTTTTTCTGTTTTAAATACTGCATGTATTCCCTAAGTTATTCTTCACGTGGTTATTAATCCTTTATTTTTCATATTAAATTGGATTATCTTTAGTTTAAATTTCAAATACCGCAGAAACAAATTATTAATACAAAATTTATTCAATGACTATTAAATTACATTAATGGAGCGACATTATAAAAAAAGATGAGATAAAAAATCAGTAACGTTCCCTACTTTTAACTTGAGTCATTTGTATTTTATTTATTTTTGTCAGCTCGAAGAGAAAATTATTTAAACAATGATACAATAAAAGCTACCCAATGATATTTTTGAAATTATTCTATCATACATTTTCGAATCTATTGAGGCCGGAAAGTTTACAAATTCTCATCTAATTTAAATGTTCTTACGAAGAATATTTGAATTCTCTGGAGATAATGTTTCTGCTTCCTCAATAACTCAACAAAATTCCGGCTGAAAAATTTTCTCCTTGATGATAGTAGAAAAAGCAGTAAAAATACAAGGCAAATTATTGAATACTCAGAAATCAATCAGCGTTCTTTCACGGATTTCTGAACAATACTTTCTTTCTGTCTGAAATTTAGGACTACCAATAGGGAATAATTAGAAATGATTTTCGTAATGAGAAACACAATAAAAAGTTATGATTTGTACTTTAACATTCCTAGGATACCCAAATATGCATTCTATTGTACCTAGAAATCCTTTCTGTGGTTTCCAAATGAAATTACTTAATGAAGATATTTGTAGCACTTAATTTAAGATTAAAATTTAATTGACCTGTCGCATAAATTTTATTTGTACCTGTAGCGATTTATTTACCTCAAAAAACTCAAAAAATGTAATAAAATAGGTTCGATTGGAAGAACAGTTTTTAAAATGTCTCAGGAAAAATTATACTCCTCAATTTCTTGATAAAACGAAAACGTATGAAAATTGGCCCACCATGTTGATGGGATACTTTCAGTGAAAAGTGGGAATCAATGCGAGATTCCTTATGGGAAAAGTAGACATTTTCATGTGATTTTTTTTTGCTCTTTTTAGAGGTTTAATTCTGTTAAATTTTTGAGAGCTCTAATTTTTTAACCGGGCGGAATTTGGGGGCCATTGATTTCATTTCAGTACCTCAAAAAGATTTACCGGTAACCTTTTACTTACAGTATGGCAACTATTATGAGTATTAAGAGCAATTTGTTTGACTTTATAACCTCATATCTAGGCTAAATATAAGCATAGCTCAAATCAAATGAAGAAAGAAAGAAAATAAATTTAAGACTAAATCGAAAAAATTTGAAGCGAAAACTTGTCAGTAATTTATAATTTTTGAACATAACTTTCACAAAAAAATACTCCATTAAGGGGTTGAATTTGATCGTTTTACACAAGAAAATTTGGAATTTTTGGTAAGATAGGCTTCGAAATAGTTGAATATAGTTACTAAAACTGAGAACTTTTCACATATACTCAAGGAAATTATTCATTTCCAATATTTTGTTATGAGCAATAATTTCACTTTAATTGTAAAGTAAATGCTTCGGTGATCTATATTCGCATGGTTTAACATTCAATGCTTTCTTTTGACCGATTTTTTGATTTTAATTCAATTCAATGGAGGGTCCAAAATTTGATCGCGAAAAACAATACAGTCTTTGGCAGCAAAATTCAAATTCAGTTTTTGCTAATATTCAAAAATCAAAATTAAGCCTCTGAAACACTTGAAACTTGAATTGGACTTAAGCAAAAATGAACATTCATGATTTAATATAAAACGTCCAAGAAGAGAAAATATGAAAGACATGAAAAATTTTAAAAATCATTTTCAAAATTATGAACAATTTGGTAAATTACAATACGTTTAGTGTTTATTGATCCTAAGCAATACACGCACTCTTTGTAACGAAAGGCTCGAGAAAAACTGAAATTCTGAAACGATTACAAAAATGAACTATTTCAGAAATCCGATTGGACATAAAACTAGTGCTAAATTTAGACTAGCTAAGAAATTGTAGTCGTCACAGTACTCAAAAGGTTGAAAAATTCTAAGATGCACGTAATTTCTACCGCTGTTGTACATGTTGTTCAAGCTAGGGAACCTTGGTTGGTAATGATTTAGTTACAATCAAATCCGAAAAAAAGATTAGTTAAAGTAACGAATATCAATGCTTCTACAATTTTACAGGCCTAATAGATACTATATAACTTAGGTTTCTTGCAGGGAAACCCCAGAACATTTATGATTTATAGTAAGGCCCCGGGTAATAAATGAGAAGAAAGGCCGTATATTTGTTGAAGGTGGTGACCTTGGATGGTTGAAAAAAGACCGAGAACGGATTAATTACCTCCCGTAAAGGAATGAGATGTTGCCTGTATCTGGCTTGCTTTCCGTTTTACCGGTCGCCGTCTTTATTGTCTATCTCATAAAGACTATTCCGTCTACGGGTAAACAGATTCCCACATCGAACCTATATTAGGTTCGACGTCATACGAATACGGTCTTACATTTTGCTAAGCTGGCAAAATGTTTGCTTGATCCGTATCGGAAAGAGGACAGCCGAATTCCTACTGAGTTCGTGTCGAGACATGAACACAAAATCTCCGTGACGGCCAGTGCTAAATTGCAAGGACACGGAATCGGTTTTACTTGCGTCGAATAAATTTGTAGCGAGCGCTCATTGTCTCCCGACAACTTGTAAAAGAATATCCGTACGATGTAATCACTTGTGTGATTATGTCGAGCGCTCATTGGCTCTCGACAACTTATAAAAGAATCTCCGTGTGGTGTAATCACTTGTGTGATTACTTACATCCGCATCGGATTCTTCGACAATATTGCGGTCACAGAAGTCGTAGGTAAGGTATTAATTCTCAGCGCCTTATGAGGACTTAGAGTTTGGGCCATACCCTGCACTATTGGTGACAAATATATAGCTCCAAGTAGTAGCGGAGAACGTAGTCCTTCTTTTCCTTCGATATCTTCCCTGTTTACAATCAGAACTATTAAAACCACTGCGCATGCATGAATTAAAGGATATTTATTTTACATTTTTTTAAAAGAGGAAATAAAACTTGAATATATTTCAAATTTATCACGGATACCCGAGAGTCACCGATAACCCCCACAGGAATCTACGCTGATTATGTGATAATTGTACATATATGACCTAACTGCAAAATCGGTGGACCTGCTATACAAGAATTTCTATGAAGATATATAGAAAAATAGATCGATCAATATTTTCAATATATCGAGCAGTGGCATTTCAAATTCTTTGGCCCAAGATATATGGTGCTGAATACATGTTTGTGAATGTTTGCGCAACTACTTCCATTTGTTCACAATTACGAGCAAATCGTGGATTAATTCCGGCGCCCACGTGCGATCTAATCCGTACGAACTATAAAAACTTGGCAATGCTGGCTGGCATCCCATCGACTTTCTGGTAGACTGTTGCTGGTGCTCACATTCGACAGCAATGATTTCTACATTGCTTCGACCATCGGTACATGTATTTAATATGACATGCAAACTTGCAACTCCAAATGGGTTCCAGCCATTCCATACATCTCAATAAAGACACCCCCCGTTTTTCCCCTCCATTCAGCCAATAGTTTGTCAACGAAAAGTGAAAAGGCACCAAGTCGCCCATTTTCACTGTAGCGTTCTCCACCGCCCCCACACTGCACGGGCTACTGAGAATCTCACCCTATGTTCCACTCTCAGTAAACTAACCCATTTGAATGGGTAAACCCTACTTGCCCCCCTACATCAACCCATTCAAGGAAACCACCCTATTTACAACCATTCAAATGAGCGACATTTACGCCCATAACTTGAAAGTATGTGCGGTACACTCCAGATAATCTCCGTTCGCAGGATATGTCAGTAGCTTCTCACATTGAGCATCTACTACCTTAATCAGGAAAATTAAGTACACGGCACCATCCCATTTACCCAAACATTCAAGTAACACATTCAAATCGCCTCGCCTGATATTGCTCTTATCAGGAAAATTAGGTAAAGCACCCCATTTACCCAAACATTCCCCCCAAGTCGACCCAAACGCTCCATATCACAACTTGGTTAAAGAGAATTTGAGTAACGGCAGAAATATATTAACCGAAAGAATGGGTGGTAAATCTTTATGGGTTGTACAATGTCGCAAAGAGGCGTGCGGAGGGTATTCATAAATTAACTACGGATGCGGCGGTGGGTACAAACCTGTCGCGCCTGCATTATTTGGAGACTAAAAGCAAAGTGGGTAACGAAGCCACGGAGCTCCTGTTGAGGGGAAGAACCGCGACGGGAAGCAGCGAAGGAAGCAAGGCGGCGGAAAAAACCCTTGCCGTCGTCGCCCAAGGCGCCATAGATATCAATCCCGACAGGGGAGAGGAGGATATCGTTTTGGCTGCAGTAAGTGCCGTAATGACGATGTTTCTCGCGCTCTGGGAGTGTTGCGGCAGCGCCTGTAGTGACCGTACTTGGCGAAATGTGGCGGCGTGCGGAGGAGTGGGCAACAGTAACGTCGACGGCGATATCGGCACTGTGAAACCCGTATGCAGCGGGTATGTAAATGTCCATTCGTAGCGCGGGGGACTCCGAATGCCCAGATGAGTTGGGAACCTGGTAGAGGAGCGGATGCTCGACGAGGGCGACGATCCCAACTTCCTTGCAGTAGCGGGCAAGAACGTTGCTGAGGATGTGATGACGACGAGTCATTCCGTCTTCGTATTTGCAGGTCAACGCTTATTGACCACTTGGATCTAAGACGGGTGCGATGTCGGCCGAGCAGCGGGAGCAGACCGGACAGCGAGTAGATCCCGGGAAAAGCGCGATGCCAAGACGTAGAGCCAGAGCGACTTTCCACGCAGAAGAGGACATGTACGTACCGCGGTGGGGGTGAGGAAGCGAAGAGAAAACAGACGATGCGGATGATGTGCGCACGGAGAGGAACTGTGCTCGGTCGTGGGCTGCCGCGGACGAGAACAACCTATCGGACTTCGATAACATGAGTTCAGTTGTGATCGCAGACTGGAGCCTTTCGCCGGGGACCGGCGAAGAACAATGTTCGAAAACAGCCGTAGCTGTAAGGGGGAACGTTTGGGGGGAACGTTTGGGTGTTTTACTCTTGGAAGGTATATCCGATCTATCCCATGGTTTTCCAGACAACCACAATCGACTCAAAAAGGGTATATCGACACCGTAATGGGCAAGGAACTACGCTCCCTAAAATGCTACCTTCAGGCAGCCATCAAGCAGGCACGTTTGGGTGTTTTACTCTTGGAAGGTATATCCGATCTATCCCATGGTTTTCCAGACAACCATAATCGACTCAAAAAGGGTATACCGACACCGTAATGGGGCAGTAGCTGTAAGCGTCGAAGACAGCTGCGGGTGGCGAGAGGATAAGAGCGAGACGGCAGACCGAGGGATCTCTTCCAAGTGGCGGTCCTGGGAAAGAGTAAGCATGTCGGAGATAAGTCCAAAAGAATCAATTGCAGATGCTGCGTATGCAGCCTCGGTAATATCTGAAGTTTGCAGGAGACCCAGACCGCCCATGGAGAAGGGGAGAGAGGCTTGGAGCCAGGCTCGCTCTGGACAGAGCAGCTGCAATTGGTGGAACGCTTCCCCCTGCTTTTGATCGAAGCTAGCGGCGAGAACCGCAGATTGAGTGGAGGGAAGCGTACGTAGCAAGTGCATGACCTTGGAGGCGTTCGCGCAGAAGCGGTGTAAGTGGAAAGCCAATTGAGCATCATCCAAGTCTCGAAGGGATTGGAAGATGCGGTCAACTGAAGAGTAAAAGATTGTGTGGTACAGGGAATGTTGAAAGAATAGAGGAAAAGGTGACCTTTTATTCAAATGTATAATGAGGGGACCGAGCGGTCCCAGCTGGACCTAGTGGGGCTCAACAGCGCTGAATTGACGCTGGTTGATCATAACGGCAGTGTAGCGTTGCACGAAGGCAGACAACGTGGTGCGAAGTGCACAAAACTCCGTGAATGCGGGCTTGCCTCGTCTAGCGGCGAAACAAGTTGCGATGTCTTGGAGGAGTTGAAGGCCGGTGATGTCAATCTGGCCATAAACATCGAAGGCCAAGGGGCGCAAGTCGATGCCTTCAGACCGGCATGGGGGGCCATAATAATTGTGCTTCTTGAGGGTTGCCCGCTCGAGCGTGGATGCACCGCCGTCGGCGAGGTCGCGGTAGGGACGAGAGTGGGGGCTGACGATGGTGACGTCGATGCCTTGAGGGGAGGGAGCGAAGAGTGGAATAGAGACTTTATTGGATGATTTATAAAACCGCTGTAATAGAGACTTATCATACTCATCTATCATTCCCGTCCGTTTCTCTGCGATATTTTCTCCATCCTTGGTGTGGGGAACATTTCCTTATCTCCCGACTAAAAGCTGTCTAAGAGACTGTTCTCAGGGTAATCTAGCAGGTAAATACTGCAGTGAAGAAAAGTGATGAATCTTGTTTGGTTGGAAGTGAATGTGCGTCATAAGAGCCTTGGGAATGAAGATGGTAGGTAGATGCAATTTAGTGAGCGCTTGGTGAAATAGATGCCCCGCAGTGGTGGTTGTCCTCCTCTAGTGTGCGCCTTTCACAATGTCTTCCATCTCTCCTCACAGTCCGAAGCTTGGGCCCTATAGCACGAGAAAAATCGTCATTACGGCACTTACTGCATCCAAAACGATATCCTCCTCTCCCCTGTCGGGATTGATATCTATGGCGCCTTGGGCGACGACGGCAAGGGTTTTTCCACTGCCTTGCTTCCTTCGCTGCTTCCCGTCGCCGTTCTTCCCCTCAACAGGAGCTCCGCGACTTCGTTACCCGTTTTGCGTTTAGTCTCCAAAGAATACAGGCGCGACAGGTTTGTACCCGCCGCCCGCATCCGTAGTTAATTTATGAATACCCTCCGCACGCTTCTGTGCAACATTGTCCAACCCATATAGATTTACCACCATCATTTCCATCACTACGGTATGTCACGGCCTCTATACTGCAGCTTACTTTCAACTTCGTTCTTCATTCTACGGATTGCAATTCCCTTCAAACCCGAGCAATCTCTGCAATCTGGCAGTTCATGATTGCGTTGAGGCTCGTTTATCTCGAGTCGAATGTATCTTTCAAGAGTAAAGCTCCCAAACCCTTCCCTCGTTTATCTTGTCTTCTCTTGTGTGAAACAGGTTAATCTCTGACGGAGTTCCAAATACCGAGGCATAACGATGCAGGCATATTCGGCCACCACTTTCCTATTCCTTCCCCATTGCGGTGTCGGTATACCCTTTTTGAGTCGATTGTGGTTGCCTGGAAAACCATGGGATAGATCGGATATACCTTCCATGAGTAGAAAAACCCAAATGTTCCCCCCCTTTCCTATTCTGCAGCAGCCATCATGTCTAAAATGCGTCTTGCTTGATGGCTGGCCTGAAGGTGGTCTTTTAGAGAGTGTAGTTCCTTCCCCTTTACTGTGTCGGCACAACTTTTTGAGTCGATTAGGGTTGTCTGGAAAACTTTAGGATAGATCGATGATATCTTCCAAAAGTAAAAACACCTAAACCGTCCCCCTTTGCTATCTGTTTCTGAGTTGATTTGTTTGCACGCCGTCAGAATATTCTACGAGAGAGCATTATCTCAACACTAATCTTTCTGAAGATCAGTAAACGTCCTGTTCATGATTAATTCTTCTCTCAGAGTGTCCGTAAGGCGCCGCAAATCCACAGCTGCCTGGATTTGGGTCTCGATGAGGTGAAATGTGGTTCCCCTTTTGATTCTTTTAATGTCATTTCTCTTAGTCCACCCGCAGCATCCTTTCGTTGGCGGTATTCATGCGATCTGACTCAAGCCCTCCACAATATCGACACTAGCAAGAATGTGAGGTATCTAGTTATTTTTCAGCCATTTAGGCACATGACTCACATTACCCATTATCCTGAACATGTCTAGGATACTCCGGGGGATAGCCGAACCGCACTTTTCAAAACTTAAAGAACCAAATCCATTCCCTCCTTTTTATGCCATTCACTTCTAAACACACGAATCTACAGGCCACAGTATTAGCGTGTCCACTAAAGATTTGCTGGCTGCATATATTTCCAGTGCGCTACAGAACAGTCTTCCCACAATTTTCAGCTTCCTTGTTCTCCTAGTACGGCAGCTGCAGTTGACCGCATCAATTTGGATCGTTTCTCGAAGTATCCTATCTTCTTTGAGAGGCGACTGGCCCCCAGACGCCTACGTAGTGCTAACCGACGTGGCTCGGAACGTGGCTGTTAGAGTAATGGAGACAAACGGCACGGTTCGAGGCGTTTTAACCCAGAGGCATGCGATGGAAGCAGTGATGTGGGGTGAATGGTTTGCGTGTTTTACACTTGGAGGATATATCCGATCTATCTCATGGTTTTCCAGACAATGCATCATGCCTGCTGACAGGCTTTGAGCCAGCCCTTTAGGCGCACGAGTGACACCACCCATTATCCTGAACACATTTAGCATACAGCGGGGGAGAGCCGAACCGCACCTTTCAAATACGAAACAACCAAATCGATCGGTCTTGAGAGGCCTCTGGTCACCCGTATTTAAGCGTAGTTCCTTCCCCATTACGGTGTCGGTATACCCTTTTTGAGTCGATTGCGGTTGTCTGGAAAACCATGGGATAGATAGGATATATTTTCCAAGAGTAAAACACCCAAACGTTTCCCCCTATTTAAGGTATGAACAAGGCCTCACTCTTTTCCAAACCCCTGCTAGAGGGAAGGTTATTAGTTGACTAGCTTCATACGCAAATGAAAAGGTCTGAACTTTATTGCAGTAACTTAAGGGCCGGGAACTTTGGTATTGGATATTAGGCCATTGAATGAGTTGCGTTTGATGAAGCCAGAGTTCGGACATTTTAATTGTTTCAAGTATTTTAGATTACAGCTGAAAGGGGAAAATGTGGGGTGATTCAATACTTGAAAAATATGGTCGGTTGTGACAGCTGAAAGTAGTGCATTAATGCATCACATCTTCCCCTTTATTAGATGGGAGAATGCTTAAGTTGGCGTCAATCAGATTTTCGTTTTTGTGATTGATAACTTTAGGTCATTTCAGAAACACCACACTGCAGTGACTCGATCCATTTGGATCTTCGTGTCAGGGAGCGAGGTTTTTTTTGTGAATGAGACAGTAGGGAGAATTCTGTAGTATTCATGGTTTCGACTCTGGGCAGTATAGCAGAGTTCATTTGTTGCGTGTTGAAGCGGGCGTGCTCATATGGACAGAGTTATCCAAAGGCTTTATTCTCACTGGTCAGAATTAATTTTGCTTTATGTAGTTTCGTTGGACTTGAAACTGGCGATTCGAGGATACGTTTGGACTTTGCTTGGACCATCCATACCAGAAGTTTGAGGCAAAACAAGTAATAGAAATAGATATTTCCCTTCAGTCGCGATAATTCATGGTTTTTCGAAACTGCAAACCAAAAGAGATACTTGACCTGGAAGAAAGCCAAGGTCCGGGTGCCTCTGGTTTGCGTAGCAGTGATCTTAATGGAACTCTAGCATGATCTAGTGTCTATTGGACCATGCACTGTCCTCATATGAGGCACGCTTTGTCATCATATGAGGACAGTTTCCGTTACACGGCTCCTCTCCGTGCGCACATCCTCCGCATCGACTGTTTTCTCTTCGCTTCCTCACCCCCACCGCGGTACGTACATGTCCTCTTCCGCCTGGAAAGTCGCTCTGGCTCTACGTCTCGGCATCGCGCTATTCCCTGGATCTACTCGCTGTCCGGTCTGCTCCCGCCGCTCGGCCGACATCGCACCCGTCTTAGATCCAAGTGGTCAACACGCGTTGACCTGCAAATACGAAGACGGAATGACTCGTCGTCACCACATCCTCCGCAACGTTCTTGCCCGCTACTGCAAGGAAGTTGGGATCGTCGCCCTCGTCGAACATCCGCTCCTCCACCAGGTTCCCGACTCATCTGGGCATTCGGAGTCCCCCGTGCTACGAATGGATATTTACATACCCGCTGCATACGGGCTTCACAGTACCGATATAACCGTCGACGTTACTGTTGCCACCCCTCCGCACGCCGCCACATTTCGCCAAGTACGGTTACTGCCGGCGCCGCCGCGACACTCGCAGAGCGCGAGAAACATCGTCACTACGGCACTTACTGCATCCAAAACGATATCCTCCTCTCCCCTGTCGGGATTGATATCTATGGCGCCTTGGGCGACGACGGCAAGGGTTTTTCCACTGCCTTGCTTCCTTCGCTGCTTCCCGTCGCCGTTCTTCCCCCTCAACAGGAGCTCCGCGACTTCGTTACCCGTTTTGCATTTAGTCTCCAAATAATGCAGGCGCGACAAGTTTCTACCCCGCCGCCCGCATCCGTAGTTAATTTATAAATACCCTCCGCACGCCTCTGTGCGACATTGTACGACAAATAAAGATCTACCACCACATTTTGGAAAGGTAAATGCTTTGGAAGCCCGAAACTTTTACTGCAAAAAAGGTTTTTTTTGAAAAGTTACAGTACAGTAATTCTTACTGTACAGGGGGAAATTTGGGGTGTTTTTAATGCATGAAAAATATGATCACCTGTTCCCTGAGGGATGTCGGATGGTAAAGGCTTACAATGTAAAGGGTTGGCGGGAAGTTGTCAAAACGCTAGAAAACTGACCTGGGAAAGACGTGTAAGGACGGCTCTTCCACTCGAACAGGGTTTTCAAAGTTCGCTGTTTCCTCTCGCTTTTCAACCTACTGTCTTTGTTACAGTCTCCGAAGGAACATGGTCTGCGCAGCCCTGTCAGTCCGTCAGCAAGTTCGTTCGTCCGGAGCTTTCTTTGTCTTGGTTGTCGTCGTCTGTAAGTTGTCATGCTTACACTAGAAGTTTTTCAAGCTGTCTGGATCCCGTATTTAGACGGTGGAATTTTCTTCTAGTTCCCCCTTTTGTCCTTGTTGGAGTGGGTGATGGTTCAGCCGTCGCCTAGAGATGTTCGGTCTTCTAGTGTAACCACTATGCCTGTACGGTTCAGGTTTTTGAACACATTAAAAGATCCCCCCCTCAGAAAACTGACGGGAGGCCAGCCAACAGTACTGTACATGCACCCTCGTTTCTAAAACCCCCCACGATAATACGAACTATATTTCCTTCCAAAATGAAGCCGTTTTCACAACTTCTTGCGAAGAGCGGAAGCTGGTGACGGAAAACTGCTCTAGCCTTCACCGAGGTCAACAATCTTGAAGAGTTTGTTTTGATTGGCCATCTACACTCATGAACTAATGCGGAGGGACAAGAAATGCGCTGAGGTAAAAAAATTTGTATCGAAAAAAAGGTGCAAAAGTTGTCCTCATATGAGGACAATGGTCCAATAGACACTAGAAGGGGAAGGTTTGGAAAGTACTCCAACCAACCAAAATCAGCCCAAAAGGGCATTCCGACACAATAATTGGGGAGGAGCTACACTCTCGAAGCGACCACCTGTGAAAATAGGAAAACGCATTTTGATTTCGTGGAAGTGCTGTAAACGATAAAGCCCAAACGTGTTGTACTGACCCACGGAAGGGTATGGCGTTTTTTCATGCGAAGACACGATGCAGCAGATTTCCGACCTTGAGGTGGCCTTTTAGAGAGCGTATTTCGTCCCCTATTGTTGTATCGGCATGCCGATTTTTTTTGAAGGGGGAAAATTGGGGGGTTTTAATGATTGAAAAATAGGTTGGCCTAAGTTCCAAAACGCATCAAATACTTGATACAAATGTTCGGCATGGGGGAACCAAGAAAAGGAGTTAATCCGGGTCAAAGTTGCTAGAAGGCTGCCGCGAGACCAGCCAGCAGGCAGGCCGCGTTGGACGGGGCAGCGGCCGCAGCGTGCCTTTGCATGAATATCCGGCGAACCTTCCCGTATGATTCCATGGCCCTGACTGCAACGCTTTTTGCCACCTCGGTTATGACGGTGTAAGCGTCATTTGAGTCGATTGCGGTTGTGTATAGCAAACGTGTAGGATAGATGGAATACTGTACATCTTCCGCCCAAGCCTTTCCCCTCGAGAAAAGTAGCCTGCGAGCGAGAGCGAGGCACGCGTCACTAGTACAGTACTGTAACGCTGACGGTTTTATTTTATGAAAACCCTGTCTCAAAAAGCGGTGTTCTAGGAGTGGCGGTGAGAAAACAGTGAGAAGAAATACCTAACAAAGGCTTTCCCGCACGTTGTTGAAATGTCGCTGTGTAAGTAACGTGTATTATTCTTTTGCACTGTGTAACAGAAAGGATTACGGACAGGTGGCGGGTGCAACATTTTAGACATAATCTGGGCTGCTGATACGACTGCGCCAATTCCAGTACCATAAATTTACGTATTATTCAAGAAATACGTAACTTGAAAACAAGTACACACAAATGCACTGTACCGTGAAATGGTACATATTATATGACACGTGTGCCGCACATGACGCTTGTTGCACGGCGAGTGGAAATCACATTGAAATGTGATTGATAGATACATACTGTACGTATGGGGGGCGCATCGCTCATAACAACCCGTGACGAAAGCAATACACAATACCTACTTTTTGACAATTGGGCTATAAACAGTAATACAGTCTTCACAGTATTACAGTCTTCACAGTATTACAAATCCCACCCAATACTTTGCACGCAGCAAACACAAACTCGTTTACCCAAATCCATGCAATTCACCTCCTCGCCTCCCGCAGCTTCCTCACCACAAACTCGTCCCCAGCGACATCCTCGTACTTCTTACCCTCCTTCCCTACAAATTTCGGATGTGCAGCTATCAGCTGATCCCCATCTGGATGAAAAAAGTGCGCCACTGACACCCTTTCCTTCCCTCCCGTCACATCCACTACCCGATGCAAAGGCGCCTTCCACATATCATTGGTCCACCTTTGCAGCGTTTCCCCTACCATGACAATCGCCCCACAATCTCCAGGCACGTCCACGTTCACCCACTCTTCCCCCACACCACTCTTTACCTGAAGACCTGGTCCGTCCATAAACAACATCGTCAATGCACTCCAATCTTTGTGCTCACTGAACCTCACAAAGCTATCATCTATCTCTACGCACTCCTCGTCCTTCTTGCTGTCTTGTGCAGGAAAGTAATTCAGCCGAACCACCACACCGTCCAGCGCGCAGAATTTTGTGGAGAAAAAGTCGCTCGGAAAGTCTCCTGCCAGTTCGCATGCGCAGCAAAGACGTCGGAATGCGGTCATCATATTTTTCGTCACTCTTTCGGCAAATGAAGGAAACTGACTGGGAAAGGCACCAAAGTTGCCACCCGCGTGTTGATGGCAAAATAGAAATCCCTGTGGTACGGGGTGTTAGGGTTCAGTTAAACGATACAGAGGTACGATGTGACGGGGACTCTATCCCATCAGAGGGGAGTTTCGAGTGAAAAATGATGGCGCTGTGAATAGTAGGCAGCTTACCTCTTTAGGATCGGCGGGTCGGGAGTCATCGAAGCTTTCGCTCATGCTGGGAATGTACCCAAATTTCCTTTGAGGCTCCAACCTGGGGAGGACATCGATCTTGTGACTTTCAGACAGATGAAAGAGCTCATAGGTAGCCCCGAAGTAGGAGGAGATGTGCTGTGCGGAAATCCCGAGGTTTGAGATCGAAATGACGCCACTTTCGAGGAAACTATCATTAATTTCCTGTGCAATTTCAAGCTGGTTATCCGTCGGAGGGCAGCCCACGACGACTCCCTCGTTCCTTGTGAAGGGCGTGAAATCAATTGTTGGGATGGTTGGTAACGTTGTAGATGGCCGCTGCATATACGACATGGCACGCTAGATGGGATTTGCCAATAGTTAGATGCCTCACACTGTATGTATTCATGAAGCGTCCTGTTAAGTACACTTGGAATTTGTGTTATTTTGGATTATGCAGCAGGGCATATTTCGACTACAATACATTACAGATGTACGTTAAACCTCGAGTGCAATTTCTCATACCCTCTCTATAACTGTATGGCATAGCTCAACTGTTACATAAATGTTGAAACCACATTCCATTTCGGATTATATGGAAGAGAACCTTTAGTAAGATCCCGACCAGTACGGTAATTTCCTTTGGTGTATTGACATTAGGGAAACCTTTGAGCAGATAGGGATTGCAACTGTGAAGGCGGTACATCTGGTGTCGGAACCCCCATACTTCTGCCCATTGCCCAGAAATATGTGTTTCAAGTGATTTTTCCGAGTTGGAACCTAACACTACTCTGCATTGGATTACGTCCACAGATTCTTCAAGTATTGCTGGTAAGTATTGCTGAGCAAAGGTGCAGGGTCGGAGAGGGTTCGAATGGCTGATGGTTCGAGCAGTGCAAGCTATTGTGCAGTTTGCAGTTTGTCGTTCATGAAAAATTATCGTAATCATTTTCGGCGTATGTTAGGATAGCTGTCTTCCCATTTCTCGCACACTACAGCATACTTTACAGCACATTCAATATCTTAGGAAGCAGCTAGCTCTTATCCCTGCTACATGAAACTACAGAAATATTTTAAACTGTAAGCAAATACTGCAGTTTCGCTCACAAAACTCTACCCGCAAACTACACCGGTTTTCAGCTCTATGAGGGGGAAGGATGAAGGCTTGAGTGTTTCTCTTGGAAGATATATTCGATCTAAATCTCGCCGTAAACACACTCTTTATTTTCCAAGGTTGTAATATGGTATTTGCTATAGCATGGTGCGATACCAAGTACAACAAATCCTCGGGAAACAGCTGGCCTCTTTTCTCAAACAATAGTAAACCGCAAGCATCCTCGCTACTTGTGAGGATATTTCCACGTTATTGCTATCCCCCAAAGTGGCCCGCATGGAAGGGGGGCACAGGGGGTTCATTTACTGTAACAGATAAGCTCTTATAAAAGTGACTGTCTGTACCAAACAGCAAAAAGGCTCCAATTACCAGTCTTTTCGAATACTCAAATCTGTGTCGATGAAACGACCTGTCTCTAAATAGAGAAATGAAAAAGCACTGAACAGTACTCTATTCTAGTGTCTATTGGACCGTTGTCCTCATATGAGGACAACGGTCCAATAGACACTAGACACTCATATGAGGACAACTTTTAGCCCTTTTTTTCAATACAATTCTTTTTTACCTCAGAGCATTTCTTGTCCCTCCGCATTAGTTCATGAGTGTAGATGGCCGATCAAAACAAACTTTTCAAGATTATTGACCTCGGTTAATCCTAGAGCAATTTTCCCCCACCAGCTTCCGCTCTTCGCAAGAAGTTATGAAAACGACTACGTTTTGGAAGGAAAAATAGTTCGTATTATCGTGGGGGGTTTCAGAAATGAGGGCGCACGTAAAATTACTGTACTGTAACTTAACATGAAAAACCTGTTTTCCAGTAAAAATTTCGTCCTTCCAAAACATTTACCTTTCCAAAATGTAACGGAAACTGTCCTCATATGAGGACAAAGTGTGCCTCATATGAGGACAGAGCATGGTCTTATAGACACTAGGGAGCGTAGTTCCTTCCCCATCACTGTGTCGGTATACTATTTTGAGTCGATTGCGGTTGTCTGGAGAACCATGAGATAGATGGGATATATCTTCCAAGAGAAAAACACCAAAAACTTCCCCCTATTCAATGTACTATGCTGAACCAAATGCGTCGTTCGTCTTATACGCAACGCATTTTGTCCATTAAAAGAGGATCAATTTATACAATCACCATCACTAAATATGTATTTTACTATCGAGATAGAGTCGAGTACATCTTTCAACAATGCAACACCCAGAAAAAGGTCGTACCCAAGGCCTTTCTCCTGGCGCACTTGTCTACGTCGCCATCGCTTTCCGTAAGTATCGCGCTTACAGCGGAATTTTTCAAGCGATTACACCCATGGCTCGCCACGGTTGTGATGGTGGATTTTTTCTTCCCCCCCTTTTGCCGGGCATCGCGCTTAAGGCGCAACGCACAAGACGGCACTTTGCTGCTCTTCACTTGGTCATCTGTCTTAAGTCTCAAGTGATCGCAAGTAAGCCCAAGGTCAACAATCCGTGTCTACCCAACCCCTCACGCCCGTCACCATCTGGTGATGAGCAGCCCCTACCTTCCCCCGAAGCCGCCCCTATCACACACACACCCGAAGACGTCTATGGGCAGGCGTCAGCTGGGCGCGCTTGCGAGGTTAGCAAGAGCTCGAATTTTGCGACTAATTTTGACCTATTGCATGTGGACTCTGCCCCGTCGGCTCCCAACAGGGACAATCCCTCGGTCAACCCCTCGTCTCTACCGAACCCCTCACGCCCGTCACCAACTCGTGATGAGTAGTCCCTACCTTCCCTGGAAGCCGCCCCTATCACAAATACCCCCGGAGGCGTCTATGGGCACACGTCAACGGGGCGCGCGGATTAGGTTATTACGAGGACGGAGATGGCCACCGGCCTGGTTCTTACGTTGCCGTGCGGAACTATTCACCTCTGGGTGCCTTTGACATGGATGGATTGGTCTGACTTCAAATCTGGAGGCGGCGACGGCGTTGATGACGCGGGTGGCCAAGCAGAGGAGCTGGACCTTGCCGAGACGGTGGTTCAGTAAGTAGCGATGGTGAGTGGCGGTCTGCCGCACATGTTAAGTCATGTCTGCGACGTAGTCACTATCTGGACAACTCCGAAACTTAGCTGTACGTATCATTCAAATTTACAGTACATCATCCCAAACATTTCCCCAAACAATACCCCTTAAGAAATCCAGACTTTTCCAAATCTTCAAAAAAATCGGATTTGCGTGAAAATAACTCCAGGATGTTCCTGTAATTCAATGCTCATACTTTCATTTCTTCGTAAGCAAGCTAGATGAACCACGTAGAGGTTAACACCGGCTGATACTTCGGCCGCCCCATATGCAGGGCATGCGGGGACATATCTATACCTTGTTGGCTGGTAACACCGGCAGGAAAATATCGTAATTACGAAAGATGCAATTGGGTGGAATTGCGAATACGTAAGTGGCATTCCAGCTCCTGCGCAACTTGAACCAGAGGGGGAGGCAGCCGGGGCGCTGCTAAAAGAACAGTAGAGACGATGGTAGTGGGTTTCAGAAAGTTGCAAAAGGTGTGTGGAGTGTACCCGGATTCCCACAGGATCCAGATAAGCCCCCTTTTTTAGACAGTACGGAAGGTCTTCTAAACAAGTCCCAGAATTGTGCCAGCTCAGCAAAAAGCACTAGAAAGTAGAGCTGTAACTAGCTAGAAAGTAGAGCTGTAACTTAATAATAGTACTATCTAAAACATAAGCAAGTCTATGACGAAGGGCTCCACGTCAAAAAAATATTTCAGAGAAAATAAATACTCAACAATAAAACCGCTACCAGGTTATACACAGCTTCTAGATTCTTTCCAAGAGTCATGCACTTTCTCTGTTACACCACTGTGTAATAGAGAATTGGAATAGCAACAGCGAACAAGTCTCTACTATTCAGTGGTGTTACAGAGACACTGTTAAACACTTCCCTCCCCTAGACTATTGAAGTCCTCGTCAGTGATACTGCGGGAGTTTATTATGGTTCCGAATATACTCTTGGAAAGCATCCATTACTACAGCAGATCCATCTTCTGTAACATCAAAAAAGTCCTTCGTTGGTTGCCATTCCGCCTCATAATGCGCACTCCACGCATCAAAACCGAGAACTTGTAACCGCGTCCAACCTTTTTGTGATCCAAGATAACCGCAACTTCCTGTTCTGGTCTACCAGGCACTTCAAGCGGTGCAAGTGCAGGAGAAATAGGTAAAGCAATATCATAGAGCTGCTCCAAATGTGGTGTGTTGTGAATGATATGAATGACTGGATGGATTTTTAAAATGAGCAGGGAAATTCAATCGAACCGCATTCTTACCAATTAGCTCCTTAAGCAAAAATGGCCCGAATCTGCGCGCACCCAACCTTTTAGAATCCTGGGACCTAGAATAAAACATCCGTAAAAAACGATTGATCCATTGCATTGAACCGACTTTATAATCTGGAACCTTGTATCGCCTTGAATCATATGCAGCTTGCCGAGCTTTTGCAACTTTGTAGACAAATTGCGCAACCTCAAGAGAAACCTTGAGCTTGGCAATAAAGTCGTCCAAACTCTGAAGAAGTATGCTGCTGCTAGCCAAGAATTCCAATGGCGATTAAGGTGGCCATCCGAAGTCCAGCTCAAATAGTGACATACCTAGATCATCGCTCAGAGCCGAGTTGTATGCAAATTCTGCAGAAGGAAGCAGTTCATCCCAATCATCCTGATGATATGAGCAATAGCAACGGAGATAGTTCTCGATCATCCTATTCATAATCTCGGAAGCGCCATCTGTTTGTGGGTATCTACTTCTGGACATTCTTAAGTTCACCCCACAAAGATTCATCAGTGTCTTCCAATACTTTGAAATGAACTTGCTGTCCATATCTGAGGTCACATTGTCTGGCAACCTGTGGTTCTTGAAAATATTCGCGAAGAAGTCTCGACCCGTGTCATCAGCAGTATATGATGTTGTGGATTTCATAAAATGGACTCGACGAGTAAGTTGATCAACCCAAGTCGTGATCGCATCATGACCGCTCCTCGTCAGAGTTAGCCTCACAATTAAATGTGTAGCTAATGAACCCCATCTGCGGTCAGGCAATTCCAGTGACATTGGATTAGTCAACCTTTTGTGATTAGAGTCCTTATACTGCTGACACGTGAGACATCCTTCACAATACTTTAGAACATCCCGGCTCTTATTTTTCCAATGGAAGTTATCTAATCTGGACAGCGTCTTCGCAAATTAAAATGGCCACCAACTTTCGAGTCTTCATCAATTTGCAAAATAACCTACACTGACTTTCTTGGTACGCACAAATTTCCACTGTAAAAAAGCCTCGAACCATTTTTTCGGAACATCGGCAGAATTCTTTCAAGTTTCTGCTCTGAACCATATCCTCTGGCCACTCTCCTTCCATGGCTTTTACCACTGGACCGAAGAATTGGTCGTCATCGTAACGAGGAATGATCTGATCAACATCAAGGTAGGGAACTTTAACTTCATTCATTGAGACGTCACGATCTCCTCTCTTCACGTAGGGAGCTCGAAATAATGCGTATCCCAAGGCGTGAATTCTTCCAGGCTTCAGTGTGAAGGGAAAGATTCCGAAGTTGCCAAGAGTTTCCAGCCAACGTGCTTTTTTCCAACTCAGTCTCGGTTTTGTGGAGAAGCTCTTAAGCACCTGATTGTCTGTGAAAATCTCAAATTGAGAACCTTCGAGATAGCACCTGAATCTTCCCAGAAATTTAACCAAAGCCAGAAGCTCTCTGTCATTTGCAGTGCAGTCCAACTCAGTTGGTGAAAGCTTCTTCGAATAGAAAGAAATTACACGATCACTTCCATTCTCTTCTAAGTATGTTAGAGTACCACCGAAAGCAAGCTGTGAAGCATCTACATGACCACGAAATGGCTTTTTCCAACTAGGAGCGACTAAGATTGGGGCAAGTTTCATCGCTTCTTTTAGCTTTTGGAAAGCTTTATCACCCTTTTGATCCCAGTTCCCTATACCTCGACCTTTCTTTGTCAGATCTGTGAGAGGTGCAGCAATTGCAGAAAAATTCGGAATGAACCCACGGAAAAAACTTTATTAGACTTAAAAAACTTCTCAACTCCGATAGCGATTCAGGTTTCGGCCAAGTTTGTCGGACTTCGATCTTCTCAGGATTGACACGAATGCCGTCCTTCCCGACTATTAAACCCAAAAACCCCAGCTCTGTCTCAAAGAAAGAGCACTTCTTCGGTGAAATGTACAGCTTGTGATCCTTAAGTCTCTTCAATACAATTTCTAGATGTTCGTAATGTTCTTCCTCATTTTTGCTGAATATAAGGAGATCATCCATATAGAAATCTAGGAAGACACAGATGAAATCATAAAAGATCTGGTTCATCAAAGCTTGGAACGTAGCAGGAGAGTTACAAAGTCCCATTGGCAAATCAAGATATTCAAATTGCCCATACTTTGTATTGAATGCAGTTTTTTCGATGTCCTCTGGTTTCACCCTTGTCTGATGAAATCATATTTTCAGATCAAGCTTGGAGAAAAATCTCGCATCTCCAAGTCGATCAAACATTTCATCAGAACTAGAAAGTGGAGTATTATTCTTTTTGGTGATGCGATTCGAAGCGCAATAATGGACAGCACCTCTAAGTTTCCCATACCTTTATTTCACAAAGAAAAGTGATGCTCCATATGGTGATTTACTGGACCTGATCTTCCCTTTCCTCAAAAGGGACCCGACGTACTCGTTCACTGCCCTAAGTTCGGATGGAGACAACTTTAATAAAGGTCGATGAGGAGCCTTTGCTCCTTCCTCCACTTTAATCTCATGATCAACTGATCGAATAGGAGGAAGCCCTCTCTGCAATTCATCTTGAAAGGCCTATTTAAAATTACCCAGTAATCTGCTCAGTCTTCCGTCGAACTTGGAATCTGTTACTCCTCTCGTACTGTGAACTTCAAGTAACTGAAATACTTCGAAGTCACCCCCATGCCTCAGCATTCGTCCAGATTTCTTCACTCCCAAATTTGACACATCAACATTGTTTTCTTCATCTGGATCAATCACTAGAATGGAAGCATCTTTCACCATCAAATTCCGCTTCCGATAGTCGACACGTGGATTGTGGACAACACGTCATGGCATTCCAAATAGAAAATCATACCTGGATTGGGGCACAGCCCAACTAGAAGTATATTTGTGTTCGCCTAACTGAATAGTTCCGTTGGAAATTATCTCGGATACTTCCTCAGTAACTTCCTTCTGTGAATGGAAACCAATGATTCGTTCACGCCAAATCTTAAACAAGCTCCTATTTCGCTTCAAAAACTCGGCTGTAACCACGTTTGCATTGCATCCATCGTCCTTTACTAGTTTGACTGCTATTCAATTCAGTCTACGTTCAAGTACTAACAAAGGCTCCACTGTTATAGGTCCATCAGTGGGGATGCTTTCATCATGGCTAGACGTGATTCCATTATATTCGGCTTCGGAGATTCTCAAATGGTTCCTGTCCTCTGAGAATTTTGCTCCGGTGATGTCCACAACAGTTTCACTCTGCTCAATGGGACATCTGTTCACACTCACTACTGATCTCCCCTGAGTGTTCACCAAGTCTGGAGGACCAACTAGTTTTCCGAGCCAAAGCCATTCAAATCATTACTGTGTCCTGCCTGTGTATTGTTCGCTACTCTGCTATTACCACACCTGTTACCTATATTCCCGTTTAATTTTCTGTGTTTCCAAGGTACACATCCCACTTTATGGCACGTAAAGCATCGTTTCTGCTCCAAGTCTTTCTGACGTTGCCCATCTTTATTACGTTCCAAGTTTCCGAACTCCATCAGCATAGGACCTGAGGCATTTCGATTGGTGTGAAATGAAATTCTGACAGTGACGAAACCTGCTCCGTAAAATGCTCCATCAACGTTAAGAGCAATAATGGAGGCAGCTTCGAACTTGGATGGGTTCCCTTTACGGACCTCCAGCAGAATATGTGGTTTGAGACCTTCATAACCGGGCCAGTTTTTCTGACTCACTTATACCGGGAATATTGATAACCAAATTCCTGAACTCCGAGAGCCACGCCGCCACATTCGTCTTCTGGTGGAACTTGGTAAGCTTGTCACGAGCTCGAATGACACTGTCCTGAGGGACAAAATCTGCCTCAACCAGGCGTTTGAAAGCTTCCCATTTAGGCAGAACAGCATTCTAGTACACAATCGTGTACTACCAGTGTGTGGCAGTTTCAGTCATGAATGTCGAAGCAGAGTCGATAGCATTCTGGGCACTGATGACTTCTTCGTGGCCCCCCTGAATAAGTCTCAGGTACTTTTCGACTGAATGCAACCATGATCGAACCGTCAACGCATCTCGAGTCCCATCGGACAACACAGGCTTATTTGGTTTGAAGAAGGACATGTTCAACAAACCTTTTACTTGAAGCCTTACACCACCACCTAAAATTGAATACAAGCACTTGAAGTTGAAATCTGCAAGGGATTAGTCCCTGGAAGACGGGTTGGCTCCCTACCCGCGGAGAGAGTGACTCACCAGCAGCTTTGATCACACCCACACGGTGTGACTCCGCAATCCGTTCATGATATCTCCACTAATCTACTATGTAGACCGAAATGGGTATCTTTTACCCTATAATAAAGACTCCTAAGCCGACCTTAAGCAGCTAATAACCAAAGAATACCAGTTCTGAGCACGTAACCCTTAGTACAAGTCCAGTCCAAGTCCATCCTATGAGGCGTTACATGAAACCGTGACCCAGTCAATGCACCTATCTAACAGCCAACGAGTTCAATAGGATTATATAGCAATACTGTGAGGGGACCCTCAAATGAGGACTTAGTCAGAAGTAAGGCTTGACTAAAGCAACTTAGTTAAGCCCAAATGTCCAGTCTAAGTATTCTGAACAGTATCACGCAGCTTTGTGAGGCCTCCACGCTACCTGAAGAGAATAAACTAGAGAAGGCAGACTATGCTGCACCCCCAAATTCCCGGTTACCTAGTTCTCCAATTTGTAACCGCGACCTGCGTAGACGAATGGGGTTTAGAGTACCTGGCATTCCAGCCCACAGGTATTCTCCTGTAATTGGCACTCCAGCCCACAAGTACAGTATATGATATGGCTTACAATAACACCCGTCAGCAAAAAGTTTCCAAAAATCAACAACTCAAAAAATACATATGTAAAAAAAACTCAAACTAGAGCAAGATGAAAGCAAAAAAGCAGCGGAACCGGCGAAGGAGATGCTACCAGTGAAACAGAGAGGGGTGCAGCCGGGGCGCTGCTAAAGAAACAGTAGAGACGATGGCAGTGGGCTTCAGAAAGTTGGAGGATAAAGGTGGGTGGAGTGTACGCGGATTACCACAAGAATCTAGATGAGCCCCCCTTTTATAGACAGTACGGAATGTCTTCTAAACAACTCCCAGAGTTGTGCCAGCTCAGTAAAAAGCACTAGAAAGTAGAGCTGTAACTAAATAATAGTACTATCTAAACATAAACAAGTCGATGACGAAGGGCTCTACGTCAAAAAAAATATTGCAGAGAAAATAAATACTCAACAATAAAACCGCTACCAGGTTACACACAACAGCTTCTAGGTTATTTCGAAGGGTTATGGACTTTCTCTGTTACAACACAGTTTATTAGAGAATTGGAATAGCGACAGCGAACAAGTCTCTATTACACAGTGATGTGACAGAGACATTGTTACACAACTGCATCGAGGTTTGTAAGATTGGGTATTTATAGCGCATATTACCGCCATCGGGCACCACAAACGGTGCTGAAATATTAGGCGGAATGATGGAACGTGGCGTCCGAACGTTTGCTGGAGGAGTCTTCGATTCCTAAATTATTGGGAACTGCAACTACCTGTTAAATTCGGGGGAAAAACTGTCCCTTAGACTAGGATTCACGTCCGCGAAAGATACCACAGGTGCAGTGTTTCTGGTCGCCAGTTCAGCCTCCAACAGGCTATGCGAAAAGGGTTTGCCAGTCTCCATCAGGAGTCTCACAATATATGAAGAGGGTGATAGGGGTAAATCGTCGGGAGAAGAGATACTTAAAACCAACTACCCCAGAAAGGAGGTGTTGCAAGCGTCAAAAGTGCTACCGTGGTATAATTGAACGAACAAAGGGAGTGTATATGGAAGAGAGTTGAGATGGCTACAAGCAAATATGGAAGAACCAGGGTCTACCACTGATACTCCGCGACCATAATAGGAAATTTTTTTTCTTGGGTCCGAAGTTGACTCCAAACTTGCTACTACTCAACACTTGACGTGAAGTTGTCTGCTAACTTGATTGATCTCCACAAGAGGAAGCAATTTACTCAGCTTATATAGACTTTTCGGCTAACACTAACGTCTCACAGCAACATACTAAGAACCATAAAATGAACCAAATGGAATCGTGTGGACGAGAAAGACTAACAGCAGATACTATCAGGATAAATATCTAGATTCTTTCCTTGCTATCTTACTCCTCTATATCAGAGCCAAACAGTTCCCCCAAAATGTCCATTCCGCCCAGGCAGTCCACACAAACATCCGCGAAAGGCTTAGACTTTTCCATTGCCTCCTGCGAAATATCTAGACCAATGAAGATGCCCGCATCCGGTGGCAGAGTCTGGATCACCTGGTCCATATTTTCCGGCCACTTATGTAGCGTTTTCAACCCTCACAATTCGTAGCATCAATACAGTACCTATGTACCCTATTGGCACCGCTACAGCACGGCGCAAAACCCCCTCTAAAACTAATTGAAGATAAAATTGTAAGTATTAATCTTTTCAGTCAAATGTATATCTACAGTTTCTATTTTGGTATGTATGACTATGAACAAACTATAAACTGTAACGTGGAAATATTATAATGCAATTACGTATTAAAAAAGAAATCATAACGCTCGACCCATTGACCCATTTCTGTTGAAACCAAAATAAAAAAAAAATTGACAAAGAAGATCTGCTCCACGAGTTTATGACAATTGCTACATGAAACAATTGTTTTGATGTATTTTGAGCCATTTAATTTGGTTTAATGATCGAAATATTTCGGAAAAAAATCTAGAACTTCTTTGTGTGAGCTGTGAATTAGCAAAAATTGGGCTTAAACGTGTAAAAATGACAGAAACGGTACCATTACCGGGACAGAAGGGATGTAATATCTAATATTTGAAGTACTTTGGCCACCAATTCGATCAGTACACTTGTTCTGACCTAACCCCTTCGTCCCATAAAGAGTGCTGTTCTCCTTTCGGTACCGTAGATCCTGAAGTACGTTTTCAAATCAAACTCATAGCACTTAAACATTTACACCACTCTAAATAAAACTTTTTTGCCGAAAACCGATCCAAAGCCGCCTGCCACCCCTTCTTCGAACCCCAAAAGGCAACCATGCAGTTAATATTGGCATTAAAACCGCTTGGAGAGAACTTATGCACAAAATATTATGACGCAGTAATAATATGTCCCTCGACTCCAGCCCGCTTCTCCGCCTTGGCATGATACTCGATCAAGCGGGTTAAACATTATCGCCTTGGCAGGTATAATGGCTTTACCGATCTGATACTTTCAAAGGGTTTCAAGCATCGCTTCATTTCCCTTCCATTCTCTACGTTGAGGGGCTGGTGCCCGACTGCCCGAGAGTTTCCCAAACAGTCTGCGACTGGCATTACCTTACGGTTATTTGTTCCAATTTATAAGTAAAGGCAAACAGAGTTCGAAAGTCACGCGGGGCGAGCAGTCCAGAATGACCGCAGTTGTTTTCTGGAAGTAGTGTTGGGGTAATCTTAATAATTAATGACACTGTGTCAGTTCAATAGAGTAAAGGAGAGGGAAACTTCATTGAAAATTATTTTTACATCACATCAATACCAATTTAATTAAAAAAGTGTTCAAAGTCCAGTGATTGGTATCATTCACAGTTTGGTGATGAATGAATGGCCGAGGAACTCGGACGAGACTTATCAAGATGATTAGGAGGGAATACGATTCTCAGGACTTACTACTCCAGAAAATTGGTGCTGTAAATGGCAAAATGCTACCTGATTATATCTGTAAAATATAAAGAAGAATGACAGTAAAACTACAATTAAATACGAAAGAATCAGACTCTTATACCCCAGCGCTTTTATTTAGCTGATGTTCTCTTTGGGCCCAAAATTGATTTCGAACATCGAAACTAGAACAGACTGAACTTGAAGTTATTTTCAAACCTTATTTCTTCAAGAAAAAGCAGTTTTAAACTTAAGGAGGGTTTTTGGATATTACAAAGTCCTCATTAAACTATAAAAATGTAATGTGTACACATTCAAACTAATTTCGTGTCTGGTAGACTGTTGCTGCTGCTACCATTCGACAGAAATGATTTTAACATTTCTCTGACCATCGGTACTTACATATTTAGTGATCTAATATGACATTCAAATTTACAACTAAAAACGGGTTACAACAAATCCATACATCTCAATAAGGGAACCCCTGCTTTCTCCCAGTTTCTGTCTCTAATTATTGAAGTTACTACACTAGAGGTCAGAACCAAATATCCACTCCAGAATATCCATACGTGAAAAATGTTCCCTGCAAATCCCTTTTGAACTGTTGAAGATTATAGATATTCTCCTCTATCATATTAATTCCTCTAATCTCCCTTCAACACCCTTCTTCAATCATTGTAGCTTTGAAAAGTATGAAATCACATTGAAATCCCAATTTTATATTTTCCTCAAAAGTGGGCCTGCGAGCCCCTGGGAAGGATTTTCTTATTGTTTCTGTATGACCCCCCAAGGGTCCAATTACTGGTTTTTTTAACTTGCTTTTGGTTTCATCAGTCTAATCAACCTTCTCTTAAAAGTTCCCTGGACCTCCCCCTGGAAAGGGTAAGTTGAGAATATTGCGGTTGCAGTAATCGAGATCCCTCTTCTAATTTCAAAGCAATTCAAGACCATTGATGTAATCTGACGTTCTGGTAGATATTTTTTAAGGGTAGAGCGGGAGTGGAAGTTGGACATATTTATGAAGGGGTAAGATGCTGATGGTTTGTTGCAGCCAGTCCGAAGGGGAACTTCTTCCGATTCCTGGTTGTTTAAATAGTGACAGTTTTCTTATATCGTTAGGACTACTTAATGATAAAACCAGCGAAGGTTGATTTTCAAGCTGCGCATTATCTGTGACTGCGATCATAAAGAATAACTAATGCTACATTATTATTTGTTAAAACGTGATAGTTTGGGAATATATTTAAAAACGCATGTAGCGAAATATCCCAAAGACACCCTATACGAATCTGTGCCTAAGAAGTGAGAGGTCCTAACCTAGGAAGTTACTTCTAATTGATAAATGGTTAGGGATGATGGGGTAGTCTACTTCGTCGTCTGAAACTTCTAGCGGGAGGAAAAAAGAATATATATGAGGAGAGAATTGAAACTAGAATTTTTGACGTGGAAGGTCAAAAATTCTAGTTTCAATTCTATGTGTATAAAGCTGGACAAAAGGAGATTTTCTCACGAAACGGATTACAGTGAGAAAATTGATACATTCTTATCTCGAATATCAGAGTCGACGATCTAATACAAACGGACTAGTACCCTTCTGGAAAGCTTCTGATTTTTAGAATACTCGAAACCCAGATTTAGAAGGGCCTCTTTTTTTGGACCAGAAGAGCTGTAAATGTCGAAGTGCACTGAATAAAAATCCGCAAAGCATTTATCTGTGGTAATGACAGTCTCGACTCCCTATTCTAACCAAACAATAGCATCGGTATCGTAAAAATTTAAGCGTTTGCAGATAGTCTAGTGGATAAAGACCGAGCTGGTAATCATTGAAAACCAAGTCGAAGCCGCAATAGAGCAGAGGAGGGAGACTGGCTACCTGCGTAAATTCATATTCCTGGACGGAGCAAGGAGCGACGGGGAGGGCAATGAGCTTGTAGAAAAGGCGATCGTCGAGCATGTTGTACAGGCAGTCATATTCGTCAGCACAGAGACAGAAAGCGGCGGTATGGGCGAAGATGTAGAGGGGGGAAAATGAGGTGCCTTTATTGAGATGTATGGATTGGCTGGAACCCATTTGGAGTTGTAAATCTGAATGTCATATAAAAAACATGTACCGATGGTCGAAGCAATGTAGAAATCATTTCTCTCGAATGCTAGCACCAGCAACAGTCTATCAGAGAGTCGATGGGATTCTAAAAAAGATGTAGAATATTAAGGGATAGTGAAGTACACAGCAGCTGCCTCGTCTGGCAGCGGCCACTCTTCCGGCGAATTGAAGACTCACTTGTTTCAGAAGCTTACGCACGCTATTTGGTCTACATGTGCGGCGTCTGTAATATGTCGTGCTCGGCAATACGGAGAATTTAACTACAGGATTCAAAATTAAAGTTTGTAGTGCTTTTACAGTGTTGTACATACATATCACAGTGATAAGGAATAAAAACGGGTGGACATAGGTCGGGAATTGCGATGTGGAAATAGCCCGTACCAACTGCGGCTTCTGTTGCTCTAATATTAGGCCTTATTCTGCGGAATGTTATAGGTCGAGGCCCAATGACAGAGTAGGAAACGTTTGGGTTAAATGGGGTTTACTTTAATGGGTACGTCTATTATACACCAGGGGACAGCTGAATAACACTTTTCAAACATCAAAGAACCAAATCGATCCCTTGACTGGGTTGGTATACTTAACCTTCCTGAAACGTTTGGGTAGGATAGTGGAGTTACTTCAATGGGTTTACTTAATCTTCCTGAAACGTTTGGGTAGGATAGTGGAGTTACTTGAATGGGTTTACTTGAATGGGTTGATATACTTAATTTTCCTGATAAAAACAATCGCAGACGAGGATTGCTATAAGTAGGATAGCAACGTAGTGTACAGACTATGAGAAAGAAGGTTCTCTGTAACATACAAAATTATAAGTTGGGGCCTTAAGCGTTGCTCAAAACTCGTTCAAACTAGCAACAGGAGTTATTTTAGACGAGTTTCGCCGTGTGACCAGAAAAAAATGTTGGCTGCGCATCAGCAATAGGAATGGCTGCCCGCCCGGCAATTCCAGTCGCAACACGAATTGCGAAGTTCCGAGCAGTGGGGTGTCTGCCCCCCAACAAGGAGAGTGGAAGGGTAATAAAGCGATGCCCAGGACCCTTGAAACGTATTAACTCGTCAAAGTGAGTGTCCTTGCCGAGGCGAACATGGTTAAAGGACTTGAGAGGGCATCGCGTCAGGAAGGGAAGGCGGGTAGGGGTCAAGTTCCGAGTAGTAGAAAGTTGAGAGTCAACTCCAAACCCAAGAAAAAAAATTCGTTGACAAGGAAGACAGCTGAGAGGGCTACAAGTGAGTATGGAACCGGAAAAATCTACCAATGATGCTCTGTGACCAGCGTAGGAAAAATTTATCTTGGGTCTGAAGTTGACTATCAGCTTCCTACTAATCGGGACTTGACTTGAAGTTGTCTGCCAACTTGTTTCAACCCCACGAGAGGAAAGAGTTTACGCAACTTATATAGACTTTTTGGACAACCCTAAAGTCTCAAAGAAACATACTAAGAACCATAAAATGCATCAAATTGAATCTTGTGAACGAGGAAGACTAAAAGCAGATAATATCAGGATAAATAACTGGATTTTTCCCTAATATCTTAGGTCTCTAGACTGGATCCAAACAGTACTCCCAAAATATCCATTCCACCTAAAAAATACCCACAAATATTCGAGAACGGGCCAGAATTCTCCATGGCCTCCTGCAGTATATCCAGACCAATGAAGATGCCTCCATTCGGTTCCAGAATCTGGACTACCTGGTCCATATTTTCCGGCCCCTTCCCCACTATTCCAGCACTTTCCATGTCTCCCTCCCTCTCCTCCTCCTCATTCTTCTCTTCGCTCCTCTCGTCATCTTCGTCAGAGGAGTCAGAGATCACAATTACTCCCTCAGTCTCTCCTTCGTTCTCTATGGGAGCCCCACCAACGTTATACACTAGAGGCTCCCACGGGTCCACCCGGTTCTCCTCCTCATCCTACACTTCCTCATCTTCCTCTAACTCTTCTTCTCCCTCTTCCTCCTCCTCTGTCTCTTCTGCCTGCTCGAAGAAGTTACGGCGGGGCCACTCCCGAACGCGTTCCCGGTTCAACCATCTACAGTAATCATCGTAGTCGGTTGGACCATTTGCCATCAGGGCCAGAGGGTTGAGTGGACGATGACTTCAGGATGACTTGGTGATAGTGAAGGAATGGCGGAGTTTGGTCATGTTAAGGGCCAAAAAAAGGTTGGGCTAATGGGGTAGTTGATGGCGGGGGGAATTCTTCAACGACGTCGACTTCAAACTTTAAATACTGCGACGTCTTCGATAATTATGACGACCCTGGACGTGTAATGTCATCTATCAATGACACCGTGTCGTAAACTAAAAAATCAACTCATGAATTTGCCACACTTATCCAAATTAAAAATATCTTCCAAATTCCGATAAAGTATCCAAATTTGGTCCTCTTCTTGATTATTTTCTTGTGCGCATTTTGCGCACATCAACTACCTCCGTATTCTCAGCCGTTTATATAGCCTTAAAGCTAACCGCCGATTGCAGTGAAAAAGTTTCGTTCTCGTCTAATCGAGAACAGAGGTTCAGGGGGCAAAAGTTTGGGCAGCTGTGGGTTTCTGGCGTCTCCAGGCATTGCAGTAGGGGAATGATCTAGTTACGAGCAAATTGGTGGTCGGTTGAAGTGGTAGGTACTCGGCTCATAACCTGTGCTGAAGAGCGATATCGCCCGTCGGCGGTCACGTAGGCATCGTCAAGAGGTTGCTTCAATACTGCCTGTGACTACTGCGACTGTGAAGGGAATCACAACACTGCTGCCATCGCGGATTATTGTATAATACCTTCGCCGCCTCGAGCATAACCGAAAGTCCTTGTATGATCCTAGTGGCAATGGCTACACAAAAGACTGGTATTTATTGAGAGGGAAAAGGTTTTGGTGCTTCGCTTTTGGAAGGTAAATTCTATCTATCATAAGGTCTCTAATAAAAGCTTAATCCACTCAAAATGGGGGACACAGGGGTTTCATATACTGTAACAGATAACCTGACTCAAAAGAAATGCGGAAGCAGTAATGATAGGAGCGCATCTACGTATTGACGTATTGATGAAGAGAGTATGCTCCCTCTTCACCAATTTACAATGCTGCATGTTGAATAGTTGATCTCCAATCCGCCTTTTACGCCAATTCACGCGCGCTGTAGATCACTTAGTGTATAGGTACACATACACAACGCTTATCCCTCAAAGAGCAACTGGTGTCATTTTATGAAAGGGAGAAATGTTTAGAGAATACTTTTACGTGTTTTTACTGTTGGAAGATGTATTCGATCTAACCTAAAGTTTTCCAGACTATCGTAATCGATTCAAAAAGGTGTGCCAACATAGTAATGGAGGGGGGACTACAGTACGCTCCGAAAAATCCCCTCCAGGCCATCCATCAAGCAGGCTAAATTGAACATGACGGCTGCAGCAGCGTGCCTTCGCTTCAAAGCCCCGGGAACCTTTCCGTACGTCTCCAATGCCCTCACTGCCGCATCCCTTGCCAAGTTATTTAGCACTGTACATGCGTCCGGATGGTTATACTCTAGGAAAATATAATCAATTTATCCTATAGTTTTCCAGACAACCACAATCAGCTCAGCAAGGTGTGCCGACATAGTGATAGAGGAGGAATTGCACTCCCTGATAGCGGAAAATAATCGGGATTTGTCAGCCCTTATTTGTTGTAAACAAATAAGGGCTGACAAATCATCAATATATTGATGTTGTATGGACGTTTGCAAATTCTAGAAAAGTAGATTAAGTTGGAACACCAGTTCCCTCGACATTGCTATGAAACAAGTCAACTATGATCAACACCAGAACATTGTAAGACCTTATCTTGCATCCTGGTGCCTTCTTCTGCCTGCCGTTGACAACTTTGCGCATGACAATACCATGTGGCCTTTCGTAAAGAAAAACAGTCTTACCTAAAACTTTAGGAAACAAATTTTTCTCTGTTTTTCTTTGCAGTGGTCTCTCTTTCCAATCTTCCATGGTTCACCTCTTCCCTGCGGGAACTTGTGTCAATCATACGTCGTTTGACGTGCTGCTTTAACTCAATAGTCTCTTTTCACGCTACCATTGAGCATTTCTAAGTTTCAGTAGAAGCATTCCGTTGCACTTCTTGAGGGTATTGAATAATGTTCCTTACCGTGACGCACTCTGCAGGGTCCCCAACAGGAAACAGAACATGCAAACTTTCAGTACTTTTAACTAAAGTACCTCCTGTGTTGGTCAAGTTTCTTGCGTCTTTTCATTAGAAAGAGTCTATAATAATGTTGTTCACAGTTTTCGGTGCACCAATGAGCTGGTATAGCTGATTTAGTCATTCCCAAGTCCATTACCTCCTCTATCTCATCGAAGGTGTCTTTTTCAACGTGCCATCTCTTCACAGATGAGGGGCCAAAAGCAACACCTCCAGTACTTACCCGCTGTATGGAGATTTTAGCTCTCTGCTTCATGAAATCTTTCCATGAATTGATTTCGTTTGGTAGGTATTCATCGAATGTAAATATTACAATGAATTCAACGGCTACTCTGATGTCTACTGCAGTATTGAATTTGTATTATTACACTACAAAGGCAAGTTAAAAGCTGAAACTAGTTGTATCGGCGTTTCTTTATCTAGTAACCTTGCCTCCATTCTGTCGAAGAGATGTCTTGAACTTCTTGTTAGGGGTTTGATCGGCGTGTTGTAGGAAATGAAATGTGTTCGATGATCTAACCACAGTACCGCAAACCCTATTCGGACATTCCTCCACTTACAGTGAATCGTTTCGAGACGAATGAACATCACAGATTTCTAGATAATATTCGGGGTTAAATTATTATTGATGAAATTATACATGTGCTTGACACGGACCGATTAAATCGGCCCTCTATTGACTCATGTTCTGAAACATTGATGACAGAGCTACCGAATGAAAAAAAGTTCTGTCTGGTAAAAATTGTTGTAATTTCGTTTGCAGGAACCTGAAACTTCCTTATACAGGTTCCAACTAGTCAATTGATATTCGTTTTCATGCTACAACGAAGAATTGAGGTCAAAACAGCCCTGAGGAGGATATAAAGACGACAGCTGTAATTCGATTACTCAATTAGTCAGCTGATTGTATACTGCAGTAGCCACCAAAACAAGATTTAGAATCCCCAAAAGCAGGCTCGCGCTTTCCGTATGTATTATCAGCATTGTCTCGTCTATGTGCCATATTTTATTCGGATTATGTAAGAGCTCCGGATAAATGTTGTCCGCTAATAGAACTGCGTGTTAAAAAGATATTACATTGTACGCATCTTCTGCTGCCAGCTTTGCTCCTTCTTTGCGGCTTTGTTTTCGGTAAGATATTTCTCTCTTCAGAGCTCGTTATTTGCGCACTGCAGCAAGAAAAAGAAGGCAATTATCCCAGTAGTTTCTCCCACCCAATACTATTCCGCTGTAAACACTCTTGAAAGAATGTACATCAACAGCAAAAACCTTGCTTGCAGCAGGCTTTAGTCAGTCATCTATAATTTGAAATTAAAGGTGGTATACGTCCATTTTCCTTCCCCAACAGCATTTACTCCAATTTTTTTTGATATACTAAGTCCAGTAAAACATTCGTCAGATGAAACATTGTCTTACTGAAGTTTTTCAAAGACAATACTTTCTTTTAGGTGAGACCGAGTCCTTAAGATCTATTCTTTTCCTGTTCGGAGGCGGCTGAGTGGCGATTGTTCAATTGCAACTTCTGCTAGCACATTGATGGTGACATCCTGAGATCGTAGGCATCGCAAAGATAAAAGTGAAGAGTCAGAGAACGGACCAATGTGGATTAGGAAACGTTATGAATTGTGAAAGTGTAGGATATAGAGCTGTTTCAGGCTTCCCGTTACAGTTCCAAATTTCCCCTTGCCCCCAAAATTGAGCCCTTATAGAAGGTATTCTTTACAATTTGTACAGTATTATCCCCGGTTTTCCTAACTTAGGAAATTTTCAAGAAATTGAAACCTTAGATTTCCTCACTTAAGGAAATTTACAGTATACTTTCCTCCGTCGAGTAAAAATTGTAAGAGTAAACCATTCAAACCTTTTCTCTTTCCACATATTACGGTACCCGGACTTCTTTCTCTCGATGAATTTTTTCCGAATTCCATATCATTGAACTTCGAAGAGTTTTATCTTATAGACTTTGATCAAACGGAGCAACTAGTTTAAATACCCTCAGAAATTCTACACTAGTCGAAATAGAATGTGTTAGGTTTACATGCAATTCCATGAAACGTACAGTTTGGTCATTTACACATGGATGCACGTGAATTTAGTCACAGCGAGGCATTATCAATATCAAATGCATCGTCCTCAGAACATTTCTTGTGTGGAGGTGGTTACCTCAGTAATACTCCAGAGCTAGTGATTTAAAACTGTATATATGTGGTTTGAGCTGTCCAAAGTCACTGAACTAAAAGTAACGAGCAAGAATTCCTTAGCTTGCAAGACCGGCATTTTGGTCTTCTTAAGTTTCGTACCTGGATTTATCGCCAGTTTTCGTTCGAACCCGATCAAAACTCTCACAGAATGAAATAGAAATGGGATACTGGCAGTCTGCGGAGGCTTTTCGGGGAGAGCACGGGGCGACAGATGGCTAGAGAGACAAGGACAGGGAACTGAAGAGTGCGGAGATTATAGGTAGCTGAGAGTTCGGTGGTGGCTTGGTTGATACCTTTTGCAAGAGGGCCAATCTCTACAATAAATACCATGTAGAACGCAAGAATTATATAACTCTCTGTACTGTGTTGAGCTAGAGTAAACGGAAACTTCAGCATAATTCTATCTGAATTCAGTAAAATGAGGGTACCTGAGCCCAAAAATATAAATATGAAATCAACATGAATGCGAAATAGCCGTTCAAATTACAACAAATAGACTTAGAAATACTCCTACAGTATGATAACCATAGTTTGTACAGCGGTTTTAGTGCAAATAATCAACTAATAGCACAAGATTAGCCCCCATAGAGCAATTTTAACCCCTGCCGAAAACCATAAATGTAGATTTAGCTGCACAAAATTCCATTCGAATTTAAGATGTATAACAGGCAATTAAGTCCTGCGTAAACAAGGTTTGTTATTTTAGGTAATAAGTTATCAGCGATGAACTATTCAAAAAAAAAAGTTACCATGGCCTGCTCACCACAGTAAATTTTCAGAGAGTGTCAATATGAGGTGGTATTAATGTTTAGTCTCAGATATTCTGGTTACAGGAAACCTAGCATATTCTTCATCTGTTTGGGAGCATAAACGATCCAATTTCTCAAAATTCATCGCGCTGTTGTCCCGACAGCAGATGCTGCTCAAAGCTGAAAAAGAGTACTCTGGTGCTGCTGAAACCATTAACACTATAAGAGGAGATTGAAAAGATCATTTTTTGAATGAGATGTGATGGCTTATTTGTGGTCAATTTACATGATAATTACCCCAAAATGATAGAGAAAACAAGAAGAAGGAGTCATTTAACCATCTGCAATCTACAGTACAGTAAAAAATGGCTGACCAAAAGGTTCGGGGCCACGGGTTTATTTGGTACGGAATAGGCTCTTTCTTCAAATTCCTATTTACTTCAACCTGGGATCAATCCTTGACCTCTATAAAGGTCTAAATAAGCGTAGAAAATTGCTTTCCTTGTGCAGATAATGGACGTTGGGAGAAAGCATCATGGGCTGACCCTAAACCCCACAAAGTTGAAATTAGACCTCAGCCCTAAGAGTAATTTTCTTTGACACCGATTCCTAAGCAAATGTGGTAGACCCAGCCTCTTCTACACTCCTTTGTAGTTCCTTGACCGTCCATCTTTGTTCCACTCTTCTCATTTCCACAATTATGATTTAGAAGCACTCATTTCGATTTCCAAACCTCCGTTGTAATATAGCTGGCTTTTGAAAACTGTTCCACAGTGAATTACTTTTATCAAACCCATTTTAATGCTCCAAGATTCACCATTATTTAATGTAGTTGAACATATCCTTTCTTTTCGAAATTTATAGGCCTTATATATTAAAATGGTATTACTCTTGTTCTAATTAGGCTGCTTTCTTGTCAACTTGGGTAATGTTGAAAGAGGAGAGCGGAATGTGGAGAGTAGAACGACACAAAACGAGTGAGTCTATGTAAGAAGAGATGATTTCTCACCCTTTCTTAATCTCGAGTATACACTGACTGAACAAATATTAAAGCTAAGATCTAACTGGATGATACATATGGGTCTCTACAAGTGAATATGTATGATGAACTATCTCCTCAATAGGCCGTTGCAAATCCCATGTCTGTATAGACATTCAGTGGATACTCTGACCTACTCTGTTCATAACGAACTAAGATATCCTATAGCTTCATAACACTAAGAATAAGAGCGATGATGAAAACATAAAATGTTTTGAGCTCAGCATAGTTTACGACTACGTCAAATAATTCCAAAAAACGCAAAAAACATCTGAAGTATGAAATTTCGCGAAGAACCTCACGTTTTAGTGATTTCATCATTCTCTACAATAATTTTGGAAAAGAAGGGAATGCGTATTTCAGAGTGACTACTTTTGCTACTGATAATTACTTTCAGTATTTCCAAGTACATGGAGGAAATATTGAGTAGAAAAAGTCTTCGATAATACGTGACGAAGCCATTGGAGTATGAGAGCATGGAATTTCAGACACGGTCCAGTTAGCCAAAGGAGAGGATGATCATATGACAGCCGTTTGGAGGCTTGGCTTCGCCATATATCATGATTTCGATTTATCAGAGCTTCCAAAGATCAATGCATGAAATAAGATGTCCAGGAAGTCAAATATAGTAATTTGTTACATGCGGCTTTGAAGGTCTACCGTATGTGATTGTAAAATTGACGTTACTACAGAGTATTTTTGGCTTAAAAAGGGCAATCTTTTGTGAAATATTTGAATAAAATCTTGGCGATGGTCAGCAAAAGAGAAACTGCATGATAATTCGAACAAGATTGAAAGAAAAACGGAACTTTATAAAGTATGATATTTCAGGATTAACTTGACGGGAAGAGAGAGAGTATCATGATTTCCGACTATCAATTTCCTGTAGCCATTTCGAAATAGATTATGCGATATTCATTCATCAAATAATCTGAGGAAAGAATTCAATCGGAACTTGCCACAAGCAGTGTAGAGTCTGAAAATAGATCAAATTCGTGGGGCAAGAAGGTATATATCTGTAATAATTTTCGGAAGAATAGTAATGGCTCTGGGAAGCGATAAAAAAATCTGAGGTAGAATACAATGTACAGTAAGAGCAGGAAAACGGCCAAATTTTCGAGGGCTGCCGAGTTATTGTTGGTCAAGACAACAATCAGAATAAAACAATTGCATCGAAGATGGTTTAAGCGTGTGGTATATTCTTACTGAGGGTTGCAAACTGCCAATCGGGTAATTGAATTCTTAATTTAAGTGTTAATTGTCAGAAGAAGAGCTTACGCTAGAACTTCAAAAATGTTTTTCAATGCTGATGGATGAGTTATGGCAATGAATCTTTAGTTAATGAAGTTCCTGAGTTGTGGAAAAGTATTAAATGTTTCCATATTATAATGCAAGAAGAAAAATGCCATACATGAAAAACTTATGTCTCCAACCTTCTGTAAAATCCATTATCTGTGTCTCAAGCCCTTAAGCGTGACTATCACGTCATCTTTGCTGGCTGTAAAGATCACGAAGATATAAAATGTAATATTTTCTCCGTCAATCATCGATTAGAGCTCAAACGGTTGTAACAGGAAAAAGAGAAGGTTTGTAAAAGCCCATGATTAACGTATACAATTGAATGAAGCAAGATGCTCAAAGTCGAAGCGTTAAGCCATAGCGTGAAAGAGTAATTAATTGTGGACTTGGTCAGCTGCGCTACCTACTACAATGTATTGCTAGCTTTCAAAGGAATTATTTCTGTTTGCGTAAAGGTATGAACAGAATTTGCACGCTTGGGGAGTCGAGATATGCACTCCTTAAGAATAGTCCATACAAAATGGTCTTTATATGTACGTGGCATTTCGAAAGGATTAATCGATATGCAGGTGGGCCAATGAAAGTAAGGTCACCCGGAAAAGCCAAATATATTTTGCCTGGACTAGATGAGTAGAGAAAATACTAATTAGTCAGATTCATCTACAGGAAAAGCAAAGCTGTCCATGCAGAGATCGAATGATTAAAAAATAATAAAAGAGCCAGTAATTTATAAAAGAAAAACTCTTTTTATCATGAACAGCGCCTTTGCTAAATGGGTTCGGGTGAATTTTTTTTTTGGAGAGTATGTGTTTCAAAAGTTTCAGATATGGCTGAACTTATCAGTTATCGTTAATGAATCAACCACCCCACACTCGTCGGAATCAAATGTAACTGCAAAAGGTTGATTATATCGTTAATGGACATAGTATGGTCTCCAACGTTAGCAACACAAAAAAGTCAGAAATCGTGGGCAGAAGCGGTGAATAATTTCTGCTTTGTCGGTGCCTATTTAGTATCTCGCAGCGAAAGGCTAGGGTGCACGCTATTCGAAGCTACTCACTGTATACAGCATGATATTTGGTACTAAGTAACGCTTTGTTTCAATGTGCATATGTTAAAAATATGTCAGAGGCATTATAGAAAATTCTAAGGATGGGCGAAGAGGGGATTGCGATGGAGTATTTCAGGTCTAACTCCATATTACCAAAATATGCGACTGTCACATTCACGTTGGCAATGCAATGGTTGTGTTTTACGGATGTAGAATGTCGATAAATGATGTCAGAATTACTTTTTCGATGCGTTTTTTCCGAGGAGATATACGTTACGGAGAGTAAATTTTTCAACAATGTGCAATTCAGGAACTATTTTTACCGTTTACAAAAGGAAGTTTTAGGACTAGAACAGGAATCACGCCAACTGATTGCTTTTCTTTACGACTTCTTGCTCGCGATGGGATATGAGCTAGATACGACCGACCTAGCATTGTGCGTATTGATAATAATTAATCACTTCTTTTTCTTTTGGCTTATGTAGATTACTCTAAAATATACTAGAATGGACAGAAAGAGATTTATAGAATCATTTTAGGTTCACAGACAGATTTGAGATTTGGGAATTACTGCCTTCGAGGAATTTCTTGAGTTCCCTACTGATGACAGCTGGGATTTAGTTATGGCGGTAAACAGGCGAATGATCGAAGAGATGCTACAGAACTTAATGATGAATAAACGTAAGATTCCTGAAACGCCATAGGATTTAGTGAGGAATGTATTATCTGTGTTAATAGATAACACCTCCTCTGCTCTAAGTAGACACAGTGCAGCTTGGCGCTGCACTTTAGCGCTTCAAATTCAAATTCCTTGCGCTTTTCATTACGGATGCGAGGCTCTTCTATACCTTTAAGGTACACCAGGAAAGATATTGAGACGTTGAAATGCCTCTTGACCTATACTTTTCTTGAAAAAGAAATGACGGCACTTCAATAATGTACACTTTTTTCTAATGGTAGCAACACTTAGCAGCACCAGGTCAAAAAGTAGTCCTGAGATATTGCCCACTCTTTGCGTCCCGCAGACGCTTCTTGTGTTGCGGCTGCTAGTTTACTGGGAGGTAGGCATTCACCATGGCTTTATAAGACCTAACACTGTAACTTTGGAAGTAATTGTCTAACCGTCTCTAAAAAATTGGGTCTGCTGTCCATAATAAAACCGTTCTTGAGTTCAACTGCTAGCATGCCATGTTATGGAATACTGCCATACCCCTGAATGGCAGTTCTGATCGCACACACTACTTTGTTTGGTAACTAAACGGGTGGAAATACCAAGTTGAAGAGTTTAAAAATAATCACAACCTTGACAATAATCGCAGTAAAGCATTCCCCTATACCACGTGGAAGAGGTTAGAGGTCATTTACCGCCCTTTGAGAAATTAACTTCATTACGCAGCTGCCGAAATAATCTAAAAAAAATCTTGAACGGAGATTGGCCGAGATCACATGTCCATCATCCACAACGGGATTAATGGCGCACCAGTAATACAGGGAGCGACAACTGCAGTTGATTTCATTGTTTCCATAGGAATGATAAGTCGCATAATGGCTGTTCAAAAATACGGCTATTGGGATGGACATCATAGCAGCTCTATCAGGTTGCATTGATCTATAGCCTATTCCTCATGAGAGTAGCTTATTCCTCATGAGAGGATTCCGGGGTTTACCCACAGATAGCGCCATGTAACTTATCTTCAGTGATCAACCGGAAGCTATAGATGGTAGAAACTGACCCAACTTCTATTGTCGTCTCTGGCAGGGCCTGCTGTGTGGTTATCGATAAGTGTATCAATAAAATCATCATCAGCTATTAAAATGCCTAGTAAGCTGGAACCAAGTATTGAGTTTCCATAAAACACTTCTTCGGCTATTTTTGTCGTCTTTTTGATGTGGACCACTCGCTTGTTCAAATCGGGACAAGTTCATGCCTTGTACTATTGGACTAGTTTTTAGTTGCAACTATAGTTTGCAATTGTAGTTATTACTTGAAGCCCGTCGTAATTTCTTCGCATAATCCACTCTTGTTTGCTTACTCAGCGGTGATTGGCCGGATGCGTAGAGAAGTAGTTATTATCTAGCGAGAGAAAGGCTTCTTTAGATTGAAATTCGCTAGAATGAAATGATTCATTCAGGTATGGGCTGCCTGCAAGATAGTCGGATCGCTATCTTGCAATGGATGATGGAACGTGCAGTGTATCCCATGAAAGATTGAATTGGTCTCTCAAGAGTTGCCTGTAGTTGTCTGCAAGACAAGATGGCTTGAAATATTTCTGTAGTCTAGAAATATTTTGGTTGAAACTTCGGAATAATTTTAGGTTCACTTTGCTGGTTTTATTTGCAGAATGACTGCGGTAAAAGCATTTATTGCTAAAAAGAGTACAATTTCTAGCTTGAATTTGATTTGACTATCAGTGCTTTTTAGTATGCTTGAATAGGAACATAGGGGGGAAATCTAATTGGGCTGTACAGTAGGGTCGCGACCGAGAAATAAATAAGTTTAAAACTGGCCCGCTGAGAATTTTTTTCGTTTTCAAAAGTGGTTTAATAGTAGTTTCGATTCTTTTTATTCTGATACAAAAAGAAAAAAACTTAAGGCGTTGGGTAGTTCTTGTAATTCAGCTCTACTTTTGGTGTTCTACAGACCGAGTAACATTAAAATTGAGTCATAGCAGTCTGAAGCCCCTCGTAGATACTCGCAGATTACCCCATAAAATAATCTTACCGGATAAGCACTCATCATGTTTTTGAATTCTCTTAAATTACTGCCCACTCATATTTCGAAGTACTTCACTGGAACCAATTCATTTGCTTGCAGTCAATTTGAGCAGGCGTTTGATAGAAGCTTCCAGAATACTCTTCCTTCCATTCAGGCTAGCTGCTTGCATTGTTTCTTTTGGTACTGTCTGACTTCGGATCCATTGCGCGAGGCCAGTAATGTGGGATATACGAAACTCCATACAATGTCATGTCGCAGCAAAAATGTTAAAACTAAAACAGATTTAGCTAGTGGTTTGTCTTCCAAAAAAATTTGATTGGTGTAAAGAATAGTTATTTCTACTGTTTTGTACTTCCTGTCGTGCTATAACAGCCTTGCCGAAATACCACTTATGGTTCTTTAAAAACAGAGAATAGAAAAAGCATCAGATATATGTACAAATATTTTTGGTTTGAGGAGTTTCGGATTTGCGCTAGGTTTTCCTATGATTTGAGTAAAGAAAAATAAGCGCAGAGGTAATTTTGTATACCTTGGATCCCAAAACGAAAGCTTTACCAGCAAAAACGTACTACCTTAGTGTAGCTAAATAATAAAAAGGTGGGTCAGGGTGAGACGCCAATGTGTTTTAAATTATTCTAGAAGAAATAAACTCCACCGTATTTTTCAAGAGCGTTAATTTAATTAAAACACATTCTAAAACTACTGCCTCATTTCAATTTCGGGATCATTTGGATATTTGCTTGATTTCTTTCTCTGTAATAATTCATTTCTTCCAAAGAAAGCATTTTATACAGCTTACATATACTTATATGGTTAGATGTTCTCAATCACATATATTATGTACCATAAGATGCATTAAAAGAAATTTTGTGTAAGTAAAGCACTAAAAATACCAAAATTTGGAATGATTACATATTTACTACTCCAAATAAACACAAATAAGTTTAGAACCAAATAAATTTTGAGTCTCCTCTATGACCCTACAGCTCCTCTTTGTCCCAAACAGAGGCGTCCAAGATTTCAATGACACTATCTCTCCCTCCTTCATCACTGAAAGAAACTTCGTCAATGATACACCCTATTCTCTGCATATTAGAAGTCTCGTATATCTATATTTTCCTCCTGACACTGCTGTTTTTGCTCCAAAAGCTGAAAAACGGGGGTTTCACACGTTACGGAATCAAGAATCGGAAAATATCTTCCTAGTCCTGTGCAGTGATTACCATGAAAACCAGACCATTGATGCAGGGTGTGACTCTTGCTGATTTCCTTGATGTTGAATAATGGACGCAGTCGGGGCATTTTATGAAAACTTAGGGTAATTGGCGTATGGAGAAGTAGAGTGGTTGATGATTTGGTTGATGTCTCAACGAAGCTACTTAATCGCTTTAGGTATGGGCGTTTCGTTGATAGATTTAACGGACCTGGTCAAATGGAGCATTGAGAGACCATATTTTGGGTTTGAATGACCCCAAATCGTGTTTTATAATTTTAAATTTTAATTATAAGATATATAAAATAAAATGACTGAATAGAGGGTCACAAATTCAAAATTTAGTTTCAAAAAGAAGGAATATGATATTCGAAAGTAGTATAATGGTGAAGATCGGAAGCTACTATGTTGTTAATAAAATAGAAGGAAATGTGGGCTAAATTTGGAAATGAACGCAATAATTTTAAAGCTTCCCTATTGCTAGCTGTGATCTTTGGCAATAGACTGCAGAGTAGTACAGTAAAGAAAAGGGCTTATCATATTTAGAAATTTCTTGGTAAAATACCTAGAAAACGGTTCTTTTTGACATCAGAAAGGCGAAAATAGTAGCAAACAGGAGGTATGTTAAGTGCAAAAGTGTTCAATTAGAATAGCTAAAGCTGTCATATTTTCAGAGATAGCAAATAGAAGTTTATTTTTGTTCAATCAATTGTTGGTATCCTGATTCCCTTGCTGGTGACTATGTTTACTCAACCTTGATGAATTATGGTTCACGATTTTAATACATAAAATCCAGTCATAGCTCCGAAGTCATCAATGAGCCTTACCGCACGAATGATACTATTCAATGCTTATATATTGCACCATACGATGATCAAGTTCCATTGACTTAAGGTAGTAACATTCTTGTTTCCCGTGTTTTAAAAAACAGATCTAGGAAACTTAAGTCGTTAAAGCTAATCCTACTCAACTTGAAATAAGTTTATTCTTCTATTCAATGGTGATTCTTTAGTAAATATAGCGCTCATATATTCCTTTGTGGATTGATTTTTATCTATATTTAATTTTAAAGAAACGAAAAAGTTTGCTGAGTATCAACTAGCATATAATTTAGTAAATGACCATACATTTTCTTTGCTTTTAAAATTAAAAATGGAAATGGTACCTACCTTAAGAGGCAAATGGAAAACTTGTGTTTTTGTCCTGCGCGCATCTACTTTTGCCCTAATTATTTGTTAAACATTAGGAATTGTTTTCGATTGAATGAAGAGCTAGTTATTACGAAGGTACAAGAAGTCACTCGTAGCACTTATGTGACACCCTGAGGTAGTATGCTCTAAATTTAAATTTTTTCTCGAACTCAAAATACTCTTCTGAACATCTCCATTACTCACAGTAAACCAACCAAATTTACTCCCCTCTTCTGAGTGTAATTAAGAACCTAATTTCCTCGATTCAGTCGTTTTGGGCTAAAATGAAGAAGTTTGCAGTAACCTGTGAATAGAGCTTAGCTATGGCTCTGGACTAGTTACCTATTCCTTTATTTACTATACTTCTTAATATCACAGACATTAAAGATCTTTAATAAATTTGTTTTGCTTTGGTCAGTAAGGAGCTCGAGAAATTTTTGTCTCGGGAGACCCCCCGTCGCGTCACAGCCAATGAGAGTACTACACGAGCGAAATGTACGTAATTCTCAGTAAGTGTCTAATAACTGGTCGACCGTTGCACAACTACAATGCATTCGATCATTTTTTAGATTGAAACTGTTCCAAATGACGTTTTAGTTTATAAAAATGTACAAATTATTGCTATAAACGTACAGTTATTTGTAAATGTAGGAAATTAAACATCCATTTATAAACAGGAAAAATCGACCATGCGCACCAAAATTCTTTCCTTACCAATCATAAAATGACTGTGCTTGTATATTTGATAACGCTAGAGAGTATATCTCAGTATGTTGTAACAGTAGATCATAAATAAATTGGTTAGTGAAACTTTCAATGGAACTTCCTGGAGCAAAATTTTACAAAGAGAGGACAAATTTTGCGTAAAACAGCAGAATGAGCAACATTTATCTTGAAATGAATTTCAGCATTTAAGTATGACACTAAAAAATCCAACCAAACTTTCTAATTAAATATATATCCCACTTTGATTGTGGAGTATCTAAAAGTTTTAGACCACAAGCATTCGTTTTCTCAGCTTTAATAAAATTATGTGAGTTAAGCTCAGCAAGACACCACGGAACGCATTTTTGGGCTATAGCCTTAAATATAATATGCGCGAGCTGTTTAAACGTCTCAATAAATTGTTATGAGAAGGTGATAGAAATCAATTTTTTTTAATTGCTTCAGCTGTCACCTATAGGGGTAAAAAATTCGATCCTTTAACCTTAGCACCACCATTGCAAGTTAATTTTGGTTTCCAGTTAAAGTCAAATGTAGATCTCAATCGAGTACTTTTAACAACTCCTCTGGAATTCAACTGCTGGCTGCTGTGTGATGAATAAAGTACAGCTGTATTCTGTTTTACTTACTTTATATGATCAACTGTGTACTTTCATTCGAAATTTAGGTTAATTCGGTACGTATAAAGTAAAAAAGTTCAGTTGAAGTGACATATCACACGCTGTCGAGTCACTTGCTTTTCTGCCTAGACCCAACTGTTTTCTTTTCCTCTATTTAAGCAGGTTAGAATTTTATGGTCACATCGAGTCCTATTCTTTCCTAACTACACTCAGCTGGTCAGAAATCAGGAATCAAAACTCAAAATCAGACACGGAAAAATTTTGAAAATATAATTTTAGTCCGTAAACTATAGGAAGAGTGAATACACAAAAGAAATGCAGCCAACATTTTTTAAAAAGTAATTCTCTAGTCGCAAAATAGAAATACTATACACGGTTATGAAGAAGATATGAAAGCGTCTACCTTACTCAAGAAATGTAATTTCATTGAGGAGAATTAGAGAATAGTTTGATCTTATGATAAAATTGTAAAGATAAGAAATAGTGCTTTATAGTTGGAGACCGATTCTAATATGACAATTATTCGACATTAATTTAATTGGTGATAAAAATGGACATGCTAGAGTGGGACAATTGGATCGAAAACCTTTTTAGACCGAGATGTTATATATTCACAGAAACTGTACGGAGAGCATTAGTGCTTTTGAGGGAAGTTATTAATTGATTAGTATATTTATTTCGAAAGATCTCATTAGTAAAAACATACCAACAATAAGAAAATCATAATTATGAAACTGAATCAACCTGTAGAAAGCCTAAAGAACAATTCTAAGAAACATTCAAGGCGGACTATTAAGAAGACTAAGTTCATATTCAATGGGTAAAAAATCTTTTTTCAAGATATTCCATTTCCAATTTATCCTCAAATTATCTGATTAAAATATGAAGGACTTATCATTAATAGTATTTTGTGCACCAAGACATTTTTTCGTGTTTTGTGTATATAAATTGAATTTTGTAGAAGACAAGATGTAATTGGAGAATATTTAATTTTTAAATCCAAACAGATCCCGTGAAAGCCTTTTATTTCATCCCACCAACAAATAAAACTACGAGCAACCATGTAATTTCGTTTATTTTAGGGAGTTGACTCGATATATTTTCATGTAAAGCTGAACCTGTTGATACATAGCGGAGATTTTGTAAACAGTTTTTTGAAATTTTCTAAGATGTTAGAGTTTAGAGCAAACTTATAACAGTTTCATCAGGATATATTATCTAGTGCTGAAAATTGTTTTTATCCGCTTGAAAAGCTGAAAAAGGCTCAGGAATTGTGCATAGTGGTAAAGAGGAGTCATCATTTCGTACTCGGAAAAGGTACTTATTTCACGAAACAAAATAGATTAAATTCATTTAAAAACTGAAAGGGGCATATCTAAGAAAAAATGCCACTATTATAGCATTATCAAGTTGCAAAACATATTTATGCCCAGAATAAGAGACCTCGAAATTCAAGAGCGCTTTCTTATCTAATGTAATCCTACAATGTCTACGGAATCCAAAATCGTATTTATTTCACTTCAAAATGCTCCAAACTCCACTAAAGGTTACGACATCCAAAATTTTTCCTATAAATATGCACAGTAAAAATTAAATAAACAAGAAATAGAATTTAAATGTGACCAATATTTCAATAAAATACAATGGGGGACGAAAGAGTGTAATTTCATGACTCTGTGCGGAGTCTCTCATTTTTGAAGTTTTACAGTAAGCCCCTCCCGTGAAGAAGGCAACATAAAAGAACGAAGAATTGTAGAGCACTCATTCTCACTGTTAAAGACTGACATATTAATGCTAGATAGTCGCCGCTACATGAAGTATAAACTATTATTATTCATATGTTTCTCAGCATCATATTTAGCATATAATTAGTAAAAAAGGTAAAAAAAGAATTTAAAATTTCGATATAAATAATACTTGGTGATTACATGTGGCGTGACGGAAATTTTTGCCATAAAAAAGCTTTTTCTTCCCATAATATATTAAATTTTTTGGGACCTCTTCAATAGTAGATTTTACGACAGAAATATTCTTTATGAGCAAGAAACGTAGGATAACTGCCTTCCACTAAAATGAAATACGTAATGAGCAGAATAGGCGAGAGAAGAACAACAAATGCATGAAGCACTGATGTAGGTGAGTGTGAGGAGAAGAGAGGCGGCTGTAGATGAGAAGTAAAGGAAAAAAGGGATTAGCTGGACGAGGCATAGTATAGATTCATTACGGTACTCTAATTTATATTCAAATAAAAAGAAAGAAAAAGACGTCAATATGACGGAAAAAAGAAGAAAATGTATGTACTTTTCAATTCGTTTCTAGAGATAAAACCAGTTTTGTCCCTGAGTAAAAGCGAGTAATATCTTGACCATGTTGCATATTTCCTTTTTTAAGCCCTGAAAGCATCTTCAATTGCATCCTTTCAATGGTTTCGGCTCTCTTTCAATTTATAAGTATTTTGTAATGAAATTTGGAAACATAAGAACATATGTTTCTTGAAACACGTATGAAAAATCTATGTTGAAAGTAATTTCCACATTGCTAAACTTCAATATTCTGAACACTGTGAACATTTTACTCCAAATTAATAGTTATCCTTGTGGTTATAAGTACTTGAGTATGAAATTATTACGAATATGAAAACGAGAAGTTTTAAGTAAAAAATAAAAATCTTTATTTATAATCTCATTGATAAATGCTCTTAATTATGAGGTGACATTTTTGCATGTATTTTGCATACTTTACAGTATCAATAGAATCATTGGTTACATTACAAAATGAGTAAAAACTAGTTAGCCATGGTCTGGAGCTTGATTTATTTTAGACATTTGGCTTTAGATCTTATGAAAGTAGTGTTAGATTGATTACTTTTTATCAATATATAAATATAGTGAAAATTCTTGGGAAATTCTCTGTCCTCATAAGTTCTTTTAGGGTCGGTTTTAAAGAATTTGGAAACAAATAAACTTATTCATCTGCTTCTACTTCATTTTAGTTCACTATTAACTATTTGTATGAAACTTTTAACAACCAGGGACCACGGTCAAATACTGAATAGAGATGAACTCCTGGCGCGCTTTGTGTATTGCAAAAGAAGTAATGTTCCTTTCTCATTTTTTCTACAAATGTTCAATGATATTACTCAAAAAGAACGAAATTATATAAAATTTAAGATCATGAAAAAGATAAAGAAGTATATGCTGCGGAAGAACTTATTATTAGCTATATTCATGACTGTGGGAAGTTTCATTCCTCCAAAAAGTCTGTTAATAGTTTGATTAAAGGATTTTGCGTGGAACTCAGGATACAAAAAAAAGCTTCAAGCTCCTCAGGTAAACGAAAGCCTGTCTCAGTAGCCTCGCTTTTGAAGTTAGCATGATTTATGACAATGATGTTAAAAAATCCTTTTTTCACGGTGAAAATTATATAACGGCTTAAATATACTAACATATCAAACAGTGAGTTGAAATAAATTTCTTTCATAACAAAATAGCCAATTTTTTCCCATTTAGATTACAATGGTATCTAAATAAAAAATTCTCGACATTGGTAACGAAATAAGTTGGAAATAATTCGAACGTTTTATAAATATAAATTTCTTAATCCCTTCAATACAGTTGTAGAACTAGAATTATACTGCCTTCATGCTGATTTTTAGTTTTCAAGATTAAATTATAATTTAAAGCGCAGGATCCTCATGTTTTGAATGTTTTTATCACCTACATTTTCACTAGAGCATGTAACTCTTTCATAACAGCTGTATAAACAGTTTAATTATTGAAGGTATCATTGTATAATGGTTTGGCTCGATTTTTTCTGTAGATAATTTAGAATATGTGCTCCACTCATGCTCCAAATAAGAGTTAGGTTTTATCAATGGAACTAGCATAGCAAAGCTGTGAAAGGCTGTCCCAGGCAAAGTCAATATTAAAAACCGAACGTTTTTATAGTTTACATGATTATTTTTATTTTAAAAATTAACTATTAAGGCTTGATTATCGATCATATTTCCGAGAAATGTTTGGTTTTTTAGTGAATGGAAGATGTGGCCTTCTCTGTTCACACAGCTGGAATTGCGTTGCGTGGGAATATTCGTCATTGAGTTACACCAAATAAATTTCCATACAGGGTCAGTTCAAAACCAAAAAAAATGTTTCATGGCATCAATATTTTTAATGAAATTTGACAGTGAAAAATGTTGAATTTACTAATTAATATGATGAAAGCAATACACTTTGGAGGATATTCTGAGATATATTGAGAAAAAGTGTAAATTTCACAGCTTATTAGTTCTCATAGAACATTGGATTAGTTAGTCTCTTTATTGAATTTAGTCATACTCAAAAAACACCCTTTTTATCTGTTTAAGCAATCAATACCAGCAGAAGATCTTAATATTTCTCCATTATTTTGGTTCAAATCTCGGAGTTTACTAAAACGCTTACTGTCCGATTGTTTATTTTGGTAAGACAGGTTTTAACTTTGATGATGAGGTTTTTACGTGCGTGAAGATAGATTGCAGGCTATATCGGAATTATATAGAGTTGAGCGAATGTATACGACAAGTCAGCTGGGAAAATACATTATTATGATTGAATATTTTAAATTCAGGCATTTTGTAATCCCCAAAATTGGTGTGTATGAATTCTACGTTTTTGCGGGATTGAACTTTTTTTATTGTCTCTGAGCGAAATTTTATCAATAATCCTTTTGGGTGGATGTTCTGTTAAGAAAAATGGCGTTGTATAGGTCCAATATCTTGACTAAAGGTAACGCTCATGCGCTTTATTCATTTCCATGTATCTGAAAAGTCAAACTTTCAATTAAAAATACGTGTTCAGTCTGATAATTTACACAATATACTATTCCCAAAATATTTTACTACATTTTGAGGCTAATATTACTTCTGTATAACTTTAAGATTTTCACTTGTTTTGCATTGATTAACAAAACTTTTCACCAACTTAAGAATAACCTTACTTTATATATAGGCATATTTACCCGGGCACTATTTTTCTTGTTGCTGCCTGGATGATTCGAAAATCTTTGATTAGGGAATCAACCGCCTTTGTAAAGAAGGCGGTTGAAGACTCAAAACATGCTTCATTTATAACTACAGCAGAAAGGGTTTGGAGTATTAAGGAAATATGTACTTCTGCTATTTATCGAGATATAGTTATATCTCTTCTTAACAGATAGAAATGTATTGATGTAGCCTTGAAAATTTTGTGCCTGTTCAAAAGACAATTAGTGTATGAGTTTGCGAATTAGCTATTAAAGCATTTGCTCTCAATAACTTCCAATTGAAATCTCTATCCTCGCTACAGAGAAAGAAAGATAGATTCTCTAGCAGCAGGGACTATTACAACGCAGATAACTTAGATTACGTAGAGATGGTAATGAAAAATATAATTTTTGTACTAATTTTGTCTAGTTTCTTCAAGAGTTTACCATGGAATTTTAAAACGATATTTTTCCGAAATATGCTGTTACCGGCTGAGAGAAATAGAATATAGAAAAATATGGCCCATAACTTTATTTATTTCACAGCTTTTTACGAAAAACCAATAGAGTAAAGCTATTCCATATGAATAACTGCCAGAAAAGATGAGAGTAAATTATTTAACTGCCAATTTACTTCAATTCATCTTCATCAGTGACTGCGCTGGCAATGAAGCGCTCTAGGAAGAGTGCTCCAAAAAATGTGAATTATATATGGAAAAGAAGACAGTGAAGCAGGTGAGGATGAAGTTGGATGGCGATAAAGCTGGATGAATAATGCTTTCGTTTTTGAAAAGTAGTACATATGTGTGGAGGAAGCATTGATGAGCTTGTGAATGTCTTTGAAAGCAGAAAATATTGGAACTAGTGGGTTTTACCACCGAAAAAAAAATTATATCTAGACTCTTTTTTGTATGAAGCCACGGAGAATTAAAAATATTAGAAATCATTATATTGAAGCCTTTTTATACTTTTTTTCAAATGAAATAGTATAGAAGAAACCAAATAGCATTACACGCTTTGGGAAAACAAAGCAGTTTATTAAATTTCACTTTGCTTCTCTTGAGCGTCTAAAGTGCTCTTATTAACAGCGTTTAGAAAGAAAACGTGTACTATTATCATGATATAGATGATTTTGAACGTGATTCATGGCCTTGTGAAGGAGGTCTTTTCTACTTGAAAAATAAGCTTTCGTTCAAATTTATTCATGCTGAAACAAAGGACTGGTGTTACTTGATATGGAAAAAGCATCCTCTGATAAAGATCATACCATAACCCACATCTCCAGCGAAGGTTTTACAACGAAAAGGCTACTCATTCCAATGAGTGTGCTCCTATAGCTTTCAACTCAATTTAAGATTTTCAATGAGAGCCTACTAATTCGATTTGATATCCTTGAATGATAAATTTTCGTTGCTGATGTCATTCTGCAGATTTTTACGTTTTAACTGTTTTTTTCGGGATATGAGTTCTACTTTTCCCTAATGGGTGAGCTTTTTGTCTTTGTGAGCTCTAGTTTGATAAATAAAGAGTAGATATTATCTGATCACTATCAATTTCCCTGAAATATCATTTGTCATTCGAGAAGTCAATAAGGATCCGTTTCAAGTACTCTGTATAACGCCAGTATCCCACAGGTGTAGCTTACCTTAAAGTGCGAAAGGATTTACAGTAAGCATATGAATACTCTGTCTTTCACATAATTACCGAGAACACAAATATCATCACAAAATAAGGTACAGAAAACGAGGATAGTTTACATTGTACTTTGTGAAACTTCGCATGTGATGACATATCTTCGCAATAGGAGCCTTTTAAGTTGATACTACTAATCTTCTCGGATATTTATTTATATTTAGTGAGTTATCTAGGAGGCTTATCCTCAGGGTAGCCAAAAAGCCTGATCTCGAGGTATTTAGAGAACTGCAGTTACCAGTCGAACCTAATGACGCGAAAACCAATCCCTTAGGAAACGGATCACGTCCTCGAACCACATTATTCCGGTGGTAATCATAAATTCTATATTATACTCAAAACTTCTTTACAGGACCTTGCGTCTAGCTCCTATTAAGTAGATAGTAACATACGAAGAACCACAAACGCTCTTTGGAGGGGTTTTATGTTTTCAACGCCAAGTATTACTATCCCATCCACTGTACTTTTCTCAGAAAAGGAACTATTTGAAAATATGTTGACGGACGCATTCCACTAGGAAAGTTAAGAGATAATTAATCCTGCTGGGTATTCCAATAGATAGGTGTTTCACGCTTCTATATCACTCTCAGGCGCTAAAGTTGGCGTTCTTTCACCCATGCCCTGGATTTCTACTTCGAGTTTGGAACCTCGGGAAGTGTCCGTGTGTATTCTATATTGCTACTAAGTTCACTTGCGAACATTAGCACGCCATGCCAGAGAGTAATTTTCTTGGAAGACTTGATATAAACGGTGATCACTTCGGTTATTGCTTGCAGGGAACCTACAGGATCAAGCGATATAATATACAAGTCGCACATATTGTAATAGACCTCTTCAGGGTCGCTCGTCATCCTGTCGTAGAGCCGCGCCATAGCCCCCACCACAAAGGGCTTTACATTCAATAAATAGGAGGCAATGGAAGATCTAACATTGTGGAGTTTGTTTCACCAAAATCCCCTCCAACCCGTTATCCCCTCTAAATGCGGCGCAAAATCCGAAGCAGAGGGGATTTCTTTGCTAAATCGCAACGTCTACCAGAAGCTGACTATTTGTTGTACCAATCACCAGTCTCGGAGTTTGGCACCCGAATGCAGACGCGGTGCTGCTTGACGTGGCAAGGAAAGTCATGAGGGAAATAGAGACATACAGAAAAATCCGTAGATAATTGATAAAATTCCAAGCTGTGGCGTCCATCATGGTCAATGAGGTCTGCATGATTGTTGGTCTCAGGTTGAATTTTTTTGGGAGTGTAATTAAGCTCTTATTACTTTTTTGAGTAAGAAATTTTGGATCAATTGTGTTTTACAGGGTAAAAATGCATCAAATGAAGAGAGAACTGCGAGATACACGGGATGAGAGTTTTTGCCGGTGACAAAGGTTAGTTAGTAGACGTTCACGGACAAGGAAAAGGATTGGTAGCGAAAGTAGAGGTGTTGTTCTCGTAGCTAGTTCTGAAAAAAAAGCTCTTTAATCTCGCTTTGAGGCTAGGAGGCTAATCAAATGGTTTCAATTCGAGTTTAAATTGCAATGTTCTACCCTCTCATGAAGGAAGCAATGTATTCAGCTCGTATTAATTTTTTCCGAACTGAAATCTCTACATAATTTCAAAAAGCGTAAAAACACAGGAAAATGCTTCATATGTGTGCGTCTAATTTAAAAGAATGTATTTGACAGAAAATAAAAGCGTTTTCTTCACACTCTTCGACCTCTTCATCAGAAGAAGAAATACATACCTATTTAGTCCCCACAAATACCGGTGACCTGCTCTCGATTTACTACACATCCTTGTGAGAAATTCAGCTCACCTATTTTTATTCCGACCAGATTCATGCTTTGGACGATCAGGGCCATATAACCCGTTCATTATCCCCCGATGTTATCAATTCTACCCTATTCTCTTCATGGTCAGACTTCTCTAACTCTTCTTACTCATTCTCTGCCTCGTCTTGGGCTTCTTCCTTTCTAGCCCGTAGACCCAGAGACACCAACACTTCGAAGCACTCCTCCGACTTACCCTACTTTTCTTCCAATTCCCATCCCGCCGCGTCCTGTGCCACCTTTTCTACTGGATATCGAACTGTAAGCTACCTCCTGCGCTTTCTTGTTCGGAGACGGACGTATTACTCCACTTCGGTTGACCTTGAAGGGATTAGAGAGGAGACTATGATGTGCGGAGAATGAAAGATTTGGGAAAAAGGCGCGAAATGGAAATTCCGTGCATAATTACTTTCGGTGAGGTCTAAATTGTCGAGTCACTGTTTCCAAAGTGCCGTGTATATATATTTTTGCCACAACGGTGGGTCTAAATGGCAATAACAGGATCAGATGGAGAGGCTTTCTGAATCAAAAAATGAACTCAAATATTCTTAAGAGAAAATTGATGAAATTGTCTTTCAAAGGATAAATTACGGCGAAAATTGCAGGTATAAATCTTGATTATTGTAATATATCCTTAGGATCGACAAAAACCAAAACTCCTGAGAAGACAAAAAGAATCGCTCTAAGCGATGGAGATAGTTGTAAAGGGGGGAAACTTGGGGTGATTCTAATCTATGAAAAATATGGTCAGCTGTTCCCTGAGGGATGTCGAGATGTTGCTAAAGGCTTGCAATGTAAAGGATTGGCGGGAAGCCGACAAAACGCTAGAAACGGGCTGAAGGCCGGCCAACAGGCACGCCGCATTGGACATCGCTACCGCTGCGACATGACGCTGCGTTAAGACATGTTTGACCTTTGCGTAAGTTTCCCCTTGCCGTCGTAGCGCCGTTGCGTGCGACGTCGGGTAACAACGGTTAACAATTGACGCCGTGGCCCCAGCCGAACCCAGCCTCTCCAAAAACAACTTCCAAACATCCGCACGAATTTCAACTATCCACAATATGGGACCATCGTAGTACCGCGGGCCATCGCTGGTGATATTCCCCTCTTTATTCAGACATAGGGGCAGCCCACCTGATTCTAGATCGACACGGCAAAGAGAAGCTCTTTGTGGTACCCGGAACGCTCACTATTTCCCCGCATTGCAACTTCTCTTCCCTTTCCGATGCTCAGAGCTCCCTCCACTGACGTCCTTTCGTCTTTCATTTTCAAGAAGTAAGGCTGCCCAGAGAGCCCGGCGACACGAATCAATTCCTTCTCAGATCTGCGGGAGCTGCTCGTTGCCTTCCACGATCCAAAGATATACTATCACTTGATTCGCCACTGCGCTGGGGCTTGTCGCTTCCTCTATAGGTCCTTCAATGTATCCAGTCGCATCTCACAATTTCTGGAGCCGAGACAGTCGACTCCGTACTGCGGTGGTTGTTTGAAGATTCACATGGTGCTATGTGTCGGAATGTTGGCAGCTTGCTTTGATACCCCACCACACGAGATCTGTAGGCCTCACCTTGACTTCCCTTCTGGTCGATATATGCTACGCCGCATCGTTGTTTTCATGCAATTCCGTGCTCCACGTTTTTTTGTCAAACTCTGTTCCCCATGTACCTGCTCCTTCATCAGCCCCTCCAGCATGCAACAAACGTCTAAGCCGTACCGTCCTACCTCCGATTATCTGCTTTCGACGACTTGCTCAAAGGCTCCGCAGAAACCGTTCATCGTGAAATTCAGCGATTGGCCAAGGATGCCGGCATAGACAATATCCCAAATTCCTCCATTCCTCTACTATCTGCAAAACCGGGTCCGTAAAATTTCATAGGGCAAATGGATTCTGTTTTTGGTCCGCGCGTGACCCAGCTGATCTCCACTTTATCGCAAAGCTAGCGCGGCATCCATATCGCACAGGGAGTGTGGTGCGCGATGATTTCTTTCCTTCTTAAGCCCTCCATCATCTGCGGAGAAGATTTAGGTTCTTCTCCGGAGCCGAGGATTGCTCATTCTGTGAAAGTTCTCAACGCCAAATCGCTGCTTTCGTTGATGTTCTAGGCTTTAACGCTACCGTTTATCCTTACGCAGACAGTTCTTTCCAAGGCCATGAAATGCCACGCGATCGTCTCATTCCAAAGCTTATCGGCCTCTTGATTGCTCCACGCCCAATTAGATATTGGGAATTTCACCTTGATAAAGCCTCTCGTAAGGGAATCAGTCCAACTGATGAAACCCATCGATGGATGCTAATTCTCAACTTTTTAGTTCAGTAGCGAACCGAGATTGGGATCAAACGCAGAAAACTGCACCCCCATGAGCTCTGATAGGTACGTTTTGTACTGAAACATTGCCTATTCTCTCATAAGCCCCTGCCACTGTGTCTATGGGAGTTTGTATTCAAAAATGAATTAAATTGCAATTCTGCATTTCTTCACGAGAAGTCTGATAGGGGAAAATGACATAAACGGAAAACGAAAGCGCCGACTGTAGGGGATAAAAATTGCGGAAACTGACTAAAGTGCTACGTTAAAAGATAACGGACAAGGGCATTGAGTGGTAGCAGAAGAAGAGTTACTGATATACTAACCAAATATAAAGGGGAATCTTCTACCACTTCGAATAGAAGCCAGGGAGTTCATTGAATATTTGTGTTTGGAAGTTAACTCTCAATTTGCCTATCAAATCATAAAGGAAGCAGTTTGATCTCCTTGTATGGACTATTTCTAAAATTAAAATATCAATGAAACTACTAAGGGCACCAAAAAAAAGAAGGAAACCCCTTGACGTGGACTCAGTGATTTCGAAAAAAGATATTTAAAAGCTACATAGATATATTCCTCAAATTTTTCTTCATCTAGATAAGGACCGAGCATTTTCCCCGAAACGTTATTAGTACTCATGTAGTCTCTGGAAATATTCCTGAACTGGTAATGGTTTTTATCATTCCCTGCGAGAAATCTAACTCATCTAATGCCCCTTCAAGCAGACTTTTGGTCAGATTCGTCCCCCACCCCGCCACTTTCTGTGCCTCGATCTCTACCAGGTGACGAGAAAAGGGCTCCACCAGGGCCTTCCTTCCTGTTTCGGCGACAGAGATAGTACTCCACGCAGGTTGCAGCGAAGGAAATAAAGAGGAGAGATTGATGGGACGATGATAACGAGAATTGATAATGGGGAGATAAGGGAATAGTAAGTGTATAGCAATGCCGAGGAAGGTGTGAGTTGTCAATTTTTTTGTTTTTAGATGGTCGTGAATGGATTTTAGGCAGCTACAAACAGCTTCAAGTAACTTGAGAAGGTTCAGCCTGTCAGGAATGCTGAATCAAAAAGTAGACGACAATTGGTCTTGTAGTGGGGAATAGGGAAAACCACATTTGAATCGATGATATATAGCGAAAATGACGTGCAGAAATGTTGATTACGGAAAAAGATATTTATATTCCAAGACGATCAGTTAAACTAAGAAGATTTAAAAAATCACTTTCAAAGGAGAAAATAGACGCACATAAAAAGAGAAATGAAAAACGAAAAACGAATAAAAAGTGTAAATTTCGCCTCGTAAGAATGAGAGGAAATTCCAGTAAGAAATAAATCAAGATACAATGAAGGGAGAAAATAATGAGAAATGACCTATGTCCGTAAATAGAATATTTTTACTTTTTCGCTAAGTACGCCACCTCGCTCTAATCGGACGTCCAACCTTTTCATTATTTTTATGCTTCTTCTTCCTATTTACTTAGTCTATTGAAGAAGACGATGACCAATATAGTCCTCAAAGAATTATGTTTTGGCCACGGATACCTATTTTCATTTCATGGCTTCTCATATATCGGCTTGATGATACCAAGGTGTGGCAGAACAAATTATTCCTCATTCACAGCTCCGAATTTTTTAATAGTAAAAAACATATACGGTACGCGAATGCATTCATAAATTCTTGGAGGGAGGAATGCGTAAAGGAATAGAATACAAACATTAACAGGAATGCATCGTCTTATGACAAGTGCTTTCTGTTTAGGCACCGGAAACAGAGTCAATTGATCAACATGAAATAAAAAGATTTGAGTGTTGTTCTCTTCCTCTATGGAATTGTGAGTCCTTTCGCACTGACTATGTGTTTTGTATAGTTGTAAAATGATATTATATATGAAGGAGTAGAATTATCAACTGAAAGTATTTTTACCAGAACTCTAGCGGTGCTGGTACCGACACTAAGCTCCCTCTGAAGACGTCCACAGTCCCTTCTCAGATATTGGAGCCTTCTTAAACCCGCTTTCCGGCCATCATTACTTCCTGAGAGGAATCTCACACAATCTGTGAGTTCCTAATATGCGGGGTGCGGAACAATCGGATCTCACAGCGGGTAGGGTTCCAAACGACAATCAATGTCTGGCGGCATTTCATAGCCACAAATGGCCAAGTATAAGTGTTTTCCGAACTCCGTTCAAGTATGTATGCAACATTTCTTCAGTTTCGCCCTGAAAAGATTAAAGACTCTTAAATGTAAACTGTGATTACTTTTGGAAAGAATTAGACCAATCAAAAGTTCAAAAACAAATGCTTTGTTGATGAAAATATACGGAATAACGTGAGTTTTGGCACCTTTTTTCGTCAATAAACCAATCTGTTCCCCTGCTCACCTCCCGCAAATTCTACGCATCATGGAATTTTTAGCTAGTAAATTCCTTGGTATTTTGAAGGTTCCAACCATGCAAAGATGTTCGGATCTTTCATTATACGAAATAAGGCATCATGCATAGATAGCCCTTCTCGATCTCTTTCCAGAGCTTGAGTAGAGCTCCTAATGTGAGCGCCTTTCCTTTGTTATAATAAAGTGATTAAAATACTACGTAGGAAAGAGGGCGACGTAATAGTGTGCTTTAAAGCCTTACCGTTAATGACCAGAAACCTTCGACAAGACAGCGAACTTCCGCTAGTATTCTGTTGAAACTTTACCTTGGCTCCCTCTGCTCACCCAGTTGCACCTCCAGTTTTTGGGAGCCAAAAGTTCTATGTTTCGTCCTTTAAAATACGTTTTAGTAGATTAATCATCTATTCGCACCATTCTAGTGGCCTTTACGTACATCACCTCGGGCGCAGTGCGCCATTCGGCTCCTTTTTTACGGTTACAGCCGTGCATTAACTTTGTTGCATTAACTTTGTTACAGCTTAACGTTTACGCGATTTCGTTTTCCGATAGGGTCCTCGAGATAGCCCTTTTAGATGACCCAACCATTTTTAGTGCCTTCCAGCGAGACATTGTGGAATAGTCCAAAACCTCTTTGCATCTGATTCTGTTTTTTTGTCATGAATTTGATGAGCTATGTAGCATTTAAGCAAAGTGCATTTTCTGAAATGGTTCTTCTAGGAATGCAACCCGGCTCAATTATTTCTTTTCTTATAGATTCAATAACCAAGTCGGCGTTTTTGTCTATAGCAGGCACTGCGGATGGACATCTCATCAGGTGTCCAACACCTAAGACAATATCTTTGTCCCATAAAATATTTTTTGAATGGACCGACGAATTTCAGAAAGAATGTCTAAAATGTCTCGGTAACAGAAATATTGATATTTTACTATACTTTTTTCACTAAACTGATATTTTGAAAAACATCGACACATTTCACAGAGTTATAGATATATCTGTGCATTTCAAGCAACCAGAAACAATCCTTGATAATGTTATCGTTATACTAGCGCTCTTATCACCAATGTCATCATAATTGGTACCCGCAATCTCAATTTCGTTCCCAGTAGAAGACACTAGGGGGGGGTCCGCTTTTTTCAATTGAAGTGTTTTTTTCAAACCGAGAATAAGTTCTAGTCTTATCACTTAGTCCTTGTGTTCCACACCCATTTCTTTATTATTGAGCCCCGTTAAAAATCGAAGAGGGGTTCCATTAGGCTTGAAAGTCAGCCGGTCCTGCCGTATCAACTAAGGTTAATTCAGAACTAATTTAATTGCTTATTCGATGATTTCTATTTGATCCTTGGATCTAGAAAAGAGATCCTGCTTGCTGGATAATGCTTTCTTTTCTGTAATTAATTTCGAATTGATATTCCGCGAATAAGGCCAGCAATAGCCCCAATTGGTTGTAAAGATTTCTCTTCCTGAACGAGGCTTTCTGGGACTGGTGGTGTGTTATCAACTCAAATGTTTCTAGAGAAAACGTTAGATACGGAATTTTCTCAGAGGAGACACGACAGCCAGGACCTATTTCTCCCATACGGTATACCTTACTTCGTTACAATTAATTGATTGACTCGAAATATTTACTGCGTTAATTTTTGAGGTCAACATTATTCTGAGACCGCAAAGTGTAGACATAGTGCCCCAACGCATCTGTTCAAAAGACGAACAGCTCTTTTAAGTCCGGGAAAAAGAATATTGTTGACTTCGCAAAGCTTTTATTTCAGATATACGAAATCGTGCTGCATTTCTTGGTCCCACTTGAACTTTGCATGCTTTGACTATGGTATTTATCAAATATCGGCATTTTTCACAAAACCCTGAAAACCGTTCATATTACAACAAAAGGCTAGGGAAACTACTCAGCAATGTTTCTGACGCACGAAAGGAAGTCTTTTTGTTCCTGTAGATCATTTATGGATCAAAATAGTATATTTGCGGTCCAACACATGACCAAATCCCTTAATAGAGTTTTTGGTGGGGAAGAATTCATTTATTTGGAATATCAAATTTTACTGCGATATACGTTCCGTTACTCGCCTGATATGGTCCATTTGTACTAAAAAGGTCTCTAAGGTCTCTGAAAATATAATCACCTTCTATATACACTCATGCAGATTAGATCTTACTAAATGCTTCCCTGGAATCCTTTTTAAGATTGCCTGGAGGGTTTTCGCTGCCTTCATCGGGTTGAACAGCATAACGTAGAACCGAAAATTCCCTAGCTTACTGATGAACGTGGTCATAGCTTTAGAATTTTTGGACTCGGGGACTTCCCACTATCTTGTTTAAAAGTTAATTGACGTGAACTGCCGCCCTTTTTCATGTTCACTAATATGTCCTACAATTTTGGGAGACGTAATCGATCTGGAACCATCTTTTGGTTACGTAGGTGATAATGGACACAAACATCAACTTTTGAACCTTTTTTAGGGACTGTCATTACCGAAAAAGACTAATTTGATTCCTTCTTTTTGCCTATTAAATTTTGTAGCATAATTTTGATTGTATATTGAATTATTATGCTTTACTTCGGTGGTTGACATTGTCCCCTGTGTTAAAACGGCCCACCAGTAGTCAGGTAGAATATATGCATGAAATGGAGTTTGAAAATTTAGATATCTCATGTATTCCTTCGTTCAGAGTGAGCACTGCGGCTTTTTTGCGCTTAAAGGAGAGGAAGTTGCCTCACGTTTTCTTCGGTGATCTCCATTTTCTTGATTTGCTCAACACCTTTGTGATGCCTGCAGTGCAATGCGCGGTGCGCAGTTCTTCCCGCCTGGGAACGCAACACCGTCAAGCAATGAGAAACCCAAAACACCCACGCTAAGACCCACAGGGGGTTCGCTGTCCATTTTTCTTTTTTAAGTACACTGCGGTGCAGTAGCATAGATCGTCAACGGCGAGTAGAAATGGGGTTGGAAGAGCTGGGGTAGTTCTTTGGACGGCTGGACGGTATACTTGTCCTTCGGGTTTTAAGGCCGGACCGTGGTCCGTGTAATGCTAGAACCTTGTTATGGATAGATTTCAAAGAAACGTAGAAACTAGGGGTGTACCAACAGACAAAAAAGAGGTAATAACGAGTTAGCAGTGTTGAATATCTCCTTTGGAGATATGGATGTTGTCACGAACGACAACCTTGAAGTTTCTATTTGTATATAGATGTCGGAGTCCGGGGCGCCAAGTGTGAGTAAATATCACAAATACACAATAAAAGTGGTATTAAAATGTTGAATGGAGAGGGGTGAAATATAAAGGGGGACCTGGGCGGATAAACGTGGCTATAGCCAAAGTTGCCGTTGGAAAGATTTCTACAAAGGCGGAAGTTGAGAGTCAAGTTCAGAGCCAACACCGGGGTGGCTGTTTAGTCTGGGGCTCTAGTGGCCAGGTAGGTATTAATACTACTTAACTAGGTTAGGGTTATCTACGACGGTGGGGTGAATGCAGTTAGGGAGATCCAAATTAGAGATAAATAAATTCGACACTTGGCCCAATAGGGGCCTTTCACCTGCGAAAATACCAGGTTTACTTTGCGAGCCGAGTGGTTCAGATTGCGAGCCCTCAGGCCCCATCGGGTGAGTATACAGTACCAGGAATAATATTGGGCGAAAAAAGAAAATTGTCCTTACTGTGACGTACAGTTCCTGCTGGTTAGCAGTGAATCAGATCAAAAAAAGATCACCAAAATTAGCTCTGCCGATGGCAGAACAGTGTGGGTGCCAACTTCACTACAATGCCATTGACCAATTCTGGGTAAAGTTATTTGTTGGAGGCAGTTTGCGAATTATCATCTGTCGCCACGTCACTTTTTCCAAACGCGTAGTACTTAAATGTAGTTATGCGTTAAGAAACCACCTTTTCCCCCATCTTCTGCTATATTGCAGCATTCTTTGATACCTAAGTTTACGCACTTGTATGCTTCAACTGGGCACGTAGTCTTATCGCCGCCTTGACGGTAGCCAAATCTGGATTACCCCGAGCGAAATTTCAAATTTTTCTTCGCCTGATTCTATTAGTTCTTTTCCCACCAAAACTTCAGATTCTTCACTATCATAAGCAAAGGTGGGATGTATACTATTGATTGTGTTTTTTATCCAAAAATTAGACTTTTTATAATTCGGAGGGAATTTTATTTGTTTTCCATCCGTTTAGACTGAACATTTTTGATATTCAGATCCAAATAGCTTTCCAATAGCTCAATGTTTGGGCCTCCTACGATTTATTCAAGGGTTATTTCTTGCATTCGGAGGATTTACAAACCTATTTTTACTCTTTCGATCAGTGCTGGTAGTATTTTGTCAATAATTCACAGTAATAAACGTACGCATACGCGACTAATACCTTTCTAGCCGTGGGGATGGTGTTGAGCCCCAGTTCTACAACCAATTCTACTCATATGATATCCCGAACGCCTGCGGTTCAAAAAATGCCTATAACATTGCTAATACTACTGCAATACGGAATCAGTTTTGATATCCGGTGACAGAAACAACCACCGAGACCTTATTGGGCCCTTTCTCCTTTTTTCACCCAGACTCTAACATCTTCTTCAACTCTCTTTTTCCGTTTTCATTATTCTTTCTCAGCAACTTCCCTAATATCATACTGGGCGAAGATGTAGCAAGTTTGGATAGTAGGTTTTATTCACCGACATATACCAACGCATCTCTAGCCTCATAACGCATTTTTCGCATCTTCCCGTTTTTCTTCGTCTTCGTAACTGGAGACACCCTTTGGACTACCAAGTGAGCCCGTTTCTTTGGGAGTAGCTATGGCTCTGGTATCAAGGATAATGATTCTTGACCTACACTTGGTTATTTCGATATCACTTTTACTTTAGCGTATCTACTAGTAACGAGAGTCGAAAAACTTCCTTTCCGTAACAGGGTCTTTCTATTGTCCACTTTTTAAAGCTTTAAATAGGGACTGGATTTTATTCTCGCTTCCGGTATTACATCTTGATGTCCATTCTTCGACCACTAACGACTTCCATGCTGGCTTGCTGTCTAGTCGTTCCTAGTCGATACAATGAAGTTCTCAAGTCTTAAATTTTTCGTTTCCAAGCTATTGTTTTCGAATTGTCTCTCTATATTTATCCTCCTGATTCCTGACATCACTTGGAACATACTTTCACTATGATTCTCCCTTGATAGGCCTGTATTAATTATACTAGTACTCTAAGATTAATTTTTTTGCAAAGCTATTCCCTTGATGGGAACCCAAAGAATGCAAGGAATTCGATTTTCAAAATAATGCGGAGCAGTGTCCTTAATATCACTACACTTGTAAGGTCGTTTGATGATAGAGAATTCCGTTAGGTGCTTGTCAACTGCAGTGGCTCTGAGGAGCATTCCTTACTTTTCTTTGCCATTGAACCCTGATTTCTCGAACAATCCGCACACCAGAATCAGTAAAGCTAACAAATCCTGTACATGTAAAAGGGAATCAATTTTATCTCCCTTACGTATTGCTCAAAACATCACGCACATATTTTGTTAATTTTATAGCCATTTTCATTCAAGAACGATCCAATTGTGAAACTTTTTCTCCGTTTCGCAATGTTGTTACCAGGAAGATCTTCAAAACAACTTGCAGTCCACCTTTCGTAGTTTTTACCTCTCAATAAAACATTTACGTGCTTACAAATTAATTCTTCTTCAACTTCTACTCCACCATCCTTGAATTGCAAGTTACAATTACCTGTATCCTTCATGGAAAAATCTTATAGTAAATTAGCATGGTACTAGGCCTAAAGATAAACCTCCAAGTATCGCTTTACAGTAGCAATACCCCCCAGAAGAGTACCAATTAACAGAAGGAAAACGGTTTCGATGGCAAAAGGAATCGCCAACTACCCAGCATGTGAGTCATTTCAGACGACGAAGGTGCCACAGTAGACGTTAGCGGAAAACGGCTAGGAGTGTTATTGAAAAAAAATTGTTGCTCTGGTAAGAAATCAAAGCGCTCCCTACAATACCGTCTTGCTCCTCCGACGCAGTCCTCTTCGCGTCTAGTGCGTTTACATTTAACAAACTACGAGATGCAAGATCCATCAGTCGCTTCCTTTCTCGTCGACAGATTTATTTCTCTCTGTCGGATGGGACCGCAGGGAATAGAGGAACGACGGTGGTAGAGCGAGGATGACTGGTTTTGTAAATGGGGTGATAGAAGGGTAATGTATACATATTGGCTGTAACAATGGTTATAATTGTTGCTTTTTTTGTTTCTGGATGACTGCGGACTATTTTCAGCTCTCAGTATGTGGATTTAATCATTGTCAACAGGCTGAGATTAGAAGTCCATATGAATCAAAAAGTGTGCTTAAATTATTCTTGTGATGGGAATTATTGAGAATCGTTTAAAATTTACTATTTGTAAAGAAATTTACGAATACAAATTATGATTATGGAAAAGATTTTTAGTGTCAAAGAAAATAGAAAACCTAGAATACGAAAACAATCACTACTAAAAAAATGGGGACACAGGTGTATCTAAAAAGAGAAAGAGGAAAAAAGGGTATGAAGAAGCTCGATTTTCGTCTTGGAAAAGAAAAAATAATTTGTAGGAGGAAGACTTAGGAGAAAGAACTTTTGCCGGTAAATAGAACACCTTCAGTTTCTCTTATGACAAGCTTCATATGGATTTAAGCCTCACCTATTTCAATATGTACGCCTCAGCTAGCCTAAGGAAGAAGCCGGAGCTGCATCGAGTTTCTGAAACCGTTGCCTCCTAGAAGGCTACTAATCCTACTTCGTAGCGTCAATGGTTTCTCTTTGTTCTCAGCTCGCTGCTGCAACAACTGGTTTCGATGGATTTCAACCGCCGGAGGTTGATATGGGTAAATAGTTGGGAAAAGAGATACTTAGAACCAACTACCCCAAGCAGGAGGTGTTGCAAATGACAAAAGTGCTACCGTGAAATAGTTACAGGAAAACAAAAATGAGTTGATAATGAGGACAGTTGAGAGGGTTACAAGCAAGTATAGAAGGAGCAGATTATACCACTGATGCTCTGCGACCAGCGTAGGAAAATGTTTTCTTCGGTCTGACCCTGACTCTCAACTTCCTAGTACTGGGGATTTGACTTGAATTTGTCTGCCAACTTGCTTCACCTTCACAACAGGAAGCAGTTTACTCAGCTGACATAGACTTTTTGGCTAACCCTAAAGTCTCAAAGAAACATACTAAGAACCATAAAATGCATCAAATTGAATCGTGTGAACGAAAAAGACTAAGCGAAGATACTATCAGGATAAATGTCTAGATTCGTTCCGAAATATCTTAGTCCTTTATATCGGATCCAAACAGTTCCCCCCAAATATCCATTCCACCCAGGCAGTCCACACAAATATCTGCGAACGGCTTAGAATTCTCCATTGCCTCCTGCGAAATATCTAGACCACTGAGGAAGCCCCCACCCGGTTCCAGAGTCGGGACCACCTAGTTCATATTTTCCGGCCCCTTCCCCACTAATCCAGCACTTTCCATGTCTCCCTCCCCCTCATCTTTCTCATCGTCCTCTTCACTCCTTTCTTTATCTTCGTCAGAAGAGTCAGAGATCACAATTACTCCTTCAATCTCCCCTTCGTTCTACATGGGAGCCCCCCACCGTTATACACTAGTGGCTCCCACGGGTCCACCCAGTCCTCCTCTTCACCATTTTCTTCCCCTCTTCCTCCTCTTCCTCTAACTACTCTTCTCCCTCCTCCTCCTCTACCTCTTCACCCTGCTCGAAGAAGTTACGGCGGACCCACTCCTGAACTCGTTCCCGGTCCAACCTTCTACAGTAATCATCGTGGTCGGTAGGACCATTTTCCATCAGGGCCAAAGTGTTGAGTGGACGACGGCCTCGGGATGACTTGGTGATGGTGAGGGAAGGGTGGAGTTTGGTCATGTTAAGGGTGAAAAAAATGGAGTGAGCCGATGGGGTAGTTGATGGCGGGGTGGTTGCCTCAACGACGTCGATTTCGAACTTTAAATACTGCGACGTCTTCGAAAAGTATGACGACCTTGGACGTGTACAGTAATGTCATCTATTAATGTGACCGTGTCTAAAAATAAAAAACCAGCCCATGATTTTACCACACTCATCCAAATTAAGGATATCTTACAAATTTAGAAACCGTAAAAATATCTTCCAAATTCCGATACTTTATCCAAATATTTTCTTCTTCTAGATTTTTTTCGTGTGCGAATTTTGCGCACATCAGAGGTTGTAACTCGAAGTTTGCTTATACCAAATTACTCATATGCGTTCAAATATTCGAACAACGGGGAAATGTTTCGTGGTTTTACTCGTGGAAGATATATTTCGAAAAAGTCTGTTTCTTCTTTGTCTTCTGACCGCGCAAAGGACTGCTCTTCATCCTTGACAAGCGGTGCTTGGCGATGGAAGATAGCTTTTCTTCCAAGGTCTCCCGGCTCATCCCAGACAGCTCCGGAGCAACGCTGCTGTCTGTGGGCGGACCGACCTCGGCCATGCCGTACTTGTCTTCTGCAAATAAAACTTCCCCCCTGGTACGGAATTTTCACGCCTTTCTTGAGTTATTAATGCCCCAAAGTTGACACTTTATGCCTTATGCCCCACTGCTGCTCACCCGCTCGAAATATACGATGGATGGCCTACTGTTTTGGCCACCTTCGCCCCCTCCGCCATCTTCGCAATGACTGATGTGGATCCCAGTGGCCTGGGAGCCCAGTATTGGCTTGCCCTTATGAATGGATACGACGCGACATTAAATGGTCGTTGTCACCACTCCAGGCCAATCTGCCTAACATCCTTACCAAGTTATACTCCTCACAAAATCCTTGACCTTTAACCTTACCCCCCGTACGTACCCATCAGGATGTCTTTCACAACTCCATCCTGAGGCCTAAATACTTCTGTAAATCCTCTTTCCATACGTAAAGGCATTCACCCTCGTCTTCATCAATCTGGTTTGTGTAGCCGCCAATGCGTGAAGGGACAATTCTACATACCGTTGCTTCCTGCACCTTCGTATAGCCCGCAACACCGTCCTTCATCGAGTCCTGCGCGGTGAGGGCTGCTGCCAGCTTTGTAAAGCTCAATGGACAGCGCTCGGTTCCAGAATTTAGCGGGACTACAAAGGAGCCGAATGGAAAATTCTTTTTACTGAAGCTTTTCGGGTGCAAAAAGGCCTAATTTAAATTGACGTAATAGTACCTTCCTATCTTTGTGCCAGACTCCAACTCGCTGCGCAGCTCTTGCCACGCTGTAGCTCTTTTTGTCGACGCTCGCTATGGAAAGGCAACTAAGTCCCTTCGGATAGCACCGCTTACGGATGTGAACAAGCCGCATTAACTAACCCACTCAACAGAGTTGACCTCCCTTTAATCTTGCATTAGCTCCCTGCTCTTGTCCTGCCATCTGCCTATTCGAGAGCGTGATTTATAGTAGAACGCAACGACAAAAGTTGCTTGTAGTAGGCAATAAGACACAGAAATAGCTATTGCGCATGATACACGGCTGAAAACCCCGATTTATTCCATCCGTTGCTTAGCTGCTAAGCAGAAATTTTAATGTTAGTGTAGAATAGGGCTCTAGGAATGAAACAAGATGAGCTTTCAGATTGTTTAGACACTAATTGGAAAATTTACGTTGAAGATTCGCTCGGAAAGGAGGAACTAGGCGCGAAAAACGACAGCGAAGAGGTGAAGGAGTGAAGTGAGGGTCGAGAGCGATGCCAAGTTGTAGTGTTCTGGTGCCCCGAAGTCCATTGACTTTACTTTGCAAAATTCCTTTACGCAACGTCGAAGAGTATTTTGACTTGTTGGCGGTGATAAGTAGCAAATTTGGCGTCATGAAACCATCAATGGCAGATATGAGTAAAGAGAGCTGGGTGCTATTCCAGCAGACATTTAGATCATCTCGTTCATCGTCTGGAAAAAACTGAAAATCAGACTTATCAACCTGTTTGGTTCACTGAACTTCAAGTAGGCTTCATTTTTACATGTCTCTACCAATGTGAATGTCGAAAAGTACTATATAAGCTCAAATAATCGAAGACTAGAACAGTAGATTTTCAGTGTCGGGCAGCATACTGTTGTTCTTTCTTAAGATCTAACCATTTATTCGTTGGATCGCGGAGGAGACAAATACCGTCATGATTTATTGGTACGCGGACGACTGAGTTCTCATCGGAAATATTAATGGTCATCAGCGAGCTTTCATACTGCTGCGGCAAGATGATCCCGCTTATAAGCTCCTCCTCACCGAACGGATATCTCGCATTTTCTGGCCGCATATATATCAGCCAGAACGGTCAGAGTTCTTCGCAGAAGCCCTCTTCACTAAGTTCTCCCTGGACTTCCTAGCTCCTTTTTTGCTGCTTGGAATCCAATATTCATGGTAAATTTTCTTCAGGCTAAGGTATACGGGTTTGGTAACACTCTAAGGATGCTACCCCATATCAATGACCAAAGCAATGGCTGCCACATGAACAAGCTCTACGCCTCGGCATGCCTCCTCGCGCATGTGTTGTAACTCGCCAATCTGCAATATTCTTCACCCACCGATAATACATTTGAATCTCTCCAATGGCTATGTACTCTACTGTTCTACTCGGTACATATAAATGATAGAAATAAATCACCAGTAAAGAAATTTACAAAACTATTTATCCTAAAATTGGAGTTGTTTAAGATTGAAAAAACTATTTAATTATAGTTGCGAGAACATGAAAAGATAGCTGAGGATAGGGGCTCAAAAGGTTAGCATGAAATATGAAAGGGGTACGATATATTAGTAAGCCCAGCTAAGAACGTTAGATAAATTCCTATTACGGTATAATTTGACTTTTAAATTCCCAACTACTTGGGTGTGCGCTTGAAGTTTTCTCCTTACTTGCTTTCTCCCTCCTAAAAGACGTTTACGAAGCTTAGTCTCAAAAAAGCTAAATTGCACAGAATACATTAAAGCCAAATTCAAGTACTACAATAACTAGACCGAGGATTTATTTCTAAGTAAATATATAGGTGCCATACCCGACGCTCCAAGCTATCACCAAAGACAAAATTTATGTGGGTAATGTATAGAGTTTTCATAATTTTGTTTGGTATATACTCGAACTCTGACTTCTACTAACATCAATTTCAGCCACAGTGTCAAAACTTTGTAAAACATACAATGAAATTGTCACACTCACTCAAAATAGAAGCATGTTCTAATCTTAGATCCTGTACTAATCTTTGGTACTACACCCTGATATTTGTTTTTTGTGCAGTATAAAAGAAATATTTAATATTAACATATAGTTTCCCTCTTAGAAGACGCCATGCGTCAAGCCCTTCTGTTTATTCGACTTGGAGTTCAGGAGTTTTCGCTTATTTTCTCGTCCCTCTATGCTACTCCAGGACCCAGATTCATTGATTAGGAACCGGCATGCGCAAGGTCTGCCTCCTACATCTTCCCACGTCCTTCCGGCCTTCGCCGCAGTCTATACCGTTTCGACCGGTTAATAGTCCCAGGCCGAGCTGCCATTAAGCTTCTTTTATGCCCCCTTTGTCTACTTTTATCCATATAATTTCGATTTCAGAAATTTTATCCACGCTGCCTTAGTCGTAACGCAACTAAGTCGAGATCAACATTAGTAATGTTCCGTAGGAGGCCCAGGTGACGATTCTCTAACATAGCAGCTCTTGGAACCCGCATCCAAATTCGGTTGGCCACGTTACCGCTGGAGTTCGCCACTAGATACAGAGCATCGCGTTCCTAATAGGCCCCGTGTCTGTGTTTCTCCTTTGCCACCACATCTTCCCCACCAAGGTGTACACTAACCAATGGTAGACCATTTTCGTTTCCATCTGGGCCTATGTATCTACGAGAACATAGACGTCTCAAATACGACGATTCAAAAAACCCAAAGGATGGATTGGGGAATAATGCGGTTGGCTAAACTAAATTTCTTTTATATTTTGCCTGAGTATTATTTTCTTTTCCCAAATAAGTACTCTCTTTATTTAGTTCAGTCGAAAACTATTTCTGTCCTAGCAAACGATCCAAGGCAAGATCAGCTATAAGTCTATATCACCAGATAAGAAAGGACAGATACGACTGAAAAATATAACAGTAAATGACTATCCCTACTGTCTGTAATCCGTTTTCCTATCCTCAAAATAGGTAAATTACGTGCCAAACATACCGTATAACATGATATAGTGTCGGTTTGAGTCATTAACAGTAAGCTTGTCCCATAAATACAGTTTCAGGTTAAATAGATACCTAAACTATACCCTGCATAACCCACTAATGTCGTGGATACAACCGACTATATCTTTATTACAATAACATAACCCCGTATTTCCCGCTAAAGTATATAAACTCGGGATTCCAATGACGCAATACCTTTTTTGGCTCCCCTTTGAAAGCCTACCTTCTACTCGATTATTCTTTTTTGCCATACTTGGCTAGGTGGCAAAATGGTATGAATGGCAATATCACACGTCACAGTTCTCTTATAGATCTAATTTTGCTATATTTACTCTGCGCAGGTTTTTTTTCTGATTGTATGTAATTCACAGATGAAATCGATTCGACTGGATCACAGACACTAGTGCCCACCTGAGACTTTAACCAATGTCAAAACTGACAAAAGAAAAAATTTCAATCACGTTCACTCATTCATGCCCTACTGTTTTCAACGTACCAACAATAAAGGTGCGAACAATTTGCAATTATTATCTGAATGATTTTCTAGTATGTAGTATATCGTCCATGATATTCATTGCAATTTCTTGCGGAATAATCTGATATCTAGCGTTTCATTCATCAACAGTAGTCAACAGATCGCGATTATCGCCAGAACGGTTGTCACTTCTTTGCTCGGGATATATCTCCAGAGGATGGTATCCTCAGAGCCAATTATCTCAAGACTGAGTCCTTTCATGCGATAAGAGGGCTACCGGAGTACGGTTGCGCGAATTAGAATAGATGAATAAGAACAGAGGGCAATGGGCTAAAAATATGTATAGAAGGTGCAAGATCTACCACTTTTGCTCACGTACTAGTGGTACAGAAATTTTTTTTAGCGTGGGAGTTGACTTCAACTTCAGAAAACTTGGGTCTGCACTTGAAATTGTCACCCGCATTTTTTGTCCTCTCCTAAAATTAACAGTTTACTGAACTTTAGTAGACTTTTTGGCTAAATTCAAAGTCTTAAAAAAACATACTGAATACCATAAATTATACTAAAACGAAATGTGTATACGGTAAAATCGAACAACAGAGACCATCTGGATAAATGTCTAGATTCACTACTCAAAATCTCCGTCCTCGAGGCCACATCCAGAAAATGATCCATACTCCCAACGTGGTCCGTAGAAATTTCGGCGAATGGTCCTAAGTTATCGATAGCCTCCGCAGGTATATTCAAATCCCCCAAACCCTTATTTCGACCCTCAGTCTCTGCTCCATCCCCAGCAGAGGAATCCTGGACTATAAGTACTAAGTACTCTCCCGTCCATCCTCCCCAACAGCTACCCCACGGTTTTACATAGGTTACTCCCAAGAGTCAACAGAATCCTCCTCATATTTCGATTCTTGCACATCCGCTTCAGGACCTTCTGGCTCCTCGACAACCTCTCTCTCTTCTTCTTTGCCCAATTTTCCTTTTTCCTTGAAATGTTGACGGCGGATTCACTCTCAAAGGATTTCCGAACCCATCCTTCTATGTTAGTCAAACTCGGTTGGCCAATTGGCCATCAATGCCAGGGGGTTGAAGGAAATGCGGGCTCTGGATGCCTTATCCGTGGTGATAGGACCGCCGAAGGTTGGTCATGTTGACAGTAAAAGGGTGATATAGCCTATGAGATTGTTGCCGGCAGGCGTTTTGCTTCAATGAAGTTGATACCGAAATATGGCGATGTCTTCGAAAAATGTCACTGCCTCGAGCGAAATTAAAAATTCGAGGCGATGTCACGGTGTTGAATTTACATCCGTTCAGGACAATAAGATAGAAATATTCTTGATAAAATATCGGAACTGAATTTGTAGGACGAAGAGTATCTCTAGCCCGAAGATTCCTTTCTAAAAGGGGAGGGAAATATTCCAACATAAAATATAAAATGGATTCGTACAGTGAATTTGGATTCATACAAGAGAAGAAATGTAAGATTTAGTTTTAATAGAGTAAATTGTAGGACAATTGATTTGGAAAAAGAGATATCACAAATATATCTCAGGATGAATGGAAAATTAATTTGCGGAAAGGACTGGTTTTGCAATGACAATTTTGGGGGGGGAAGTAAGTTTTTTTTGAAGAATCAATGATACGGTGGGTGATATTGAGCTATAATTTATAAAAAAAAGGTTTACCTTGCGTAGCGACTGATATACTTTGAAAACGGAACTTCCATGGAACCAAATCCTTATCTCATTAACATTACCCCAAACATTTTTCCAGAAAACAATTGCCATTATTCTGGACCAGTCTCCCCGCGTCATGAGCGAGTATTGTTTGCCGCTACCCAGAAATTCTAACAACTGCCCGTGCGTCAATATCAGTCGCATCATGTCTGGGTAATTATCTATCAGTCAGGCGCTAGCCCCACACGTAGAGAGTAGAAGGGAAATGAAGCGATGTTCTGAACCATTTGAAAGTATCAACTCGGTAAAGCCATTGTTCTTACCGAGGCGAGAATGATTAACAGAATTGAATGGGCATTTTGCAAGGGAACAGAAAAGATCTGCAGCCGAGGGACGGATTATGGATGCGTTATAATAGTCTGTGTCTCCGTTCTATCCGAGTTGTTTGAATGAAAGATGAACTGCATGATTGCCTTGTGGGGCTCAACGAAAGGAGACCAGACGGCTTTGGATCGGTCCGCGACAAAAATTGTTTACTTTGAGTAGTGCAAAAGTTTAAAGTGCTACTAATTTGAAGTGAAACACGTACTTCAGGATCTGTAGTACAGAAATTAGAACAGCAATTTTTACAAAACAAAAGGATTAGGTCAAAGCCATTAAACTGGTCGAATTGATGGCGAAGATACTTCAAATGGGAGTTGTTCCGTCCCTTCTGTACCGGTAGTGGTACTGAGGCAGCTATCCATATAGGATTTTTAACCCAAAATTTGCACATTTACAGTGCACAAATAGAGGTTCTAGATTTTGTTCAGAATATATTGATCATTAAATTAAATTAAATGGCTCAAATATATGCAAATGATGGCTATTATGTACTGTTTGCCATAAACTTCGTGGAACAGATGTTCTTTGTCGCTCTTAATGAGCTTATATTTCAGCGGAAAAGGGTCAGTAGGTCGACCATTATGAAATATTATTTTAAATACGTAATTTTATTGTAATATTTTCACGTTTCAATTTCTAGTTATTTCATAGTCAGACTTAATAAAAGGAAACCTGTGGATATACGGTATATTTGACTGAAAAGCAGAGATAGATCAATATACCAAAGGAAGGGAAAACGATCCAAAGAATACAGTGTCAATTAGAGAAGTGGTTCAAAGTCGGGTGAATGATAGCATTCACATTTCGGTGCTGAATGAATGGCCGAGGAACTGGGACGAGTCTTATACAGGTTATTAGGAGGTAATGGGCTTCTCAGGATGTAATATTCCATAAATGTTTTGTTTTAAATGGTAAAAATTATACCTGAATGTTGTTATGGGATATAAAGAAGAATGGCAGTAAAATGTGATTAAATCCGAAAAATAAGACTCTCATACCTCAACTCAATAATTTCGTGCAGCTGGGATTCCCTTTGGACCAGGATTTGAATTTCAACATCGCAACTAGAAGAACCTGTACTTGAAGTTATTTTCAAAGCCTTTATCTTCAAGAAAAATCAGTTTTCATCTTAAGCAGTCTTTTTGGATATTAAAAATTTCTCATTAATGTATAATAATATCATATGTGTACTTTCAAATTAAGTTCCTATCTGGTAGACTACTACGGGTGCTCGCATTCTACAGCAACTATTTTAACGCTACCTCGCTAATTGGTGCATGTGTTCAATGTGACATTCAGATTTACAACTACAAACGGGTTCCAGCCAATCCATACATATCAATAAAGGCACCCCCATTTTTCCCAGTTCCAAGCTCTAGCTCTCAAAGCTACTAAACTAGAGATAAGAACGATATATAACCTTCAAAATATCTATATGTGAATTTGGTCCCTGCAAATCTCTATTGAATTGTTGAGCATTGTAGATATTCTCCTCAATCATATTAATTCTTCTCATCTCCCTTCAAGACCCTTCTTCGTCAATTATTCTACCTTTGAAAATTATGAAATCACATTGACATCCTAATTGTATATTTTTCCTCCAAAATGGGCCCCCGAGCCCCTGAATAAGCATCTTCCTGTTGTTCCTGTATGCCCGCCCAAGGGGCCACTTCCTCGTTTCATTTTACTCGCATTCAGCTTTATCAGCCTGATCAATCTCCTCTTAAAAGTCCCGCGGAACTCCTTCTGGAACGAATAACGGGAGAATATTTCGGTTGCAGTAATCAAGATCACCCTGCTCATTTCAGAGCAATTCAAGGCTGTTGATGTAATCTGACTTTCTGGTGGATTTTTAAACGAAAAAGCGGGAGTAGAAGCTGGAAATCTTTATAAAGAAGTAATATGCTGATAGTTTGTTGCATTCAGTCCAAAGGGGAACTCCTTCCGATACCTGCTGAGTTTAAATAATTATAAGAACTCTCTTATATCGCTAGGACTACTGAATGATAAAAATCAGCGAAAATTGATTTTGAGGCTGCGTATTATCTGTGACTGTGCTCATAAAGGTTAACTAGTGCTGAAGTATTAGTGGTGAAAACGTGATCATTTGGGGATATATTTAAAACCGCATGTAGCAAAATATCCCAAAGAGACCCGTACAAATTTATGGCTAAGAAGGGAGCGATTAGGTTCTTAAATCTTATTGGAAAAAGGATGGGAATGATGAGGTAGTTTACTTCGTCGTATGATAATACTCGCTTGATGAAAAAAAGAATATATATGAAAAGAGAATTGAAACTAGAATTTTTAAGGTGTAAGGGAAAAAAATACGTGTAAAAAGCTGGACAAAAGGATATTTTCTCACAAAACAGATTGTGGTGAGAAAACGGATACATTATTTTCTCGAATATCAGAGTCGAAGATCTAAAGCAAACGGACTAGTACCCGTCCGGAAAGCAGAATAATTGGAAACCAGATTTAGGATGACCTTCGTTTTTGGACCAACAGGTTTGTATATGTCGAAATGCATTGAATGAAAATCCGTAAAGCGTTTTTCTCTTAGACTGTGGTAATGAAAGTCCCTAAGTCCTGAGCTAACCAAACAATAGCATCGGTATCGCAAACATTTGAGCGTTTGCAGATCGTCTAGTGGCAGAAAACTGAGCTGAAAATCATCTGCAACAAATTCGAAGCCGCAAATGAGCAGAGAAGGAAGATGGGCTACCTGTGTAAATTTATATTCCTGGGCGGAGCAAGGAAAGACGGAGAGGAAAATGAGCTTGTAGAAAAGGCGCTCGTCGAACATATTGTACAGGCAGTCATATTCTTCAGCACAGAGACAGACAGAGGCGATATGGCTGAAGATGTCGAGGGGAAAAATGTGGTGTCTTTATTGAGATGTATGCGTTGGCTGGAAACCATTTGGAGTTGTAAATCTGAATGTCATATTAAATGCACATACCAATGGTATGAGCAATTTATAAACCATTTCTGTCGAATGCTAGCATCAGTAACAGTCTACTAGAATGTCGATTGGATGCTAAAAAAAGATGTAGATTATTTTAGTCATAGTGAAGTACGCAGCAGGTGCCTCGTTTGGAAGCAGATGTTCTTCTGGGGAAGTGAAGACTCGCTTGTTTCAGAAGCTTAGTTACACTATTTAGTCTACATGCGCGGAGTCTATAATATATCGTGCGCTACAACATGCAGAATTTAGCTACCCGATTCAAAAAATAAGTTTGTAGTGCATTTACAGTGTCGCACGTACATATCAAAGTGATAAAGAATGAAAGGGGGGATACATGGATCGGGGAATGCGATGTGGATATAGCCTGTATTAACTTGAGCTTCTGTTGCTCTGACATTAGGCCTTATTATGTGGAATGTTAGGTCGAGGCCCAATGACAGAATGGAAGAAAAAAGAAAGGAAAAAGTTAAATGGGTTCTTGAATGGGTAAGTCTAGCATACTCTGGCGGATAGCCGAACCGCACTTTTCAAACATCAAAGAACCGAATCGATCCTTTGAATGGGTTATACTATGGTTTACTTATTAATTTTCTTCAGTACTTGTAAAGGGTACTTGCCTTGAATGGTTTGATATATGTAATATAGGAAATGTTCCTCCCAAAGGGACCAGCAACTTCCAAAAAAATTAACGACCCCGCCCTTGAATCCGCTTACCGTCCTTTCCAAATTCGTCTACCATCCCCCCTAGATATTTTAATGCTGTATCCTCTCCTCCAAATCTACTCAAAATCAGCGTTTTACGTCTTTCATATTTATTTTCTTCATCAAATTCACTCTTTATGCAGAAATTTCAGGCAAATGCGCTACTGCAATTTCGATTTTAACTTTTTTAGTACCGACTCCAGTCCGACTCTAAGGTGTACTTAAACCCCTTTTACCCAAGTTTTTTGAGATCCACCAACCTGTACACACACTACTCTCCCCCATACACCGTCCATACTCCATCCACAACCACCCCACTCTATTTACAACCAAAATGAACAACCTTCGCCTCTCCGCTCCCATCACCAAAACCGCCCCTATAGCCCCTTACACGGCCTTGCACTCGCTGCGTATGGCCCGACGGACGCAGACGACTACCTGCGACGCTAGGTAAAGAAGAAGATCATAGAGCTCGTTCGCGAACTCTTCGTCGAAGGTGAGGCAGAAGAAGTCAGCGAGGGTGAGGCGGAGAAGGAAAAGGATGAGCTCTGCATGTTGTTTTAGGCGAGGGTGGCCCCGGATTTAGTTTACGAAGGTGACTAGAACGATGACATGGACGACGATGAGTATGATGGGGAGGAGAGTGAAGAAGTTGAGGCAGAAGAATTCAGTGAGGTGGGGCGGCGGCTGAATACTATGGACCAGGTGGTCCCGACTCTGGAACCGGATGGGGGCATCTTTAGCGGCTTAGATATCTCCCAAGATTAAATAGAGAATTGTAAGCCGTTCGCGGATAATTGCAGGGACTGTTTGGAAGGGGTGGATTTTTGGATGTTCTGCTCGGATCTAGCATGAGGAAGTGAAAATGTGGGGACTAGAATCATTTCGGCGTCTATCGAGTCCCTTTTAAGTATCTTTTAAGAATACTTTAATATCTCCAAAGTATCTTTTATTGGGACTCTCACGTCCACAGAAATTATTTCAATGGACTTCATAGTGTTTAGCATGGTGTTCCGAAAGCTCTAGGAGTAGCAAATGTCTACATAAGCCGAATAAACTGCTCCCTTCAGGAAAGGAAAAGCAAGTTGGCAGACAACTTCAAAAGAGATACTCCAGTAGTAACGAATTTGGTAGCCATCTTCGGGCGCAAAATTTATAAACGGCTCTCAAGCCTCGAAGCTAGGTGGAAGAGCCTGCCCCTTTAGAATTGTTGGAGGATTCACTGAGCCCTTTCCCATTTCAGCCCATTGCATTTGCCTTGCAACGTACACGGAAGTAAATCCGTCGTTTGCAAGGCGAAGGTATAGCCTGCTCCTTTCGGACAAAGTCAGTTGCCATAGATTTCTCGTCCGTGTACAGCACTTTTTGTTCCCACAACTACCTTACCATAAAATTTTTTGTCGCTTACAGCACCTCCGTTTTTGGATAGTGGGCGTCGGATATCTCTCTGACTCCGACTGTCTGCTAACAATATACATAATTTTCCTGAAACGTTTGGATAGGATAGTAAAGTTAATTGAATGGTTTTACTTTAATGGGTTGATATACTTAATATTCCTGATAACAGGACTATGTAAGTAGGGTAACCACTTATTGTACCGACCCTGAGAACTTAGGGTCTCTGCAATATACACAATTTCAAGTTTGGGCCTTAAGTGCCGCTCAAAACTCCTTCAAACAAGCAACTGGCGTTATTCTGGACGAGTCTCGCCGTGTGACGACCAAAAAATGTTTCCTGCGCATCAGCAATCGGAACAGCTGTCCGCACGGCAATTCCAGTTGCAACCCTGTTTACGAAGTCCCGAGCAGTGGGGTGCCCGCCCCCCAACGTGGAGAGTGGAAGGGCATTGACGCGATGCCCAGGACCCTTGGAACGTATTAACTCGGCAAATCGAGTGTCCTTGTCAAGGTGGTACCTCATGACTCGGCTTTATTTCGAGAATCTCCATTACACAGACTTGTCCCCCTTCTCCTTCGGAAAATAGCCGTCCTGCACCCCTAATCAGTAAAGCACCCGAAAAGCCCCGCTTTGCCAAGGCGAGCATGGTTAAGGGGCTTGAGAGGGCATGGCGCCAGAAAGGGGAGGCGGGCGGGGGTCAAGGAATGGATAACGGTTACGTCATAATAGTCCGTGCCCTCGTTCTCTCCAAACGCCTTGATGTCCGGGCGAAACGCTTGGGTCAGTTTACCGCGAATGGAACAAAGGGTGAAATTCTTGTTAACCTATGACGGAATGAGGTCAGGGTGTTTTACTCTTGGAAGATATATCCGATCTGCCCCATAGTTTCCCAGACAACTGCAATCGACTCAGAAAGCTATTCCAATACAGTAATGGGGGAGGATTTACGCTCTCTAAAAGGCTACCCTCAGGCCAACCATCAGGCAGGCCGCATTTGACATGACGGCTGCTGCAGTGTGCCTTTGCATCAACCCCCCCCTAAACCTCTCCGTACGTCTCCAATGCCCTATGGGTGTCTACTGCTAGAAGATAAATTCCACTATGAAAATTGCGCCGGCTAGGTGGGTCAACGGATTACGTACTGTTCATGGCTTATCTTGCATCGATGCATGCATGCGAACAGAGGGGGGTGAATGTTTGGGTGCTTTAATTTTTTGAAAGATGTGGTGGGCTGGGGCCCGGGGTATCTAAGAGGGTTACCGATGATCGGAAGTCGTATTTGCCAGCAAAGCTACCTGGGGCATACCACGAGATATGCCCGCACCTTACTCATCCTTCTCCCCACCAGCTTCTAACCCCTCCAGATCGGCAGCCACATCACCGACGTCGTCGCCGTCCGAAGAGTTGAGATCAGACCAGTCCATCCAGCGAGCAGGCACCCATAAATGCTCCGTGCCGTAGGGTCCCGTCACAGGCAGGTTAGTTTCCTTCTCCGTTGCCGTAATAATCCCACTCTCGCGCCATGACGTCTGCCCATAGATGCCTTTGGGTGTTGTTTGGTAATCGGCGGCTTCCACCGAGGTGGAAGAATAGAGCTTCCCGCCACTAGGTAACGGGCGCGGGGTGTTCAATACCACAGGGTAATTCACTAAGGACCTGTTTCTTTGGGGAACAGACGGAGCCGAGTGAGAATCCGACCTTAAGCCATTAAATATTGCGAACAAAAGGTCCCTCACTGAGCGGTTCAAACCACGCTTTGCTGTCTTGGACGCTTGCACACGAGGTAGCAGATCGCATATGATTGCCGCCACCACGTGACCGATCCCGTAGTCACGCCACACAGTTACACTGTGCAGGCGGTTGAACCGTTGGAGTTCAGACACGAGGTGCTTGACCTGTGCATGTAGCCTGTTGAGGTCTTGTTTCGGTTCACGGAGCAGGGAACGGACGTCACTTTCTAGATCGGATATATCTTCCAAGAGTAAAACACCCAAACGTTCCCCTACTATTACATTCTGTTGTTGTCTGGAAAACTATGGGATAGATCGGATATATCTTCCAAAAGTAAAACACCCAAACCTTCCCCCCTATAACATTCTGCGACAGCATATTTAGTGGTATACAAACATGGGTACATGTGGAAAGCCTGACAGATGCAAGCTTCTTTACATCAACGGCAATTTTCATACTGCGCGTGCAATAAACAGCTGCTGCAGCTTACTGCACTCTTCGCACTTATCCCGCATAACGTATTAGCCTCGTGGATATAAACGACCACATCTTCCATGCATTAAAATAACCCAAAAATTCCCCCCTCTTCGCACTTTCTACTCATCTAAGAATACAGTCCCAAATCATACCCATCCACAATCCTTTGGCTTCAAATTCTCACCCGACCTCCTGACGGCTTACCCCGCATAATGGATACCGTACACCGCGTGGATATAACCGACCACACCTTCCATACATTAAAAAGACCCAAAAATTTCCCCCGTCTTCCGTGGGTGGTAGATCTTTATTTGTCATACAATGTCGCACAGAGGCGTGCGGAGGGTATTTATAAATTAACTACGGATGCGGGCGGCGGGTAGAAACTTGTCGCGCCTGCATTATTTGGAGACTAAATGCAAAACGGGTAACGAAGTCGCGGAGCTCCTGTTGAGGGGAGGAACCGCGACGAGAAGCAGCGAAGGAAGCAAGGCGGCGGAAAAAAGCCTTACCGTCGTCGCCCAAGGCGCCATAGATATCAATCCCGACGGGGGAGAGGAGGATATCGTTTCGGTTGCAGTAAGTGCCGTAATGACGATGTTTCTCGCGCTCTGCGAGTGTCGCGGCGGCGCCGGCAGTAACCGTACTTGGCGAAATGTGGCGGCGTGCGGAGGGGTGGGCAACAGTAACGTCGACGGCTATATCGGTACTGTGAAGCCCGTATGCAGCGGGTATGTAGATATCCATTCGTAGCACGGGGGACTCCGAATGCCCAGATGAGTCGGGAACCTGGTGGAGGAGCGGATGTTCGACGAGGGCGACGATCCCAACTTCCTTGCAGTAGCGGGCAAGAACGTTGCGGAGGGTGTGATGACGACGAGCCATTCCGTCTTCGTATTTGCAGGTCAACGCGTGTTGACCACTTGGATCTAAGACGGGTGCGATGTCGGCCGAGCGGCGGGAGCAGACCGGACAGCGAGTAGATCCAGGGAATAGCGCGATGCCGAGACGTAGAGCCAGAGCGACTTTCCAGGCGGAAGAGGACATGTACGTACCGCGGTGGGGGTGAGGAAGCGAAGAGAAAACAGTCGATGCGGAGGATGTGCGCACGGAGAGAAAACGTCTTCCGTAGTGCAAGGCAGTGAAAATCTGGTCCTGTTCGATGATATTCGAACCGGACCCCTCAAAAAATAATCACCTTTTAAAAGATTATAATCGCATATTTTGTAACCGTCCCTTCCTCGCCATCCCACCTCCCACGGGCCTGCACCTTATGCCCGGCCATTATTCTGATACCCTGCCAGCATGAGCTTCTTCCAATGCACCCTGCCATCCCTTTCGCCTCCTTTACCGCCGTCCCCTCTGTCCTGATTCTCAGTTCCGCAGCGATACCCAGTCTCACTAATCCTCTTCTCATCCTGCTTGCCCCCGTTTCCCCATTTCGGCACGCCATTCTCCACAGCCTTATATTCACAGTCAAACCCCTTATCTCTTCTATTAGAAACTTCTAACTCACTCCTTGTCTCCGCCTGCTCAAACGTGACGTCACTAACCCCGCTAGCAGCCTCCCCTCTAAATTCTAGCCTCTTTTTTCTGCCCTTGACTCTTCGTTTCTTCTGCACACGTCCCACCGCAACATGCACGCACGCAGCTTTCGTACCTCCGAACGAGCGTTGCATATCGCCAGGCAGAAAGTCATTTGTCACTAGTACATCCTGGTCGCCGCTGCAACAGGAGGTGGTAACATAGTGCCAACGGACTTTGTTGAGGTTTGTGCGGAGGTAGTCGTTATCGTCGTAGTGAATGAAGAATGTGAAGGAAGTGGGACGAACGGCGCGCACTAGTGTGCCGCGGAAGTATCGTTCGCAGGTGGGCCAGTAGATATCGACGCGGTCGAAGAGAGAGGGTGGTCTTGGCGGGGTTGCCATGATGAAAGGGGAGGTGTGTAGGTTGGGAGGGATGCTAGTGCTGCGGAGTTTGGAAGTTCAGAGACGAGGAAACAGGGGAGATTCGACGAGAGTCGAAGACAGCAGAAAGTACAGTAAAAAATGGGCATATGTACATGATACTGTAGGGCGTTTCAGCTGCAGTATGCACTTTGTAACGTTCAGAAAAATTATATGGATGTTGATTTGGATAGTGAATTTTATTGCATTAAGTATCTAGCTTTTCGACGCATCGTACGGTTTCGCAATTGGCTTGATAGTGATACGATATCTACGCTCCGGTACAAATTTACTGGATACCAACCCACATATCCACCACAGTAAATTAACCCCCCATTTAAAAAGGGATTGAATAAAATACACGGCAGAATTCTAACTGTATCACTTAAAAAACAAAGATATATAAAATGTGTAAAGCTTTTATTATAACCGGCGTAACTCATAAATAAACTTACAAATCCTCATAGGACCGACCCACACGAGCCTAAATGTCCTTAAACTGCATATCCATATAAACCTTGCGCCTCTGCCTGTATCGCTTCAGGACCCGCCTTGAGCCAATTTCGTGTATGCGACTGCGGATGCAGTGAAATCGACTATTATCGTCAGAGCGCAAAGGGTGCCAACGGATGTGAAATTTGTACGGACCAAACAAAACTCAAAATAATAGTCATAATTCTTCTCTGTCCATTTCTGTTTACCACCAGCAACGTTCTAGAGACCACAGAACCTTTCAAAAAAATTAAAAAATAGCACGGTCGCTAGAACTCCCGAGATTTTTATTCTCATCAGCTCTCAGTAGATTTCCACTACATGGGTTGTTCTTAGTAGTCATTGCCCAACTAATCCTTGCTACTCCAGTGTAACCCTTATTTTTAAGTATGGCCCACGTATTTGGGTATTGAGTGATCAATTCTCCCTGATCGTGAGATTCAACATCTTTAGATTCCTTCTCGAGTTCAAAAGAATGAAAGTCGAGATTTTCTTGTAAATATTTGAAATCAGGTATAGACCATGGATAGCATATTCAGCAACCAATCACAAGACCGTTTGGAAGCACAGATACTTCAACTCTATAACAATAAAAATGTATGTTTTCCACTGAAAGACGTCCTACTTTCCTGTACATTTCCGCTGGACCTATCTGACTATATATGTATCAATTGCGTAAAGAGCGTACGAGCGTACGAAAAGGATAGAAATGTTTTCTCTTCTAAATTAATGTTAGGATCGAATACTGTGCACCAATAGCTAAGCAAAGGCATTTTTCCCCCAAAATTCGAGCAATGCAGTCACATTGACCTCCAGTCCTCAACGTTGTTAACATCATTAAAAGCGCATCCTTACCTTTGATGTCTCTTTTTTCTCCCCTTTCCAACATTATAGTTTCGTTCAATGTAAGCTCCAAAAAAATCCCATATTTTTTGAAACTCCTCCACACTGAAACTTTTCATGCTTAAAATAGCCCCAGCATTGCCTGTATCATAAAAAGTGTCAGAAAAGGACAAGGGGAGCACTTTTCCTCATCGCTTTCGTAAGCTGGAATTGTGTTGTAGTTTTATAGTTCTGCATCGCGTTCTGCTGCTGCGTCCGCTAAAAGTAGAAGTGCCTGATTGTCCTAGTGCATTGATATTGGGCATTCTTTGCGTTCAGAATCAGTCTGAGTACCTGAGTTGTGTCTAGGAGCTGGGGGAATTCTGCAGGGCATAGTGCTGAGATTAACCTATATCGACGGTTGCAGGTTGAAAATAGGAGATTTTGGGCCGCTTTGGTCAGTTTGTGGAAGTTGGTGTAGAGAAAGGGTGTGTAGAGTGCAAATGGTGTCCGCTTGCCGGATAAGGGATCACTTAAACATTTAAAGACTGAGTAATATTGCAATCATTCGTTTCATTCAATAAAAGGCGATCGACTTTAGTAAGAACTGTATTATCGGAGGATTGTTCTGAGTTTTTTGTAGCTGGCGATCTTTACAGTAGAGCTGCAAAAAGTTTGGAATCTCCTTATATTTCATTAAGAATAATGCGTGCCGCGGCATTTAACTGTGGTTCTAGAATATTATTCTCCCTTTCGCAGTAACTCTCGTATTTTGTTGAGAGTTATACTGCTGCCATCGCGAATAACTGTATAATGCCCTCCCCGAATAGAGCATTATCTCAGGTCACTGTAGTATCCAAGTGGAAATGGCTCCACAAGAGACTGGTATTTATTGAGAGGGAACAGGTTTTGGTGTTTTACTCTTGGAAGGTATATTATATCTATCGTAAAGTCTCTCAAACAAGGGCAATCCACTCAAAATGGGGGAAACAGGGGCTTAATATACTGTATATACTGTAACAGATAGTCTGACTCAAAGAAATGCATAAACAGTAATGGTGGGAGCTCATTTACAATTCAAATTATTGACGAAGACCGTATGCTACATCTACCCCAATTGACAATGCCAAATGCTCGATAGCTGGTCCCCAACACTTCTTTTACGCTAATCTACGCGCGCTGTTGATCTCTTAATGTGTAAGCTTACTTCCACTACGCATATCCCTCAGAGAGCAACTGGCTTCATTTAATGAAAGGAGGGAAAGGTTTGGGGAAAACGTTTATGTATTTTTACTGTTGAAAGATATAGGCGATCGATCTCAAAGTATTCAGACTACCACAATCGATTCAAAAAGGTGTGCCGACATATTAATGGAGGAGGGACTACAGTACGCTCCCTAAAAGTTCGCCTTCAGACAGGCCATCAATCAGGCAGCAGTGAACTTGACGGCTGCTGTAGCGTGGATTTGCATCAAAATCCACCGAAACTTTCCAAACATCGCCATTGCCCCCACGTTCCCGTCCACGTCCTTTAGCACTGTACATGCATCTGGGTGGCTTTACAGTTGAAAGATATGTTATTTTCATCCTATAGTTTTCCTGACACCCTAAATCGACTCAAATTAGTGTGCCAGTATATTAATTGGCGAGGAACTGCGCTCCCCCAAAGGCCACTTTTATGGCCCCACACAAGCCCTGTGAGGTCGTCCCTCCTGACTCTGCCTCATTAGACTCTCTCATACACAAACCTGCTCCCCTTGTCTTCGAAGCATAGCTGTACTTCATCACTAATCAGTAAATCACATCAATTCCTCCCCCGCTTTTTCGTTTGAATATTCCTTCCGTAGTGATATTTGGGACACCTTAATATAATTTAATTGAAAAAACTACTTGTTCTGCATCAATTTGGATCCTTTTTGTATCCGTTTGAAATTCTTTCGTTTACAGGGTATGTTATCGGACTTTCAGCTGTTGAAGACAAAGAAAGGCCGACAAATCATCACTATATTGATGTTGTATGGACGTTTGCAAATTCGGGAAAAGTAGGTTAATTTGGAAAACCATTTCCGTCGACAATGCTATCAACCAAGCTAAATGTAATCAGCGCCAGAACCTTGTACGACCTCATCTTACATATTTACGCCTTCTGCTGCATGTTGCTTGAATGATTATATAAACTTGAAACTGGCCGTTAGATGAAAATATTAGGAAAATGGTTGCTTCTTAATATAAAATTACGTCAGAAATTCTGGAAGTTTTTATATCATCTTTCTCAGAATACGATGTTCTAAATAAAAATTTCTTTTTTCTTCAGTGAACAGAAGAATTATTGGTGACCCATAATGAAAATATACTTCCATTCACGTCCATTAAGAGGTAGTTTTTACCGCGAGACTTCGTTGTTCTTCTTTCTCAAATTGAGATAATGGAGATTGTACCTTGTTATTTTCAAGTTTTAACTCGGTAATATCCCGTTTATACAAAATGGATACCTTTATTCTTAATGATTACATTTTCTATATAAAAGACGCTTTATTGTTGAGAATAGCATTACTTTTAAAATCAAAGACATGAACCACTGTTTACACTTCTCTCCTGAAACTGAAATTGCTTGAAAGTGAGTGAATCAACTGTAACTTTAAGGGGCGGACGAACGGTATAAAAAAAGAGTTCTGGAACTCAGTTAAGTCCAAGCTATCCGTAAATATCCTTCACTTCCTCAGTTTAGAGCTAATAGCATTCGAAAGTTTGTTCTGCGAGAAATCAGCAGAAATACTCTGCAGTTTGATATAGAATATATGCACACAATAAATTTTTTTTCATTACTATTTCAGGAGGATCGCGTAAATCCAAGAGAATCCACACGATGGACATTGTCGCATCCAATAAAGTTTCCGAAAACGTAGGGATCTCCAAGAGTGATTTTGCTCATATCTCCGGCAATCTACCTTGCAATATGATATGGAGATAAATAAAGAGCCTCTCTGGATTTTTCTGACATCACAAAGCCGAAATTAGTAGCAAATAGTAGTAGGTAGTTTAAATACAATATTGCTAAATTAGAAGAACTGAAGCCTCTGTATTTTCAGAAATAGCAAAAAATATTGTTCAATCGATTGTTAATATCTTAGTACCCTTGCTAATAGTTCTCTTTTCTCAACCTTGATAAATCATTGCTTAACATATTAATACATGAACTCCTGTACTAGCTCTGAAGTCATCAATGTGGCTTACCGCACGAAAGATACTATTCTATGCTAACTTATCGCACCATACTATGATCGAGTTACATCATAATATGGTAGTTCCATTTTTGTTACCCGTGATCCAGAAAAGAGATCTAGGAAACTTAAGCTGTTAAAGCTAATCATACTCAAGTTGAAATAAGTCTATCCTGCTATTCAGGGGTGACTTGATAGTGAATCTAGCGCCCATTTATTCCTTTGTGGACTTATTTTCTTTATCTATATTTAATTTAAATAACCATAACATTTGACTGGGTATCAGCCAGCATATCTGTTAGGAAATTAAATACCGTGCTATCCCTCTTCAAATGTAAAAAACGAAAAGAGTACCACCCCTAAAAGTCACATAGGCGACTTATGTTTTTGTACTGCGCACATACATCTTTTTCCCAATTATTGGTTAAATAGTAGGAAAATTTTTCGATTGAATAGAGAGCTAGTTATCATGAAGGCACAAAAGTCACTCCTAGTACTAATATGACATCCTGAGGTAGTGTGCTTCAATATTTTAAGAAAATTTTGAAGTCGAATTACTCTTTTAATTGTACTTTAGAACCCAAACTCCTCTATTCAGTCATTTTGGGCAAAAATAAAGAAGTTTACAGTAACCTGTGAATGGAGCGTAGCTCTCGTTCCCTATTAATTATTTACTCCTTTATCTACTAGAATTTTTAATATCCCAGACATTAAAGATCTCTAATAAATTTGTTTTCCTTTTGTCAGTAGGGAACGCCGGCATTGTTTGCCTCCAGAAACCTTCTCGTTGCGCCACAGTCAATGAGCGTAGAGCACGAGCAGAAATGTTCTTAGTTCGCAGTAAGAGTGTACAGACTGGTCGATTGCTGCACAAATATTATTCAGTCGATCATCTTGTAGAGTGAAAATATTCCAAGAGAATTTTTACTTTACAAAAATGTACGGAAGTATTGCTGTAGAGGTACAGTTATTTTTAAAGATAGGAAATTAAGAAGCCATTTTTATACAGGAAATATTGCCCACGTTTACTGGAATTCTTTCCTTGTCAATCGGAAAATGACTACGCTTGTATATTGGATAAAGCTAGAGTGTGTATCACAGTATGGTGCAACTAAATGAATCATAAATGAATTTGTTCGTGAAACTTTCAATGGAAGTTCCTGGAGCTCACGTTTACAAAGGGGAGCCAAAAGTTTGTATAAAACGGCATAAATAGACAACCTGTATGTTGGAATGAATTTCAGCATTTAAATGTACTTGCTCATGATATCACAACAGGTTGTAATTTACTCTTCATATCGAGTCCTGGTCTTTCTGGACATCCCCTAGCTGGTCAGAAACCATGCATTAAAATTCAAAATCAGACACAAGAAATTTTTTCAAACATATTTTATTACTTAAACTATTGGAAGACAGGATATACAAAAGGAATGGAGCCATCTTTTTGAAAGGATGATTCTCTCGTCGCAAAAGGCTAGTATTATATAGACAGTTATTAAGAATAAATGAATGCGTCCTACTTTACTAAAAGAACTTGAAATGAGTGAACAGATATGGAGAATAGTTTTATCTATGATAATAGTGTAAAGTTAGCAAAAAGTGCTAAGCAGTTGCTGACTCATTTTTATACGAAAAATTTTCAACATTATTGGATTTATTGGGAAATTCAGGCATCCTATTGCGCGCAAAATAGGTCCGAAAGCCATATTAGGCCGAAATGTTATATACTCAAAAAGGCTGTGCGGAGAGCATTGGTGCTTTTGAGGTAAGATATTACTAATTTAGAAATACCGGAGATAATTGAAAAGAAGGAATAACATTATATCAATCAGAATTATAATAGATGGCTAAAACAATTTACCACTTCTAGCTGCGAGATAGAAAGGTTTTGTCAAGTTGCTTAAAACCAATTTATGCAATAAATTAGTAATAATTGATGAAGACAAAACAGGCTGGAACAGATGAATTAAAAATCATAAAGATGAAAGTACAAAGTAGCGTCTCGAAAGAAAAAATTAAATTAGTTATTTTCTCACTGTTTTATTCTCAAAAAATATATTTAAAGTAACAGGTAAAGGAAGTCCAAATGAAGAAAAGAGCAATTGACCCGATATTTTAGAAAATTGATCACTCTACTGTACTTACTATCACATTTCTCTTCTATCGGTCGCTGTTACAGACAGCAATGCAATGCAATCCAATTAAATATTTAGCTTATGAAAGTTAGCTTGCGATGAAATTGCAACGGATAGGTTTTAGTAATCAGTGTATAGATTAATCTTAAATTGATCAGACTGTTCCTAACAGTCACGAAATAGTTCTATCTGTGTATGCGCGAAAAAAAAGGTGGTATGACATGCAATTCTATCCCGAATTAGAAATTTTAAGAGATAAAAGAATAAGATGGTACCATGGAAAAGGAAACATAGGTTCCGAAAATAGTTCATTTGAAACTACAATAACTATGAGCAGATATATAGATGATATGCACCGGCGTACAACATTTGATTGTTTTGGGGTTTTGTTGAGTTTAATGGTTCATGATTAAAATTATAACCTCTCATCGTTGAGGGAAGTGAGATTATTTACTAATCCTCCGTTTTAAGGATTATTTAATCTTTTTTTCTTCCATGATATGCACTTGGACAAAAAGGCACTGAAAGGAGTCGATAGTATCTCTCGCACAGGGGTTTTAAAACTTTTCTAAGCAAATGACAATCAAATTGTTTTGCATGATATATATGCGTTTTGGGCCAAAAAAGAGGACATTTTAAAGTTCTCATTTCGGGAATAAAAACCTGAACCACCCAGCGTATGTTTTAATTCTTCTAAATGACTGTAAGAGGTTCCAAATCATTGTAGTAGTGAGTTTCAGTGAACTTTGGATAGCAAGCAAAATACTTTATGGAAATAAAATGAGTTTCAGCAAATTTTATAACGTATTTTGGATATTATATCCTGAAATCAGTCAAAATTCCGTCAAAAATTGATAAATATCACTTAAGGAATGGATTAAGTATTTAGATGGCATTAAAAACGACAATCTTCACTTTTGGATACTTCCTGAATAAGAGAGAGAAAGTAAAGGAAAACAAAAGTGCACAGTCGTAGCTATTCCCTTTATTATGTTTGAGGCATTAAATACTGTAATATTATGTCTATTTGATTCGTCTTTGCAAGCAAATTAAAAACACTTAAATATCAAAATATGTCCTCATAAATGACATTAACACATAAAGTATGTGTTCAATGTTCAAGTATCTTATTGGGGTATTTTAGTATTGACAAAAGTCCGCATAATATAAGTGAGTATTCTAGGAAAATATCAATAGAGCCTACGGAAAAATGATTCATCCAAAGATATTCAATTTTCTGTCTACTTCTGAAAATATTTTGAATACCACCCAGAGGGCGAAATAAATAACAGACACTCAATATACAAATAACTGATCCCTAAGATGATATAGAAATACAATTAAAATCTAATGTTTGGTCTGAATATATATAAAAATAAATCACATTATGAAAAAAGAAGTAACAAAAATGCAACAAAAAGTTACCATTTTTCCATGAACTTCACTGCTTTCCCTTTAATCTCTAAAAGAAAAAAACATTTCGTACAATCAAAGCCCCTAATACCACCATTACTCCATGCAAACTGCTAAACTAACTTATTACCGCATAATGGAGTGATCAATGAGGTTCAAAAACAAAATTTAGTCGAAGAGAGAAATTTTCCCCCAATCTCAATCAAGTTGAGCTTATTTCAATCTTTGTGAAATTTTTCGCCGTTATGTTCCCTCTCAAATTTATTGTGTACATAGTGAGTCTTCAGAAACCAAGAAGTAAAATAAATATGAGAAAATTGAAGTTATTATAGTTTACATCTGCGGAAATTTGATAATAATAACAATACATGTTTATTTATGTTTTATAATGGTATTTGTTTTACAAACAAAACAAAAAAGGCAAATATGGGAAAAATATTATGCTTTTGGTGGAGAAAATAAGTATCGAGAGATGCACACTCATTTGGGATAGATTGTGTCCAGCTTTTTTCTCGTTTATTATTTTCTCCAGGCTTATGAGTATTTAATGAATAGCTCAGCGTGTCTATTATGCTTGAATAGACAAAACTAGTACTTCTCCGAGATATTTTATTTCATAAATGTATTATGAAAATAATCTGAGGTCTTGAATTGTGGAATGAGATTATTTGGAAGTAGACATCACATGTATATATACATATCGAAAGATCTCATTAGTGAAAACATACCAATAATGTGAAAATATCATAATAACGAAACTAAATCAATCTTAAGCACGCATTTAGAAAAAAAATAAAAGAGGCACACAAAGCAGATAGTTAAGGAGACTGATTTCATATTCAATTAGTAAAACATCCTGTTCCAAGATATTATATTTCAGTTTTATTCTCAAATTATTTGATTAAAATAAAATCCTCTGGACTTATCATTAATAGTTTTATGTGTACCAAGATATTGAATTGTAATTTCTTTGCGTGCATAAATTTAATTCTGTATAAAACTAACTGTATTTAGAGATTATTTAAGTTTATCTCCCAAAAATCTCTTGAACGCCTTTTATTTCATCCTACGAACAAAAAAAATAAATAAATAATGTAAATTCGTTTATTTCAAGAAGCTGGCTCGATATATTTTCATATATAGCTGAACCTATCCACACGTGGCGAAGATTTTAAAACAATTTCTTGAAAATTTCGAAGATATTAGATTTTAGAGCAAACTTATAACAGTTTCATCCACATATATATTCTAATAATGAAATTTTTTTTCTCTGAAAAGCTGAAAAGAGCTTAGGAATTGTGCACAGCGGTGAGGCACAGTCATCATTCTATACTTGGAAAAGCTACTTATTTCATGAAAGGAAACAGATAAGATTCATTTAAAAACTAAAAGGGACATACTGAAGATAAAAACTCTGAAGTTTTATAGTATTATCAAAAATAAAAAAACATATTTATGTTCGGAATATAACAAGAGTTCTTTCTTATCCCATTTAATCCGCAAATATCTTTGGAATCCAAAATCGCACTTCTTTCACCTCATAAGCTCCTACCGTGAAAAAAGCAATGTAAATGGGCAAAGAATATAGATCACTCATTCGCAAGGCTACAAATTGACAGGTTAATGCCAAAAAAGCACCAAAACATGAAAAAAGGTGTCCTGATTAATATGTTTCTCAGTGCCCTATTTCACACATATTTAGTAAAAAAAGTAAAATGAGAATACAAAATTTTGACATAAGTGATACTTGGTGATTGTATGTGGCCTAAAAAAATGTTTTTGACTGAAACGAATTTTTTGCTACCCATAAATTACTACAAATTTTGTGACCTCTTTACTAGTAGATTCTACTAGTGAAATCTTCTTTTATGAGCAAGAAAGGTACGATAACTGCCTTTCATTAAAATTTAATACGTAATAGACAGAATAGATGAAAGGAAAACGATGCATGCATGCATGGAGCAGCACGTGAGGGCGAGGAGTTGAGAAGCGGCTGTAGATGAGACGTAATAGATTCATTATTGAACTCTTGTCAATATTGAAATAAAAAAGAGAGAATGAAGACATCAATACGACGAAAAAAAGAAAACTTTGTATACATTTCGCTCTTCCTACGCATAAAAACAGTTTTGTCCCTAAGTAAAAGCAAGAAATATCTTGACTATGTTGCACATTTCCCCTTTTCAGCCTTGAACTGACCTCTATTTGTGCCTTTTCAGTGGTCTAGGCTCTTTTATCATTTTTAAGCATTTTGTCCTGAAATTTGAAAGGATAAGAACATCCGTTTCTTGAACCGCCTACGACAAATCTGTGTTAAAAGTAATTTGCATATTTCTGAACTTCAATATTCTGAGAACTATGAGCATTTTACACCACATTAAAAATATCCGTGTGGTTAAAAGTATTTGAGCATGAAATTATTATGAATATGAAAACGAGAAATTTTAAGTTTTAGAAATTTAATTAATCATTTCTAATTTTATTTAAACATGTTCGAAATTCTGAAGTGTCATTACAGCAAATATTTTCCGTACTTAAAAGTAGCAATGGGATCACTGGTTACATTAGAAAATGATTGAAACTCGTTAGTCGTGGACTGGAGGGTAATTTATTCTAGATATTTACCTTTAGAGCTTATGAAAAGTTTACATTTATACCATTTTATCACCTTATAAATGTAGTGAAAGTTCTTGGGAAAATCTGTGTCCCCATAAAGCATTTCGGAGTTGGTATTTAAAGAATTAAGAAACAACTAAATTTATTCATCTACGTCAACTTCATTTCAATTCACTACACATTATTTGTATGGGACTTTTAAATACCGTGGAACACGATGAAATACTGAAGAGCGACCCACTCCTGGCACGCTATTTGTATTGTAAAAGAAGTAATGTTCCTTTCTCATTTTTTCTACAATTTTTTGATGATGTTACTCAAAAGGAACGAAATGCCATGAAATTCAGGCTCATTGAAAAGATTAAAAAAGTATATGCTGCAAAAAATCTCTTTATTAGCTATATTCATGATTGTGGAAAGTTTCATTCCTCCCAAAAATTCGCTAATAATTTGATTGAAGGATTCTGCGTGGAACTATGGATACAAAAAAAAGGATCGAGCTCTTCAAATAATGTTAAACCAGCCTCAAAAAAGAAGAAGCTCCGTTCTTAAGGTAAGCTTAATTTATGACGATAATAGTAGAATATCCTTATTTCCATGGTGAAAAACTGTATATCGCCTTAAATATACTAAAATATCAAACAATGCGATTAATTAAGTTTATTCCCAAACAAAATAGAAACGTTAGTATCATTTAGACCGAGATGGTATTTTAATGAATAATGCCCGACATTGGTAACGAAAGCTTTTGGATGTAGATCGAAAGTTTTATCCATAGCAATTTCTTTAAACCTTGGATAAAGTTGTATAACTGGAAGTACCCTGACTTCACCCTTAGTTTTTTTTCAAGATTAAACTAAAACACAAAGTACGTAGTTTTCATGTTTTTAATGCTGCTACAAACTAAATTTTCACTGTTACATCAAAATCCTTCATAATAGCTGTGAAAAAATAGTTAAATAATTAAAAATGTCATTGCAGAATGGTTTGTCTCGCTTTAATATCAAGATATGTGAGAGAAGGTGCTCTATTTATGCGCAAAGAAAGGCGTAAGGTTGTATCAATGGAATTAGTCATCCAAATTGTAACGTCTGTTCAAGTAATGGTAATATTGAAGCCTTAACATTTTAATAATTTTCATGACTATGTTTGTTTTAAAAAAGTAATTATTAAGGCTTGATCCTCGATAATATTTACGAAAAATATTAGTTATTCGATGAATGGAAGATGTGGTCAATTATATTCAAGTCGCTGGAAGTGCGTTGCACAGAAATATTTGTCATTGAGTAACACAAAATCACTCTTTTTACAGGGCCAGCTCCACACTAGCGATCATTATTAATGGGGAATATATTTTACTGATATTTTGACGATGAAAAAAATTGAGTTTACAGTAATATAATGAAAAAAATTCATTTTTTGAGATATACTGAGATATATCGAAGAAAAGTGTTAATTTTACAGCTTATTAGGTCTCATGGAACATTAGATAAGTTATTCTGCATATTGTATTTAGTTCTACGGAAACATGGAACACTTTCTTATCTGTTAAAGCAATCAATATCATAAGAAGATCCTAACACTTCTCTATTATTTGGTTCAAATCTCGGAAATTACTAAAATGTTTACTGTTCCATTGTTTTCTAGGTAAAGCTTATTTCACCTTGAATATGATTATTTAAGTGCGAGAAGATAGATTAAAGGAGATATCGGAATTATACAAATTTGAGTAGGTCTATACGACAAGTGAGCAGGGAAAATGTATTAGCATGACTAAATATTTTAAAATCAGAAAGTTTTAATCCCAAAAAGTCGGTGTGTAGGAGTTATAGGTTTTCTGCCGGATTGAACTTGTTTTCATGCCTCTAAGCGAAATGTTACCAATAATCCATTTGAGTCGATTTTCTGATAAGAAAAATCCCTTCCCATAACTAGCTATTAATACAGAGGCTCTCAATAACTTTTAATTTAAATCCCTATCCTCATCACAAAAAACTAATGATAGATTCTCTAGCATCAGGGGCTATTACAATGCAGATAAATTTGAATAAATAGAGATAATAACTAAAAATATAATTTTCGTATCAGTTTTCTGAATTTAGATACAAATATTTCCGTACTGGATCTCTAGAAGTCTTTTTCGGGCTGAAAAGTTCTAGAGAACATTAATTAGATTTTCAGGAACTTATTTTTCCAAATGTTTACTGAACTACTTTTGAAAGATGATAAATTAAGCTATAGATATTTAAATGGTAAGATACGCTGAGAGCTATCGTGTTACGCGAAGGATTCGTCTTTATCCTAGCCAGATTGCACGAGAAATAGCAAATCAAGTATTCATATGGAGGAAAGCAATGAATTAGTTTATCCGATATCCTCTTCATGAACGATATATTGATTTCTTAAGCGAACTTTATGATGAAGTTTTATTTTCCGTCTTCCCTGCAACATATGCTAGATTTTTATTGAGTTCAGGAGTATCAGTTATAGATATGAGTAACTACAAACTAATAGTTCCTTCAAGATTCTAACACGGAATGTGAACACGATCTTTATTTGAAATATGCTGTTACCGGCGGAAAAAAATACAATAAAGAGAAATATAACCCGTAACTTTATTTATTTCCCAGAATGTTACGAAAAAATGACAGCATAAAGCTATTTTATACGAATAGCTTCATGAAAGGATGCGAGTAAATGATTTAACTTCCAACTTACTTAAATTCACCTCCATCTGTGACTGTGCTGGATATGAAGCGCTTTAGGAAATATGCTCTATAAAATGTGAATTATATATGGAAAAGAGACAGTGAGGCAGGTGAGGATGAAATTGGATCGTGACCACGCTAGAGGAATAATGGTCGTATTTTTTAAGAAGTGGATTTCTGCGGAGGAAGGAGTGCAGAGCTACCGGATATTTTAAAAGCGTAAAATATTGGACCTAGGGGTTTTTAGCACAAAAAAATTATAATAAGCAGATTCTTTGTTATATGAAGCCACCAAGAATTGAAAAAAAGTATTTAAAATCATGTTATTTTAGCCTTTTTAAAGTCAATACAAATTAAATAATACCGAAGAAACCAAATAGCGTTATACCCATCGGCACAACAAGTCGGTGTCGTAAATTTCACTTTACTTCTTTTGAACGTCTAAATTGCTCTTAATAACAGTGCTCGGAAAGTAAACGGGTACTACTATCAAACTACAAATTGTTTCTAATGTGATCCGTGAATTTATGGAGGAGTTCTTTTCTACTTGCAAAAATAAGCTTTCATTGAAAAAATAAGGCTTATACAAACGACTGATTTTATTTTAAATCGAAATAACATCCTCTTATAAAGAATGTACCATAATTCACATCTGGAGCGAAGTCCCTACGACGAAAAGGTTACCCATTTCAATGAATGTGCTGCTAGAGCTTTCAACATAAATTAAGGTGTTCTAAGAGAGCAAACTACTTCGATTTGATATCTTTGAATAGTAAAGTTTAGTTCCTAATGTCAACTTAGAATACTCTTACCATGTATAGGGAGCTTTCGTGATATGAGTTCTATCATTCCCTAGTACGTTAGTATTTTGTTTTTTGAAAGCTCAAGTTTGATAAATGAGGGGTAGATATTAACTGATCACAACTAATTTCCCTAAAGTATCAGTTGTGATTTTAGAAGTCAGCAGGGATCTGTTTCAAGCACCCGGTATAACGCCAGTATCTCACGGGTGTAGCTTAGCTGAAAGTCCGAAGTGGTTTACAGTAAACATCTGAAAGCATTAAGATGTCATCATATAAATTCGATGGAATTTATTGAAACTCATTTTTGAGTATTTTACCATTGTTTTATAAACTCGGAGACGATATTATTTCTTTTGCAGAATTAAAGAGATTTTAAATATCACACACAAACTAAGTTAAAGAAAACGAACATAGGTTTACACTATTCTTTCTAAAAATTCGCATGTAAAGGCATATTTTTGAACTCGGAGCTTTGTAGGTTAATACCACTGTCCTTCTCGGATATTTATTAATTTTTATTGAGTTATCTAGGAGGTTTATACTCAGGGTAGCCCAAAAGCCTGACCTAGAGGTATTTCGAGAACTGTGGTTACCAGTCGAACATAATGATGCCAACACTAGTTCCTTAGGATAAGGCTAATCTCCTAGAACATCGTTATTACCGTGGCAAATATGGATTCTAGATTGCACTCAAAAATCCTTTGTAAGACCATATTAGAACTCTTATTAAGTATATAGTAACATACGAAGAACCGCAAACGGTCTTTGGAGGTGTTTGCTGTCTTTGCCTCTATGTATCATTATCCCGATCAGTGCACTTTTCTCAGACAAGGCAGTATTGCAAAATATATTGACGGAAGCAATCCACTAGAAAAGACAAGCAAGAACCACTCCCAGGGAATCCAATAGGCAGGCGTTTCGTGCTTCTACATCACTGTTAGGTGCAAAAAATTTGGTGTTTTTCACCAATTCCTTGGACTTCAGATAAGTGTAGATCCTCGGAAATTTTCAGTTTTTACTCTACGTATATTCTACTGTTAAGTGCTTTCGTACATTAGTCCCCCATACCATAGAAGAAATGTTCCTGAAAAACTTTGTTTTTTTACAGCGATTACCACGTTTATTGCTTGGAGAGAGCTCACAGGATCAAAGGATTCAATCTTTAAGTCACACATATCGCAGAAGACCTCTCCAGGGCCGCTATTTATTACGTTGTAGAGCCGCGCAATGGCCTCCACCGTTAAGGGCTTTAAACGCAATAGATGGGAAGCAATAAAGGGCCCGACTATGTTTCTTCCAAACTCTGAAATACCCTCCAACCCGTTATTCCCTCTGAATGTGGCGCAAAATCCGAAGTAGAGAATATTTCTATATTAAATCGAGACGTTCACCACAGGCAGGCTGTTTCCTGTGCCAATCACCAGTCTCGGAGGTTAGCACCCGAATGCATATGCAGTGATGGATGAAGTTGCAAGGAGCGGAACCATGAGGCAAATAGACTTTTCCAGAAAAGTGCGTAGGTAACTGATAGAATCCCACGCCGCAGTGCTCGTTATGTTCAATGAGGCCTGGTTCATGATTAGCCTCAAGGTGGATTTCTATGGAGCGTAATTACGCCCTCATTACTTTTTGAGATGTGCGTTTTTAGTTCAGTTGTGTTTTGCAGAGTAAACTGGCGTCAGTTGGAAGAGAAACGCCACCTACTCGAAACAAAGGTTTTTGTCAGCGACTTATATGTTTCAGTATACGTTCGCGGATAAGGGAAAGCATTGTTGGTGAAAATTAAGGTGGTGGTATAGTAGTCAATTCTGATAGACACTCTCTGAAACCTCGCTTAGAGGCTAGCAGGCTGATCAAAGGATTTTAATTCGAGGTTAACTTCCAACTTTCGTTCCCTCTCCTGAAGGAAGCGATGTATTCAGATTATATGAAATTTTTCCCAGGCTGACATATCAACAAAACGTCAAAAAGCACAATAAAATGCAGGAAAATACTTCATTGTGTTTGTTATTTGAAAAAATGTATTTGCCAAGAAAACACCTGCTGCTCACACTCTTTTACTTCTAGATCAGAACATAAAATTTTCGTCAAGAAATTAATACCAATGTCGTCCCCACACATACCATTGAACGGCTCACTATTTCCTACCCCTCCTTGCCAGGAATTCATCTCATCTATTCTTACTCCGACCAGATTTATGGTCGTGATCATCAGGTCCATACAATCCGCTCATTTTCCTCCGGTGGTATCGGTTTCGCTGTCCTCCTTTCATGCTGAGACTCCTCGAACTCTTCTTACTCATCTTCTGCCTCGTCTTGGCTTTTTCTTTTTTTAGCTCGTAGATAAGACCAAGAGACAGTCACTCTTGGAAGCACTCCTTCGACTTCCCGCATTTTTCTTCAAATTCCACCTCGCCACGTCATTTGCTTCGGTTTCTTCTAGATGGAAAGCTACGAGCTACGAATGGCGCTTTCTTGTTCAAAGACGAACGTAGACCTCTACGTCGGCTGGGATTGAAAGGAATACAGAGGACACATTGATGTAGAGAGGATGGCAGATTTGGAAATGGGGCGAGAAGGAATAGTTAAGTGCATGTTCACTTTCGATGGGGTTTAAATTGTCAAGTTATTATTTCCAAAGTGTCGTGGCTACATTTTAGGCTACAATGGTGAGTTTTAATGGCGCAAAGATGCTCAGATGGAGAGAGTTTCTGAATAAAAACTGAACTCAAATATTCTTAAGGTAAAGGTGACGAAAACGTTCTTTGGAAGGATAACCTGTGGCGAAAATTACAGGTATAAATATTGATTATGGAAATACATATTTAGGATAGATGAAATTCAAAACACCTGAGAAGACAAAATGAATCACTGTAAGCGATGGAGATAGTTATAAGTGAAACAGAATTATGAGAAGTAAAGGGTATAAAGTAACTGGAATTTCATCTCGTAAAAGAAAAAAAGTGTAGATTGAAACACTGAGGGAAATGATTTCTGCGTTTAAAGAGAAGAACTTGAGTCTCTCCACTGACAAAGGCTGACTGAAAGCAAAAATGTGGAGTGATTAAACATTTGAAAGATGTGCTCCGTTGTAGCCCGGAATATCCTACAGCTTGTCCAGTAATGCCTCTGAAATTACCATAAATAGCCGGGGGAAACAGCTGACTGGAATCCTTAGTATAGATCGACTACAAATTCTACGACTAAAAAATCCGAAACTTCTCCCAATTACATATTTGTTTCCTCTGTCAATCGCGGCCGTGGTAGCTGCTTCCGACTTCTTTGCACTCTATCACCAGCTTAGTCCAGGTTTCCGTCTCTGACCTCCCTTACCTGTCTTTCCTCGTCCTCTTCATCACTAAGCTGGATCTCGCCTTCGCGGATACTGAGGTCCTCGTCGACGACCAAGACCTCCATGCAGACTCCGCTGCCTAGAGTACCAACGTCACGTGTCCTCCATTGGGCCCCTATATACTCTCTGTGTACGCTTAGGCTTCCTTCCTACCCTTCCGAAGCACGTAGTGGCCATCAGTATCGCCACTTTCGCCGGCCCACTTCTTGTTCTCCGCTCATACGATCACGATCAAGGGTCCCTCCCCGTCGCTGTGACTTTTGCCGGCCTGGCAATACCACCCCATGTACTCCTGTACCATTTTCGGCAGATGTACATTCGTTTCCATCCCTGAACCTACAGTTTCGCGGTTATGCAACATTCTACGCACCGCTTATTTATTTTCATGACATCTAGGTGAACACTTTGAAAAGGATAAATCTGCGGGTGAAGAGATCCCCAGAACTAATTGCCCCAAGCAGGAGATGTTTCAAGAGACAAAAGTGCTACCGTTGTATAGTTGTGAGAACAAAAAGAGACGGATTACGAAGACATTTCAAGGGGCAATAAGTAAGTACAAAAAGGCAGGGTCTACCACCTATGCTCAGTTACTAGCGTGAAATAAACGCTTCTTGGGTTTGAAGTTGACTCTCAACTTCCTAACTATTTGGGACTGGACCTGAAGTTGTCTGTTAACTTGCTTTATACTTTTTGTGTGACTTGATTTGTTGAGCGCCCCGCTCAGGTATGTTGACTCACAAGTACTCCTACTATTTAATTCGAACAGCCCCTTATATAGAGTTTTCAACCCTCAACACTTGTAGCACCTATACAGTAACTACAATATGTGCCATATCTGCACTACTACAGTACGGTGCAAAGCATCCCTCTAAAAATAATTAAGAAAATTTTTTAAATTTCAGTACCAGCGCAGCCAGCGCAGCATGCAAGCTCATCCAGCACAGCATGCAAGCTCAATCAGCACATCATGTCAAATAATATCTATAACTTTCATTATATCAGGCCCCTCGGTCAAGAAGAACGTCCCGACTCGTCATTATTGTTCTTCTGCATCCATTGATGTACGTTCCCTGATTGCTTTGAAGTAAGGCCTTTCAAACGGATAGCAATGCAGTTGATTACCTATACAATGTTCCAAAAGTAGGTGTACGTCACTGGCGACTGATTTTGTGTCATTAATATACATACAGGTTTGTTATTCTTGAGGTGGGGTTGAGTACACTCTTCTTCGGTAACCTTTTGGAATCTCCCAAGAACGGAGAAATATATGTGATACACCAATTCTTCTGGAATGTGCCGTAGAAATTTATGTCTATAAGAAAACAAGACTCGGAGTACTAAAAACGGGTCTTCGTGTGAGAAGTGTGCTCCAAGTAGCGCACGAAAATACAAACAAATGCTAATCATTGCATAAGCAATGACTTCTGTATCTTGTCCGTCCTCTGATATATTGCGGAGCCAGAAAGATATTCTCATTCTACCGAACACTTAGTGTGCATGATTATGAAGAAGAGGGATAGAAGGCGATGCGGTAGGTACTCTTGATAGAGGCTCACTCCCAGTTCTCGCTGTACTGGGACCAACAGAAGGTCCTCTCATGGGGCATCCTGAGTCACTTCCTGATGTTCTGTGTCCCTTAGAAAGTACCCCTCGGGTCACTATCAATGCTTCAGGAGGGTTTCCCCATCTCCCACATTTCTGATCCCCGCAGATTGTACGTAAGGTTCCCACAAAGCGTATGGATCCAAACGGTACTCCACGTCGGTACTAAATTGAAATTTGCGCAGTTCAGTTCTTGGTGAATTCTAAGGAAAAGTATCTACTTCCCAAAACATCGAGATATAATTGAGGCTAGTTTGGGAGAGAGAAAACCCATACCGTCGTACTGCGCAGTGGTACATAATTTCCATGAACTCTGGGCCAGCGTCGATGAATTGCCCATTTTGAAACGAATGAAAGACCCATAATAACAAATTATAGTGTTCTTTTGTGAGAAAAGTTCCTTTGGGAGCTAAAAAACAGAGCTCAATATTGAAAGAGAAATGGAGGATCACGTGTGTCTCTTCGTCTTCCCCTACTATTGAGCTGATCCATTCCTAGGCTCTTTTCCCACCGCTTTTTAGCATCACATAATTGTATACCAGTATATTTCTTGGTGAACCGTTCTTTCCAATCGTACTGATGTATTATGGTCTCTCATAGTACGGCAAAGGCCCACGTGCCTGGGTGGCCCTTCTTGACCTTTTCCCCGAGCTTGAACAAAGCTTTTAATGAGTTTGTACAGGCTCCGTGACGATGCAAGGGTCCGAGTACTTCATTTGGAAGGCTGGCCACTCCACAGACTGTTTCATGGCGTTTTTATGCATACCAAATACTCTGGAGCCGACTGAAAGTGTTTGAACTCTATGATTTGAACTATCCGTACTTGCTAGTGTTAACGTGCAGCGTGATCTTCAACTTTCTTCAGCCATTATTTCTACTTCTCTACTCTCCTCATCAATATTATTTGTTACAAAGTCCTTCTTCAGCATTCGAGGATATCTTTCGTACAATACCTCAAACTGTGAGAGTCCACTTACTCCTCTCTTTCGGTAGTAACCGTATAACACCTTTGCCAAGCATTTCCCCATTCAAATTCATTCTCAAACATAGTTTTTGATATTGCTCGTTTGATGGCTCCGACCATCCTTTCCGCTTTCCCGTTTGACATAGGGGCGTAAGCGAGAACTGGTTTCAATTGAGTCCCGTTGTATCCGAAAAAGAAGTTATGTTGTAGTCAAAAAAAGTCGTTATCCGAGATAGTGCTCTAGGAAGACCGAATGGTTCTTTTCTTTCTTATTCGATAAATTTTATAACCACCTGCGCACCGGACTCCTCAACTGTGACTGGTAGTGGCAAGCCTTTAATACGTTCTACCCATATGAGGCGATATTTTTTCCCGAAGGATGTTTCATTGTATGGGCCGGCAAAATCCATTGAGAAGGTTTCAAAG